>OX459095.1:1422500-1822500 GCA_949775045.1 Metridium senile
CTCGCGTTTAAAATAAAATTTTCGAAAACAAACCCCACCACGATTCTTAGTATATGATAGGGTTTCGATGGATGAAATATGAAGGATTTTGTTTTTCCATCATGTGCCACGTATTCTCGATTTTGCTCGGTGTTAGTGGACATTCGCTCTTAAACGTAATTTTTACTGACTTTTACTAATTTGCGATTGTTCGTGTAACAGATAAGAGTAAGTAAGTAAGTAAGTAAGTATAAGAACATTTATTTAAAGAGGGTAGCACTAAATAGCTAAAAGCTAATAAACTTGTGGCCCTCATAATCAATAATATCAATCAATCAATCAATCAATAATTATACAATCAATAAGAGTATACTTATTTATTTAATATTATTTTAATGTATTTTTCTGTCGTCAAGTGCCTAGCATGAGAGTCCTGCTCGCGCTTTCCATATATTAGGTTTAGTTTTTATTTATTTATCTAATTATTTGCCTTCACACTGTTTATTTAGGTATTGTATTAAAAGATATTGCCCAATAAAGTTGTAAAATTGAAAATAAATTAAAATTAGTAAATTCGGAACTTTTTTATTATTAGTTTTCAGAGAGCAAACAATAATAAGTTGAGCTGTCAATGAGCTCCATATGGTTTCAAGTTCATCATTACTTACAGATAATGTAGATTCGTAAATCCTTTGAAGGCTTGCCTCCTCACAGATGATAGATTGTTGTTTGATAAATTGCTGAGAGACAAAATTAAATAATAAAATGTAATCAATTGAGCGTTGGGAGGGTTTCAAAACATGAAATGATAATTTTTCATAATATTTTCTGCATAGGATACATTTTCTATAGGTTGCACAATGTAAAAATATTCAATTCCCATAAGAAGATTAAGCATGCGTATTTGATCTGTGTGAAAAGACTCCCACAAGTTAAAACTTAAGAAAATATAAAGATGTTGCACTGAAAGAAAATATGTTTGCAAAATTAAAATTAAAATTAAAACATATATATTCATTTTAAAAACTTACAGTGAGCAAACTTTGCTCTTGGAAATCTTTAATTTTCCTAAAAACTTCTTTACGTTGTCTGTTTTGCACTTCATTGTAATTCCCTTTACATGAACACTACAACTTTCACAGGTACAACTTCTTGGACAATTTTTGTCATCTTTAGACCTTCTCTTTCTACTTCTCTTGTTTTTTCCTGGACTGCTTTTATCTTTGGTTTCCAAAAGTACACTTTCTTTTTGCAGGGTTGAAGATTTGATACTTTGTTTGTCTTCTAGAGATGCACTTAATGTTAAGGAAATCTTATCTTTGCCAACATTGCCAGATAATATGTTGACAGCTGATTTCTTCTCTTCTGGTGTCATGGTGGTAGTACAATGTTGTGCACTTTTCAGTCCCACACTAGTGGATTTACGGCTTTGAGTTTCTTGAAGGATTCGAAACACTCGAAACGATGGAGTTACAACGTTAACAAGACTTTCTCGAGAAGAGTCAATGACGTTGTTGGTTGAATTGAAGCTTGGCCTTTTACTTGACATTGAAGAAATGGAGTCGAGCTGAACAACTGCGAAAAATAGGAATCCTAGAATGGTAATACTGACTCCGTTCATGTTAGCGCCTTGATAAAAGAGCAACACTTCAATGAAGTGCAGAGAGCCTTCAAAGGTCAGTTTTATAAGTAACAGACCTATTGTTATTGACATCAAACAGAAGAATACCAAAAAAATTGACAGAGCGTTGTTAATTAATTTGAAATATGTTTTCCATATTACATGAAATAAAAGGGACGATATGTTGTCAGTTTACTTGGAGCATACAGTTCTTTATTGTCTTGGTTTTTATTGGTTTTCATGATCGGTTTTTCAATATAGATATCTCAATAGATCATAATGACATGACAATTGCATAGCAATAAGATAAATTAATTTCTCTTTGTTTGATCTTTCACGATGAGCACAGCGGTTGGAGAAATATAACATATAGGTTTAAATTGAAAAAAAAACCCATCCTTTTGTGTACGTATACTGATAATGAATGTTATAAAGTCTGCACAGTAATTTCTATATTTATGTTTCAAAAACTCATTAATAATTCATGAGAAATTGACAAAAGAAATCGTATCCGTGATGAGTGTTTTAAGTATAGTTTAGTAAACGAGCAGGAGTGAAGCGAAGCCAAGTGATTTTAGACCTGATAAAACACGATCTGCGAGTTTATTGAACGGCTTAAAAAACTCCAACCTATATTTTGTGTTTTTTTTGTAAAAAAAACAAACAAATTATTAGAGAATATTCAGGTTAAAGTTTATATGGATTGTACTGTATATAGAATTTTATCAATTTTTCTATAATTGTTAAGAGGTCTTGACTTTTGTAATTGTCGTTATATAAAATAAAGTTATTGTTGTTATTATTATTATTATTATTATTATTATTATTATTATTATTATTATTATTATTATTATTATTATTATTATTATTATTATTATTATTATTATTATTATTATATGTACATTAGGGGGAATCTTTATCAGGATTTAGACCACTCGTCATGGTTACGATTTCTTTTGAATCGGAAGGTAAACAAAATAGAGGTGTTTTCCTTTCGCCCCAAACAGTGCATTCTTGTCCATGGTATTTGAATGGCTTTGGTATGTTCTGAAGTTGAAAATACTGGAATTTTGATGGATTTTTGACCGAAAAAAAGAAGCATTAATGGTCTCTTTAAACAGCTAAGTGAAACCATCAATATCTAAATAATCATTCCTGAATACCAGGTTTTGACTATGTTTTCTGTGTAGGGCAATTTTGAACTTTTATTGTGGGTAATTATTCAGACGATTGCAAGGGATGTTGGAATTAATTAGCAAAAATTAAAACATTGATAATAATAAGCTATTTTGACGAGTTTTGACCGAAGGAAAAAACTTTATTTTGGACTTTTATTCACTCTAACGAATCCGTGTTTCTAAAACACTAGACAAAAAAAAATGATAAGCCGATTTAATTTTATTAAGCTTTTAGATAAGCCTTCCATACAAATCTCTCTATCGGCCGGCCATTTTAAAAGCTAGAAATGTATGAATATTAATTTAATAGATTTTATTCGCCATTTTGTCCCTGATTTTTGGCAATGGGCTGTTGATATTGTATATATTCCTTGATTTCAATTATATCAAGATACAACTTGTCTTATTGTAGTCTCTTGCTTTCTCCAGTTGTACATTGGCTGTTTCAACATGGACAGCAGTACTTCTATTATTGGCCTCTATACTGTCTGTAATACACAATATATATCCATTAATACTGGGATCAACATATTAACAAATTAAGATAAATAACCAAAATAACATGTTTTTTACTGCGATAAAGGGCTAAATCTCAAAACGTCAGTAAAGTTAAGTTATATAATAATAATAATAATAATAATAATAATAATAATAATAATAATAATAATAATAATAATAATAATAATAATAATAATAATAATAATAATAATAATAATAATAATAATTGTGAAATTGTTAAAGCACTTTACAAGCATAAATGATCAGATGTCAGTCTATTTAAAATTACTAGGAAATTGCTTAGAATTCATTCCGCAGTTTCACTAAGAGATACACTTGTAAACAAGTCAAAGTTAAAATAAACGAAATCATAATCATAATAATAATAATAGTTTATTATTTATATAGCGCTTTATATGTAATACTCTAAAGCGCTTTACATTTAAAATAAAACTCAAAATAAATATTTTATAAAAAATAGGAAATAAATAGAATTAAAGATCTATACATTTTTTTAATCTATACACAAGCAGAACTCTGACAACAAATCACTAATTGATGTATATACAAATCTACGTTATCTTAATAAAATAAAGTCTAAGGATATTCCTTAAAGGTGTTAATAAATAAATTACCTAAAATAGTTGCTTGAATAAAAAAGTCTTTAAATTTTCTTAAAAATGTTAATGTTGGTTTCGGCTCTTAGTTGATCAGGTAGTTTGTTCCATGAATAGGGTACTGTATAGGTGAAGCTTCTGACCCAAATGTCGTCTTTTTGGAATTTGGAGAAAGTTCTTTTATTTAAAAATATTATCTGCTCTGGTTAACATTGTTTACGGTGTTACTAATTTGATTTAAATCAAACACCGACGCAGCCTATACTAGTTTAATCGCTAGTTTCCATTTATAATTATTTATACATGTTATGCATGTTTGCTTTTGGTAATAAAGCTTCATTCATTCATTATTTCTTGTTGCTTCAGCTTACCTATCTTCTCCTTGTTCGTTAATCATTGAGGCTAAATCGCCAAAGTGTTCATTCAAACAAGCAATATCAGACTGAACAAAAGAAAACAAAACATTAGAATATTTACAAAATGTATTTTTATAAATGGTTACTATTTTTTTTACTATTTGAGTAACAAAGATAAACTATACAGAGGGTGGCCAAGGGGTAACGCTTGACGCGTGTTTTAGGCTAAATTTAATAAATGATTCGTGAAAATAACGAACAATTTAGTTGTTATATGTGAATACTATGTTGAACGTGACTTAAATTTGTATGTGATGCGTGAATATCATAAATATCGATTCGTGAAACGTGATCACGAACCCCCCCCCCCCCCCCCCCCCCCCCCTCCCCCTAAGCCACCCTCTATACACTGTATACAAACTGGAAGTGAGCAATACTGAAGCTCTGGGTTTCAACAGCTATTGGAACAGAAACACTGGCACCATCTACTGATTACTCACTTGTTAGCAAAGAGGTTTTCATATAAGGGGGGAGCTAGGGAATGGTAACTAAATTAAGAAATTGTATATATATAAAGATATTATGAATTCTAAATGTTTCTTTTAACCTTAAGCCTTAATTTTAAACCGCACGACTTTGACGAATGATTGCTTGCAAAAAGCCACAGGAACCCCACCCGCGCACTCAATATGTATCTCGCTCGGCGCGCGGTTAAAAATAACTTTATTGTCATTAAAAAAAATCCTCAAAGAGAGTAGTTGGGCTGTCTGTATGGTTGTCCATTCGTATTATTTCCTTCTAACTTCTATATCTAACATTTCCAAGTGACAATTCCGATCAATTCCATCTATAAAATGATAAAGATTTTGGGCTTTCAAGCTTTCCGATTATTGAAAATTATATTTACTCTATGTTTTGAATGACAATGATTTGAGCTAACTTCAGGACTTTCTGAACTTACTTCTAGAATATAGCCGCTTTGAAAATATCGTAGCTAAGGTTTGATTAGTGGCCGGTTTAAAGAAGCCCCTGGAGCCTGGAGACTAATAAAAAACGAACGCATACCAAATGCAAAGACGCATGTATACGCGTGTTTTTTGTATGCGTGTTTTTGTACCGCACAGATGTGGTTCCAAATGGGACATGATTGTGATCGCTTTTAATTTCGAGTGTACAATTGTTCTTCAATCCCATGCGTATACGCGGTCGCTAAATTTATCGAAGTGTGCCACAAAATATCGCGTATACACGCAAAAAAAGACGCATATATACGCGTTTTTTAAGATTGTACGTGCGGAGAAACAACGCGTACAGCAGGCCCCAATTTTGAAACGAATGGACAACCATATGTCTGTGCTTAAACCTTAATTTTATTTTAAAGCCACGTATCAACAAGCCGGTTTTGTAACAAAGGTATTTGTTGGATCTCCCCTTTGGTTGTCATCTTCAATTGTTGATGGTTCTTACCTTCAATTGTTTGATGGCTCTTTCTCTTTCTTCTATCATCTCAAGTGACAGTTCTTCTTCTGATTGTATCTGTAAGCCACCTCCTGATGCATCACCACCACTTCTTAATAATCACAGAAATATTTTAATATGAAATCAATATCATTGTTTTTATCAAAAATACAAAAATGATGGCTACCATTGGCTTGCGGGGAAATCAGTTTCTTGCTCAATGAACTATCAACGCTAAATATATATTAGTGCTTTTCCTTGATTCATTTTCCATCACAACCATCATCCATGTACATCAATGTTATAATGAACAATTACCACAACCACCATGCATTTGTCAGATTTTTACCTGGTAAAGTCAATCATTTGTGAATCACCCATGAGCTGTAAAACAAACACACTACATCAAATATTGAAGGGATAAACAAGCTTTAACAGTAGTATTTATAAAACAATATGATGTGTTTGATAGTGAACAATAAAGTTAACATAATAATATAGCCAAGAGCTTTTTATCATTGTATGTGCACTGATTTCAACTTACACTTGGAGTGACACCCATGGATGCAGCCCTGACTCTAGAGACATAATCCTTCTCTTTTTCGGCACAAAGCTAATAAACAAACACAATGACTAATTATCATGCAATGTTCAAAATGAAAATGGTGAAGATCATGCTGTAATGATGACGATGGTGGCGATAAATATGATCATGATGATTGTGATAATGATGATGATGATGATGATTCACAGCAACCTTCCGGCATAAATGAACCACTCGCTTTCAATTAATTACTCTATTGTTCCTACTTATTCTACTACTTTCTGATTGGTTCGTTTTTTTCCTTTATACTTCGTTTTGGTACCTCTCATCTCAGTTTTATCTCTTTTACTCCGACCAGGGGCTAAAGCTTGACACGTCAGTAAAGTTATTAGGGACCCGTCGTTATTCATGAAGGGGGGGGGGGGGGGGGGGGGGGGGGAGGGAGAAAAGAAACAATTCGTCAATTGGCAAAAAATAAATTTCCTAACCCACCCCTTGAAGTGTTGAATTTATTTTCCTCCCCCCCCCCCTTCCCCTCCCCCCCTTCACCAACTATTCATAAAATAATGACCGGTCCCTAAATCAACATTTTTTACGGTGTTACAAATTTCATCTCATTGCCTATCGTTTATATCACAAACTGACGCAGCCTATACTAGTTTACTCGGCCCCACCCAAAAGTGAAGGGATACCACCATAGTGATGATGATGATGATGGCAAAGGTGAACACATAGTTAATAGAGGGGAACTATACAACTATGGAGCTATGGTGATAATTATTATAGTGATGGCTATATGTATATTATTTTATTTCATTGTTTAATTGTGGTGGTGCTGATAATTATTATAGTGATGGCTATATGTATATTATTTTATTTCACTGTTTAATTGTGGTGGTGCTGATAATTATTGATAACAAAAAAATGTCCAAGTCTTATACTCACTCTTTGGATTTTTCGGAAATTTTTTATAGCAGAAGAATAGTTGCCTATCAGTCTTTCCTCTGTTTCCAGTTTTCTTTGTCGCTAGAATAGAACAAAAAGTCTTAAATTACCCACTAAAAATAGCAATGATCTTAGCACAAACTTCAATAGCAAAATAATTATTATAACATTATCAATAGCTGAAAGTTATAATTCTTACTGTTTCACTACTCAAGAATGTTAAAACTTGGTCAGGTATTTGTCATTGCCACAATAATTTGCCCAGTTGCTACATAAACATTGAAGTTTGTAATAGTGTGTCTTTTGTTTACATCGGAAGTTGCCATAGCGACGAAACGATGGCATCGCTCTTTTTTGCTCATCAGCAATTTTACGCGTTTTTCGATCTAAACATTTAAAACGACCTACGCAGTGATTACTATAGCAGTTTGCCTAGAAGTATACGAAAATATTCGTCAATTTTAAATAATTTGAGGCGCAGTCTTTTAGCCTCCAAATCCACTGCGATAATTAGAATCGTTTCTTTCACACACACGTCACACACATTTGTCGCTCATAAATAATCTAATTGTATATTTTGCAAGAGCATTAATTTGTTGAATTATCATTGCTATGATAACTCTGATTAGCATAATGAGGACATAGTTCGAAACTTTCATCCAAAACTGACATCTGGTGTAAAACAGGGTCTGAATGGTCTAAGGTAAGATCATGTAACGCAAATTTAGAAAAAGGAAAATCTGAGCCAAGAAGAACTACTTGGAGACACCTTAACTTGACAAAACAAAAACGAAGGGGTATTTTCTTGCTATTATGACGTCATATATCACGTGACCTCCTATCATTAAGGACATTGATATATTTTCAAGATTCGCCCATAGAACAGGTGTTGTGTAGTAAGACACGAAGTCCCCTTTACAATACAGTACACCAACATCCAAGGCGATTTCCATTGATAGTACGAAGCCAAAACCTTCATTTTTTGCGGGAGTTCTTTTCGCAAGGAAAATCCCCACCCTTAACATACTTCACTAAGAGAGTCTCCACCAAACTTCTCCAACTGTTTTAGATAGGAGTCTGTTTCTTTTGCTAGTCTTTGGGTTTCTTTTTCAGTACTAGCACTAGGAAGAAAAGGGGAAAAAAACATAAATTATATGTTTTGAATAATAAACCTAATGCTCTAGAACATATTATCTTCATACACATGTATATCTCATATATAGTGGTCTATGCATATGTGAAGAAATAGAAAACATTCGCGTGTGCTGTGTAAGTTATAAAGCACGCAGTGATTGGCAAAACACGAGAGAAGTGTTAAGGGAAGCATGATACAACACTGTTTAAGGACTGGCTACTTTTGGAAATAATGTTAAACGTTTCTTTAATGTGAAATCTAATGTCGATACCAGATATGAAAAGAACAATGGGGTTTCCCGAGCTTATTTTCAAGATAATCAACATTAAGTGGATGCCTACGCGCGAGATTTTGAAGCAAAATTTGCGCCAACGGAAGTGATATGAAAAAAAATCACAACTCATAAAAATAGCTATTTTTATACTATATAAAGCACAAATGCCGGCAAGTGATTCATTCTACAATACAACATCAACATTTTTGAATAAAAGACAAAGAAATACCTTGATCTGGCATATTTCGTTTCAAAATTCGCACAAATTCGAAGAACAATTGAAGCACCAAGACCCATCAAGTGAAGCATGCTGATACTATGTACAATGTATAGATACTTTTACATAACTTACATTTGTTGAGTGACATCTTCTGCCGTCCCAAGTTTGTCGACCAATTCAAATATCTTGAGAACTTTGAATAAAAGGTATACGGTTAACAAATAATTTTAATCGAATTTACCTGTTGTTAGCATACTTATGAGACTGGTCACAGCACTTAATTGCACCCCTCCCATGAGGGGGGAAGGGGGGGGGGGGAGGGGTGCATGCTCCCATGATCCTTTGATCGTTTTGCATTTTCTCCCTTGTTCCCCATAAGTGAAATAACTGTCTCACTAAAATGTTTTACCATGATCCCAAAAAACTATTGTTTTATCATATTTTGTTCCCTTGTTCCCTGAAAATATTTTGGCAGTATCCCTTGTTCCCTTAAAATAAATGTGCTTGTTCCCTAAAACCCCTGGGAGGGGCTCAGGAATAAAGGATTAACGTTGCTGAAATTTCAAATGTAAATTCTCCAATAAATAATTTGAAAGTAATAATAAATAACATTGATTTAGTGGCCTGCGAGTTCTGTAAGCCCATTGGCTTTTTAGTTACAACAATTATATAAGAATTACATGCATGCATATCATGTGACATATGTACTGAAATATGTAATCAGGCAACTGATATGTGTCAAAAAGTACCGGTAAGTAAACTCCAGTAGACCTAACTTTAAAGTAAGGTGTTTTAAAATAACATAATTTACGCTTTTCAAGGGTAAAAGTTGATGAATATGACATTTCGTAAACTTTTATATTTAAAAACCATATACTTCTAACTATTTTATGATGGTATGAACCAATGACATTTCAAGAAATATTCAATAATAACTCACCATTATTATTAATTTGTTGTACATTGTTGCTTATGCAATTACAAAGACGCTGATATTCTGTACCACTTCCTCCTACAAATCATAATCATATTCATTTATATACACTGATTTCAAAAACGTTGACACGGCGAACGGCGATTGCACGACCGCAAGGATTTGTGGTTACGCATACAACATATCTTCGCGTTTTCCTGGATTGATAAACACAGTTTCATCATATGGGACTGGTGTTATGCAGTAAATTCGTTTTCTGCCACAAAAGATGTATAAAAAATAAATATCAAAGACCCACAATTCCTTATGGTCGTGCAATCACCATTCTACATTCACCGTTCACACTGTCAATCGTTTCTAAAAATACATGTATGGCAAATTCAAAATAACATGTGCAATATAAACCGCTACAACCCAGTCTATAAATATGAATTTGGTTTATACATAAAATGGCAATAGACAAAAACTGCTAACGCGTTCCAAGTTGCTATGGAATTCAAAATATTTGCGAATAAATTCCTTACATTATCATGATTTCAATGTTACGTGGAAAATGTTTGGAACAAAAGTTTTTATTCCCAGAGGTTTTGAATTGGGTCAAAACGTTAGCCGATTTTGTCTAATAGACTACAATGTTATGCCAGGCGACAATCTTTGGGTATAATTAGGACTGCATGTCCACAAGTTGCTCGTCAACTTTTGGGCAACTTTTCCGACTTCGAGCAACTTTTCCAATTTCGAGCAATTTTTTTTTAATTTTTTTTACATGAATTCAAACCAATTAAGAGAGGATGTCACGAAGAATCAAACATACGCCGGCAACATTCAAAAATTCGAATCGGCTCATATTTTGGTATTAGGTAGGCCCTAAGGTAAAACAAATCAGGATATATTTAGTTTGCTGAAAAATTATTTTGTTTTCGAGAAAATCGATAAAATCTATTTCACGCATAATTAACGCTGTTCGAGGGTCGAATTATAGCCCATGTTTGGAGGTCTCGCTTGACCTGGCAAAATATTCTAACAACCATCTAATCTCATAAACTTTTAAAGCATTCTTTTAAGGATGTTATGGACAAAATTCAGATTCTTTCTTTGAATTTGAGATGAAGTATTTTTTTTTCCGTTGAGCACCTCGACGCCATGTTATAAACTAAGGTCACTTCAAAAAATTATTTTCCTATGTGCGAAGTGAAATAAACGCTCGAAATTTAAATTTTAGTAAGCAGAAGGAAGATACCTGTAGCTTGATAGTGATAATATTGATAACAGCAACACTGACTGTTGTTGTTATAGTGAGTCAGGGTGGTCAATTCAAATAACAATAGGCTTGTTTGTTGCTTACCTATCACCTCTCCCTGTTCATGAACCGCGTTGGCTAGATCTCTAAAGATTTCAATATCAGACTGAACAAAAGAAAGACAACCGTTAGAATATTTAGAACATTTTCTTTCAAATGGTTAATATTGGAGTAACAAAGATGAACAGTCAGTGAGCAATAAGCTACTGGACTTAAACAATTCATTGGAGTAGGACGGGGTTTAAATGTCTGTATGTTTTTGCTCCCTTTTTATTAATTGTACAATAACAGCATAACGTGCCTTACCGTGGCCACCCAATTAAAGTTTTGTACAAGTTAGCTTAGCGTTCAAAAGTTCCTCTTTTCAAATTATTTGCTACACCTTTTCAAATTTTAAACATCCTGGGAGGTTTTTCAGACACTATAAACTTCACTCTAGTCTTCGTTTTGAACATTTCAAAATTCGGCGTGTCTTTTATATTAAGGTCAAATTCTCGCTTTCTGATTTGTTAACTTGTACAAAACTTTAATTAGGTGGCCACGGTAAGGTGCGTCGCGCTGTAACATTTGGGACAACTAATGAACAGAAACACTGACACCATCTACTAGTTACTGACTTCAAGTTGTCTGATGGCTCTTTCTCTTTCTTCTATCATCTCAAGCGAGAGTTCTTCCTCTGATTGTATCTGTATGCTGCCTCCTGACGCTCCACCACCACCACTGCTTCTAAAAATATGATAACAATCACAGAAATAATTTAATATGAAATCAACATTAGTGTTTTTATCAATACAAAAATGATGGTTACCAGTGGCTTGCAGGAATATTTGCTTACTTCTAGCTGTATGAACTATCAACGCTAAATATATATTAGTGCTTTTCCTTGATTTATTTTCCATCACAACCATCATCCATGTACATCAATTTTATAATGAACAATTACAATAATTTATTGTTACTATTATACTTCAACAAAAAATAACATCATCATATTTGTGATGATCAATAAGATCATGACCACCATTTGTCAGATTTTTACCTGTCAAAGTCAATCAATTGTGTATCACCCATGGGCTGTAAAACAAACACACTACATCAAATATTGAAGGGATAAACAAGCTTTAACAGTAGTATTTATAAAACAATATGATGTGTTTGATAGTGAACAATAAACAATAATTATTATATAGCCAACAGCTTTTTATCACTGGATGTGCACTGATTTCAACTTACACTTGGAGTGACACCCATGGATGCAGCCCTGGCTCTTGAGACATAATCCTTCTCTTTCTCAGCAGCAACCTAATAAACAAACAAAATCACTCATATATTTATTAAGACAATTAATTATCATATTTCAAGGCTCATGTTCAGCTATCACGGTGGACAAAAAGGCACACGAAATTGTCAAGGTTTGACTAATTTTTCCACTTCAACTTCAAAATTCTTGAAACTTCGCCAAAATACGCAGGTCAATGTTCTTCACAACTTGTTGATTTTCAGTTTTTTTGGCGGGAAAATGACATCATAAGTTTGACACCAAAATTTCATGTTTGTTCTATGACCAAAATGACCATATCATTTGAAAGATCTTTCTGAAAGGATCTTGGCAACCTTAGATGTGTCCAAGGTTGCTGGCCTGGACACTATCCTCTCGCATCTACTCTAATGTGCAGTTCAGATTGCCCCTTCACTACAAGGCTATTTCACCAGAAGTGATCACATGGTACAAAAACAAGACAAAATTTCAAACAGGCTTTGTACCATTCTAAATATTTCCATAGTATAATGTAATATGGTAATAATGATGATGATGATGATGATGGTGGTAATGATGATGACGATGATAAGAATAATATGATGATGATGGTTATGATGATGTAATGATGATTATTGTAGCGACTCTTGCTCTTCTACTACTAACGTAAACACTACTTTAATTGTCAATACTCACTCTTTGAATTTTTTGGAAATTGTTTAAAGCAGTAGAAAAGTTGTCTGTCAGCCTTTCTGTTTGCAGTTTTCTTTGTCGCTATAACAAAACAAAATTCTCAAATTCAACACTCAAAATTGCAATGCAAATGTAATATGAGCACATTACGAGCATAATAATTGTTATAATATTATCAATAGCTAAAAGTTATTATTCTTACTCTTTCACTTTGAGAGTCTCCACCCAAGTGCACCAACTGTTTTAGATAAGAGTTGGTTTCTTTTGCTAGTCTTTGGGTTTCTTTTTCAGTACTAGCACTAGGAAGAAAAGGGGGAAAAACATAAATTATATGTTTTGAATAATAAACGTAATGCTCTAGAACATATTATCTTCATACACATGTATATCTCATATATAGTGGTCTATGCATATGTGAAGAAATAGAAAACATTCGCGTGTGCTGTGTAAGTTATAAAGCACGCAGTGATTGGCAAAACACGAGAGAAGTGTTAAGGGAAGCATGATACAACACTGTTTAAGGACTGGCTACTTTTGGAAATAATGTTAAACGTTTCTTTAATGTGAAATCTAATGTCGATACCAGATATGAAAAGAACAATGGGGTTTCCCGAGCTTATTTTCAAGATAATCAACATTAAGTGGATGCCTACGCGCGAGATTTTGAAGCAAAATTTGCGCCAACGGAAGTGATATGAAAAAAATCACAACTCATAAAAATAGCTATTTTCATACTATATAAAGCACAAATGCCGGCAAGTGATTAATTCTACAATACAACATCAACATTTTTGAATAAAAGACAAAGAAATACCTTGATCTGGCATATTTCGTTTCAAAATTCGCACAAATTCGAAGAACAATTAAAGCACCAAGACCCATCAAGTGAAGCATGCTGATACTATGTACAATGTATAGATACTTTTACATAACTTACATTTGTTGAGTGACATCTTCTGCCGTCCCAAGTTTGTCGACCAATTCAAATATCTTGAGAACTTTGAATAAAAGGTATACGGTTAACAAATAATTTTAATCGAATTTACCTGTTGTTAGCATACTTATGAGACTGGTCACAGCACTTAATTGCACCCCTCCCATGAGGGGGGAAGGGGGGGGGGGAGGGGTGCATGCTCCCATGATCCTTTGATCGTTTTGCATTTTCTCCCTTGTTCCCCATAAGTGAAATAACTGTCTCACTAAAATGTTTTACCATGATCCCAAAAAACTATTGTTTTATCATATTTTGTTCCCTTGTTCCCTGAAAATATTTTGGCAGTATCCCTTGTTCCCTTAAAATAAATGTGCTTGTTCCCTAAAACCCCTGGGAGGGGCTCAGGAATAAAGGATTAACGTTGCTGAAATTTCAAATGTAAATTCTCCAATAAATAATTTGAAAGTAATAATAAATAACATTGATTTAGTGGCCTGCGAGTTCTGTAAGCCCATTGGCTTTTTAGTTACAACAATTATATAAGAATTACATGCATGCATATCATGTGACATATGTACTGAAATATGTAATCAGGCAACTGATATGTGTCAAAAAGTACCGGTAAGTAAACTCCAGTAGACCTAACTTTAAAGTAAGGTGTTTTAAAATAACATAATTTACGCTTTTCAAGGGTAAAAGTTGATGAATATGACATTTCGTAAACTTTTATATTTAAAAACCATATACTTCTAACTATTTTATGATGGTATGAACCAATGACATTTCAAGAAATATTCAATAATAACTCACCATTATTATTAATTTGTTGTACATTGTTGCTTATGCAATTACAAAGACGCTGATATTCTGTACCACTTCCTCCTACAAATCATAATCATATTCATTTATATACACTGATTTCAAAAACGTTGACACGGCGAACGGCGATTGCACGACCGCAAGGATTTGTGGTTACGCATACAACATATCTTCGCGTTTTCCTGGATTGATAAACACAGTTTCATCATATGGGACTGGTGTTATGCAGTAAATTCGTTTTCTGCCACAAAAGATGTATAAAAAATAAATATCAAAGACCCACAATTCCTTATGGTCGTGCAATCACCATTCTACATTCACCGTTCACACTGTCAATCGTTTCTAAAAATACATGTATGGCAAATTCAAAATAACATGTGCAATATAAACCGCTACAACCCAGTCTATAAATATGAATTTGGTTTATACATAAAATGGCAATAGACAAAAACTGCTAACGCGTTCCAAGTTGCTATGGAATTCAAAATATTTGCGAATAAATTCCTTACATTATCATGATTTCAATGTTACGTGGAAAATGTTTGGAACAAAAGTTTTTATTCCCAGAGGTTTTGAATTGGGTCAAAACGTTAGCCGATTTTGTCTAATAGACTACAATGTTATGCCAGGCGACAATCTTTGGGTATAATTAGGACTGCATGTCCACAAGTTGCTCGTCAACTTTTGGGCAACTTTTCCGACTTCGAGCAACTTTTCCAATTTCGAGCAATTTTTTTTTAATTTTTTTTACATGAATTCAAACCAATTAAGAGAGGATGTCACGAAGAATCAAACATACGCCGGCAACATTCAAAAATTCGAATCGGCTCATATTTTGGTATTAGGTAGGCCCTAAGGTAAAACAAATCAGGATATATTTAGTTTGCTGAAAAATTATTTTGTTTTCGAGAAAATCGATAAAATCTATTTCACGCATAATTAACGCTGTTCGAGGGTCGAATTATAGCCCATGTTTGGAGGTCTCGCTTGACCTGGCAAAATATTCTAACAACCATCTAATCTCATAAACTTTTAAAGCATTCTTTTAAGGATGTTATGGACAAAATTCAGATTCTTTCTTTGAATTTGAGATGAAGTATTTTTTTTTCCGTTGAGCACCTCGACGCCATGTTATAAACTAAGGTCACTTCAAAAAATTATTTTCCTATGTGCGAAGTGAAATAAACGCTCGAAATTTAAATTTTAGTAAGCAGAAGGAAGATACCTGTAGCTTGATAGTGATAATATTGATAACAGCAACACTGACTGTTGTTGTTATAGTGAGTCAGGGTGGTCAATTCAAATAACAATAGGCTTGTTTGTTGCTTACCTATCACCTCTCCCTGTTCATGAACCGCGTTGGCTAGATCTCTAAAGATTTCAATATCAGACTGAACAAAAGAAAGACAACCGTTAGAATATTTAGAACATTTTCTTTCAAATGGTTAATATTGGAGTAACAAAGATGAACAGTCAGTGAGCAATAAGCTACTGGACTTAAACAATTCATTGGAGTAGGACGGGGTTTAAATGTCTGTATGTTTTTGCTCCCTTTTTATTAATTGTACAATAACAGCATAACGTGCCTTACCGTGGCCACCCAATTAAAGTTTTGTACAAGTTAGCTTAGCGTTCAAAAGTTCCTCTTTTCAAATTATTTGCTACACCTTTTCAAATTTTAAACATCCTGGGAGGTTTTTCAGACACTATAAACTTCACTCTAGTCTTCGTTTTGAACATTTCAAAATTCGGCGTGTCTTTTATATTAAGGTCAAATTCTCGCTTTCTGATTTGTTAACTTGTACAAAACTTTAATTAGGTGGCCACGGTAAGGTGCGTCGCGCTGTAACATTTGGGACAACTAATGAACAGAAACACTGACACCATCTACTAGTTACTGACTTCAAGTTGTCTGATGGCTCTTTCTCTTTCTTCTATCATCTCAAGCGAGAGTTCTTCCTCTGATTGTATCTGTATGCTGCCTCCTGACGCTCCACCACCACCACTGCTTCTAAAAATATGATAACAATCACAGAAATAATTTAATATGAAATCAACATTAGTGTTTTTATCAATACAAAAATGATGGTTACCAGTGGCTTGCAGGAATATTTGCTTACTTCTAGCTGTATGAACTATCAACGCTAAATATATATTAGTGCTTTTCCTTGATTTATTTTCCATCACAACCATCATCCATGTACATCAATTTTATAATGAACAATTACAATAATTTATTGTTACTATTATACTTCAACAAAAAATAACATCATCATATTTGTGATGATCAATAAGATCATGACCACCATTTGTCAGATTTTTACCTGTCAAAGTCAATCAATTGTGTATCACCCATGGGCTGTAAAACAAACACACTACATCAAATATTGAAGGGATAAACAAGCTTTAACAGTAGTATTTATAAAACAATATGATGTGTTTGATAGTGAACAATAAACAATAATTATTATATAGCCAACAGCTTTTTATCACTGGATGTGCACTGATTTCAACTTACACTTGGAGTGACACCCATGGATGCAGCCCTGGCTCTTGAGACATAATCCTTCTCTTTCTCAGCAGCAACCTAATAAACAAACAAAATCACTCATATATTTATTAAGACAATTAATTATCATATTTCAAGGCTCATGTTCAGCTATCACGGTGGACAAAAAGGCACACGAAATTGTCAAGGTTTGACTAATTTTTCCACTTCAACTTCAAAATTCTTGAAACTTCGCCAAAATACGCAGGTCAATGTTCTTCACAACTTGTTGATTTTCAGTTTTTTTGGCGGGAAAATGACATCATAAGTTTGACACCAAAATTTCATGTTTGTTCTATGACCAAAATGACCATATCATTTGAAAGATCTTTCTGAAAGGATCTTGGCAACCTTAGATGTGTCCAAGGTTGCTGGCCTGGACACTATCCTCTCGCATCTACTCTAATGTGCAGTTCAGATTGCCCCTTCACTACAAGGCTATTTCACCAGAAGTGATCACATGGTACAAAAACAAGACAAAATTTCAAACAGGCTTTGTACCATTCTAAATATTTCCATAGTATAATGTAATATGGTAATAATGATGATGATGATGATGATGGTGGTAATGATGATGACGATGATAAGAATAATATGATGATGATGGTTATGATGATGTAATGATGATTATTGTAGCGACTCTTGCTCTTCTACTACTAACGTAAACACTACTTTAATTGTCAATACTCACTCTTTGAATTTTTTGGAAATTGTTTAAAGCAGTAGAAAAGTTGTCTGTCAGCCTTTCTGTTTGCAGTTTTCTTTGTCGCTATAACAAAACAAAATTCTCAAATTCAACACTCAAAATTGCAATGCAAATGTAATATGAGCACATTACGAGCATAATAATTGTTATAATATTATCAATAGCTAAAAGTTATTATTCTTACTCTTTCACTTTGAGAGTCTCCACCCAAGTGCACCAACTGTTTTAGATAAGAGTTGGTTTCTTTTGCTAGTCTTTGGGTTTCTTTTTCAGTACTAGCACTAGGAAGAAAAGGGGGAAAAACATAAATTATATGTTTTGAATAATAAACGTAATGCTCTAGAACATATTATCTTCATACACATGTATATCTCATATATAGTGGTCTATGCATATGTGAAGAAATAGAAAACATTCGCGTGTGCTGTGTAAGTTATAAAGCACGCAGTGATTGGCAAAACACGAGAGAAGTGTTAAGGGAAGCATGATACAACACTGTTTAAGGACTGGCTACTTTTGGAAATAATGTTAAACGTTTCTTTAATGTGAAATCTAATGTCGATACCAGATATGAAAAGAACAATGGGGTTTCCCGAGCTTATTTTCAAGATAATCAACATTAAGTGGATGCCTACGCGCGAGATTTTGAAGCAAAATTTGCGCCAACGGAAGTGATATGAAAAAAATCACAACTCATAAAAATAGCTATTTTCATACTATATAAAGCACAAATGCCGGCAAGTGATTAATTCTACAATACAACATCAACATTTTTGAATAAAAGACAAAGAAATACCTTGATCTGGCATATTTCGTTTCAAAATTCGCACAAATTCGAAGAACAATTAAAGCACCAAGACCCATCAAGTGAAGCATGCTGATACTATGTACAATGTATAGATACTTTTACATAACTTACATTTGTTGAGTGACATCTTCTGCCGTCCCAAGTTTGTCGACCAATTCAAATATCTTGAGAACTTTGAATAAAAGGTATACGGTTAACAAATAATTTTAATCGAATTTACCTGTTGTTAGCATACTTATGAGACTGGTCACAGCACTTAATTGCACCCCTCCCATGAGGGGGGAAGGGGGGGGGAGGGGTGCATGCTCCCATGATCCTTTGATCGTTTTGCATTTTCTCCCTTGTTCCCCATAAGTAAAATAACTGTCTCACTAAAATGTTTTACCATGATCCCAAAAAACTATTGTTTTATCATATTTTGTTCCCTTGTTCCCTGAAAATATTTTGGCAGTATCCCTTGTTCCCTTAAAATAAATGTGCTTGTTCCCTAAAACCCCTGGGAGGGGCTCAGGAATAAAGGATTAACGTTGCTGAAATTTCAAATGTAAATTCTCCAATAAATAATTTGAAAGTAATAATAAATAACATTGATTTAGTGGCCTGCGAGTTCTGTAAGCCCATTGGCTTTTTAGTTACAACAATTATATAAGAATTACATGCATGCATATCATGTGACATATGTACTGAAATATGTAATCAGGCAACTGATATGTGTCAAAAAGTACCGGTAAGTAAACTCCAGTAGACCTAACTTTAAAGTAAGGTGTTTTAAAATAACATAATTTACGCTTTTCAAGGGTAAAAGTTGATGAATATGACATTTCGTAAACTTTTATATTTAAAAACCATATACTTCTAACTATTTTATGATGGTATGAACCAATGACATTTCAAGAAATATTCAATAATAACTCACCATTATTATTAATTTGTTGTACATTGTTGCTTATGCAATTACAAAGACGCTGATATTCTGTACCACTTCCTCCTACAAATCATAATCATATTCATTTATATACACTGATTTCAAAAACGTTGACACGGCGAACGGCGATTGCACGACCGCAAGGATTTGTGGTTACGCATACAACATATCTTCGCGTTTTCCTGGATTGATAAACACAGTTTCATCATATGGGACTGGTGTTATGCAGTAAATTCGTTTTCTGCCACAAAAGATGTATAAAAAATAAATATCAAAGACCCACAATTCCTTATGGTCGTGCAATCACCATTCTACATTCACCGTTCACACTGTCAATCGTTTCTAAAAATACATGTATGGCAAATTCAAAATAACATGTGCAATATAAACCGCTACAACCCAGTCTATAAATATGAATTTGGTTTATACATAAAATGGCAATAGACAAAAACTGCTAACGCGTTCCAAGTTGCTATGGAATTCAAAATATTTGCGAATAAATTCCTTACATTATCATGATTTCAATGTTACGTGGAAAATGTTTGGAACAAAAGTTTTTATTCCCAGAGGTTTTGAATTGGGTCAAAACGTTAGCCGATTTTGTCTAATAGACTACAATGTTATGCCAGGCGACAATCTTTGGGTATAATTAGGACTGCATGTCCACAAGTTGCTCGTCAACTTTTGGGCAACTTTTCCGACTTCGAGCAACTTTTCCAATTTCGAGCAATTTTTTTTTAATTTTTTTTACATGAATTCAAACCAATTAAGAGAGGATGTCACGAAGAATCAAACATACGCCGGCAACATTCAAAAATTCGAATCGGCTCATATTTTGGTATTAGGTAGGCCCTAAGGTAAAACAAATCAGGATATATTTAGTTTGCTGAAAAATTATTTTGTTTTCGAGAAAATCGATAAAATCTATTTCACGCATAATTAACGCTGTTCGAGGGTCGAATTATAGCCCATGTTTGGAGGTCTCGCTTGACCTGGCAAAATATTCTAACAACCATCTAATCTCATAAACTTTTAAAGCATTCTTTTAAGGATGTTATGGACAAAATTCAGATTCTTTCTTTGAATTTGAGATGAAGTATTTTTTTTTCCGTTGAGCACCTCGACGCCATGTTATAAACTAAGGTCACTTCAAAAAATTATTTTCCTATGTGCGAAGTGAAATAAACGCTCGAAATTTAAATTTTAGTAAGCAGAAGGAAGATACCTGTAGCTTGATAGTGATAATATTGATAACAGCAACACTGACTGTTGTTGTTATAGTGAGTCAGGGTGGTCAATTCAAATAACAATAGGCTTGTTTGTTGCTTACCTATCACCTCTCCCTGTTCATGAACCGCGTTGGCTAGATCTCTAAAGATTTCAATATCAGACTGAACAAAAGAAAGACAACCGTTAGAATATTTAGAACATTTTCTTTCAAATGGTTAATATTGGAGTAACAAAGATGAACAGTCAGTGAGCAATAAGCTACTGGACTTAAACAATTCATTGGAGTAGGACGGGGTTTAAATGTCTGTATGTTTTTGCTCCCTTTTTATTAATTGTACAATAACAGCATAACGTGCCTTACCGTGGCCACCCAATTAAAGTTTTGTACAAGTTAGCTTAGCGTTCAAAAGTTCCTCTTTTCAAATTATTTGCTACACCTTTTCAAATTTTAAACATCCTGGGAGGTTTTTCAGACACTATAAACTTCACTCTAGTCTTCGTTTTGAACATTTCAAAATTCGGCGTGTCTTTTATATTAAGGTCAAATTCTCGCTTTCTGATTTGTTAACTTGTACAAAACTTTAATTAGGTGGCCACGGTAAGGTGCGTCGCGCTGTAACATTTGGGACAACTAATGAACAGAAACACTGACACCATCTACTAGTTACTGACTTCAAGTTGTCTGATGGCTCTTTCTCTTTCTTCTATCATCTCAAGCGAGAGTTCTTCCTCTGATTGTATCTGTATGCTGCCTCCTGACGCTCCACCACCACCACTGCTTCTAAAAATATGATAACAATCACAGAAATAATTTAATATGAAATCAACATTAGTGTTTTTATCAATACAAAAATGATGGTTACCAGTGGCTTGCAGGAATATTTGCTTACTTCTAGCTGTATGAACTATCAACGCTAAATATATATTAGTGCTTTTCCTTGATTTATTTTCCATCACAACCATCATCCATGTACATCAATTTTATAATGAACAATTACAATAATTTATTGTTACTATTATACTTCAACAAAAAATAACATCATCATATTTGTGATGATCAATAAGATCATGACCACCATTTGTCAGATTTTTACCTGTCAAAGTCAATCAATTGTGTATCACCCATGGGCTGTAAAACAAACACACTACATCAAATATTGAAGGGATAAACAAGCTTTAACAGTAGTATTTATAAAACAATATGATGTGTTTGATAGTGAACAATAAACAATAATTATTATATAGCCAACAGCTTTTTATCACTGGATGTGCACTGATTTCAACTTACACTTGGAGTGACACCCATGGATGCAGCCCTGGCTCTTGAGA
Organism: Metridium senile; assembly: GCA_949775045.1. NCBI lineage: Eukaryota > Metazoa > Cnidaria > Anthozoa > Actiniaria > Metridiidae > Metridium > Metridium senile. Next base: position 1,444,810 of record OX459095.1, read on the forward strand.
CATAATCCTTCTCTTTCTCAGCAGCAACCTAATAAACAAACAAAATCACTCATATATTTATTAAGACAATTAATTATCATATTTCAAGGCTCATGTTCAGCTATCACGGTGGACAAAAAGGCACACGAAATTGTCAAGGTTTGACTAATTTTTCCACTTCAACTTCAAAATTCTTGAAACTTCGCCAAAATACGCAGGTCAATGTTCTTCACAACTTGTTGATTTTCAGTTTTTTTGGCGGGAAAATGACATCATAAGTTTGACACCAAAATTTCATGTTTGTTCTATGACCAAAATGACCATATCATTTGAAAGATCTTTCTGAAAGGATCTTGGCAACCTTAGATGTGTCCAAGGTTGCTGGCCTGGACACTATCCTCTCGCATCTACTCTAATGTGCAGTTCAGATTGCCCCTTCACTACAAGGCTATTTCACCAGAAGTGATCACATGGTACAAAAACAAGACAAAATTTCAAACAGGCTTTGTACCATTCTAAATATTTCCATAGTATAATGTAATATGGTAATAATGATGATGATGATGATGATGGTGGTAATGATGATGACGATGATAAGAATAATATGATGATGATGGTTATGATGATGTAATGATGATTATTGTAGCGACTCTTGCTCTTCTACTACTAACGTAAACACTACTTTAATTGTCAATACTCACTCTTTGAATTTTTTGGAAATTGTTTAAAGCAGTAGAAAAGTTGTCTGTCAGCCTTTCTGTTTGCAGTTTTCTTTGTCGCTATAACAAAACAAAATTCTCAAATTCAACACTCAAAATTGCAATGCAAATGTAATATGAGCACATTACGAGCATAATAATTGTTATAATATTATCAATAGCTAAAAGTTATTATTCTTACTCTTTCACTTTGAGAGTCTCCACCCAAGTGCACCAACTGTTTTAGATAAGAGTTGGTTTCTTTTGCTAGTCTTTGGGTTTCTTTTTCAGTACTAGCACTAGGAAGAAAAGGGGGAAAAACATAAATTATATGTTTTGAATAATAAACGTAATGCTCTAGAACATATTATCTTCATACACATGTATATCTCATATATAGTGGTCTATGCATATGTGAAGAAATAGAAAACATTCGCGTGTGCTGTGTAAGTTATAAAGCACGCAGTGATTGGCAAAACACGAGAGAAGTGTTAAGGGAAGCATGATACAACACTGTTTAAGGACTGGCTACTTTTGGAAATAATGTTAAACGTTTCTTTAATGTGAAATCTAATGTCGATACCAGATATGAAAAGAACAATGGGGTTTCCCGAGCTTATTTTCAAGATAATCAACATTAAGTGGATGCCTACGCGCGAGATTTTGAAGCAAAATTTGCGCCAACGGAAGTGATATGAAAAAAATCACAACTCATAAAAATAGCTATTTTCATACTATATAAAGCACAAATGCCGGCAAGTGATTAATTCTACAATACAACATCAACATTTTTGAATAAAAGACAAAGAAATACCTTGATCTGGCATATTTCGTTTCAAAATTCGCACAAATTCGAAGAACAATTAAAGCACCAAGACCCATCAAGTGAAGCATGCTGATACTATGTACAATGTATAGATACTTTTACATAACTTACATTTGTTGAGTGACATCTTCTGCCGTCCCAAGTTTGTCGACCAATTCAAATATCTTGAGAACTTTGAATAAAAGGTATACGGTTAACAAATAATTTTAATCGAATTTACCTGTTGTTAGCATACTTATGAGACTGGTCACAGCACTTAATTGCACCCCTCCCATGAGGGGGGAAGGGGGGGGGGGAGGGGTGCATGCTCCCATGATCCTTTGATCGTTTTGCATTTTCTCCCTTGTTCCCCATAAGTGAAATAACTGTCTCACTAAAATGTTTTACCATGATCCCAAAAAACTATTGTTTTATCATATTTTGTTCCCTTGTTCCCTGAAAATATTTTGGCAGTATCCCTTGTTCCCTTAAAATAAATGTGCTTGTTCCCTAAAACCCCTGGGAGGGGCTCAGGAATAAAGGATTAACGTTGCTGAAATTTCAAATGTAAATTCTCCAATAAATAATTTGAAAGTAATAATAAATAACATTGATTTAGTGGCCTGCGAGTTCTGTAAGCCCATTGGCTTTTTAGTTACAACAATTATATAAGAATTACATGCATGCATATCATGTGACATATGTACTGAAATATGTAATCAGGCAACTGATATGTGTCAAAAAGTACCGGTAAGTAAACTCCAGTAGACCTAACTTTAAAGTAAGGTGTTTTAAAATAACATAATTTACGCTTTTCAAGGGTAAAAGTTGATGAATATGACATTTCGTAAACTTTTATATTTAAAAACCATATACTTCTAACTATTTTATGATGGTATGAACCAATGACATTTCAAGAAATATTCAATAATAACTCACCATTATTATTAATTTGTTGTACATTGTTGCTTATGCAATTACAAAGACGCTGATATTCTGTACCACTTCCTCCTACAAATCATAATCATATTCATTTATATACACTGATTTCAAAAACGTTGACACGGCGAACGGCGATTGCACGACCGCAAGGATTTGTGGTTACGCATACAACATATCTTCGCGTTTTCCTGGATTGATAAACACAGTTTCATCATATGGGACTGGTGTTATGCAGTAAATTCGTTTTCTGCCACAAAAGATGTATAAAAAATAAATATCAAAGACCCACAATTCCTTATGGTCGTGCAATCACCATTCTACATTCACCGTTCACACTGTCAATCGTTTCTAAAAATACATGTATGGCAAATTCAAAATAACATGTGCAATATAAACCGCTACAACCCAGTCTATAAATATGAATTTGGTTTATACATAAAATGGCAATAGACAAAAACTGCTAACGCGTTCCAAGTTGCTATGGAATTCAAAATATTTGCGAATAAATTCCTTACATTATCATGATTTCAATGTTACGTGGAAAATGTTTGGAACAAAAGTTTTTATTCCCAGAGGTTTTGAATTGGGTCAAAACGTTAGCCGATTTTGTCTAATAGACTACAATGTTATGCCAGGCGACAATCTTTGGGTATAATTAGGACTGCATGTCCACAAGTTGCTCGTCAACTTTTGGGCAACTTTTCCGACTTCGAGCAACTTTTCCAATTTCGAGCAATTTTTTTTTAATTTTTTTTACATGAATTCAAACCAATTAAGAGAGGATGTCACGAAGAATCAAACATACGCCGGCAACATTCAAAAATTCGAATCGGCTCATATTTTGGTATTAGGTAGGCCCTAAGGTAAAACAAATCAGGATATATTTAGTTTGCTGAAAAATTATTTTGTTTTCGAGAAAATCGATAAAATCTATTTCACGCATAATTAACGCTGTTCGAGGGTCGAATTATAGCCCATGTTTGGAGGTCTCGCTTGACCTGGCAAAATATTCTAACAACCATCTAATCTCATAAACTTTTAAAGCATTCTTTTAAGGATGTTATGGACAAAATTCAGATTCTTTCTTTGAATTTGAGATGAAGTATTTTTTTTTCCGTTGAGCACCTCGACGCCATGTTATAAACTAAGGTCACTTCAAAAAATTATTTTCCTATGTGCGAAGTGAAATAAACGCTCGAAATTTAAATTTTAGTAAGCAGAAGGAAGATACCTGTAGCTTGATAGTGATAATATTGATAACAGCAACACTGACTGTTGTTGTTATAGTGAGTCAGGGTGGTCAATTCAAATAACAATAGGCTTGTTTGTTGCTTACCTATCACCTCTCCCTGTTCATGAACCGCGTTGGCTAGATCTCTAAAGATTTCAATATCAGACTGAACAAAAGAAAGACAACCGTTAGAATATTTAGAACATTTTCTTTCAAATGGTTAATATTGGAGTAACAAAGATGAACAGTCAGTGAGCAATAAGCTACTGGACTTAAACAATTCATTGGAGTAGGACGGGGTTTAAATGTCTGTATGTTTTTGCTCCCTTTTTATTAATTGTACAATAACAGCATAACGTGCCTTACCGTGGCCACCCAATTAAAGTTTTGTACAAGTTAGCTTAGCGTTCAAAAGTTCCTCTTTTCAAATTATTTGCTACACCTTTTCAAATTTTAAACATCCTGGGAGGTTTTTCAGACACTATAAACTTCACTCTAGTCTTCGTTTTGAACATTTCAAAATTCGGCGTGTCTTTTATATTAAGGTCAAATTCTCGCTTTCTGATTTGTTAACTTGTACAAAACTTTAATTAGGTGGCCACGGTAAGGTGCGTCGCGCTGTAACATTTGGGACAACTAATGAACAGAAACACTGACACCATCTACTAGTTACTGACTTCAAGTTGTCTGATGGCTCTTTCTCTTTCTTCTATCATCTCAAGCGAGAGTTCTTCCTCTGATTGTATCTGTATGCTGCCTCCTGACGCTCCACCACCACCACTGCTTCTAAAAATATGATAACAATCACAGAAATAATTTAATATGAAATCAACATTAGTGTTTTTATCAATACAAAAATGATGGTTACCAGTGGCTTGCAGGAATATTTGCTTACTTCTAGCTGTATGAACTATCAACGCTAAATATATATTAGTGCTTTTCCTTGATTTATTTTCCATCACAACCATCATCCATGTACATCAATTTTATAATGAACAATTACAATAATTTATTGTTACTATTATACTTCAACAAAAAATAACATCATCATATTTGTGATGATCAATAAGATCATGACCACCATTTGTCAGATTTTTACCTGTCAAAGTCAATCAATTGTGTATCACCCATGGGCTGTAAAACAAACACACTACATCAAATATTGAAGGGATAAACAAGCTTTAACAGTAGTATTTATAAAACAATATGATGTGTTTGATAGTGAACAATAAACAATAATTATTATATAGCCAACAGCTTTTTATCACTGGATGTGCACTGATTTCAACTTACACTTGGAGTGACACCCATGGATGCAGCCCTGGCTCTTGAGACATAATCCTTCTCTTTCTCAGCAGCAACCTAATAAACAAACAAAATCACTCATATATTTATTAAGACAATTAATTATCATATTTCAAGGCTCATGTTCAGCTATCACGGTGGACAAAAAGGCACACGAAATTGTCAAGGTTTGACTAATTTTTCCACTTCAACTTCAAAATTCTTGAAACTTCGCCAAAATACGCAGGTCAATGTTCTTCACAACTTGTTGATTTTCAGTTTTTTTGGCGGGAAAATGACATCATAAGTTTGACACCAAAATTTCATGTTTGTTCTATGACCAAAATGACCATATCATTTGAAAGATCTTTCTGAAAGGATCTTGGCAACCTTAGATGTGTCCAAGGTTGCTGGCCTGGACACTATCCTCTCGCATCTACTCTAATGTGCAGTTCAGATTGCCCCTTCACTACAAGGCTATTTCACCAGAAGTGATCACATGGTACAAAAACAAGACAAAATTTCAAACAGGCTTTGTACCATTCTAAATATTTCCATAGTATAATGTAATATGGTAATAATGATGATGATGATGATGATGGTGGTAATGATGATGACGATGATAAGAATAATATGATGATGATGGTTATGATGATGTAATGATGATTATTGTAGCGACTCTTGCTCTTCTACTACTAACGTAAACACTACTTTAATTGTCAATACTCACTCTTTGAATTTTTTGGAAATTGTTTAAAGCAGTAGAAAAGTTGTCTGTCAGCCTTTCTGTTTGCAGTTTTCTTTGTCGCTATAACAAAACAAAATTCTCAAATTCAACACTCAAAATTGCAATGCAAATGTAATATGAGCACATTACGAGCATAATAATTGTTATAATATTATCAATAGCTAAAAGTTATTATTCTTACTCTTTCACTTTGAGAGTCTCCACCCAAGTGCACCAACTGTTTTAGATAAGAGTTGGTTTCTTTTGCTAGTCTTTGGGTTTCTTTTTCAGTACTAGCACTAGGAAGAAAAGGGGGAAAAACATAAATTATATGTTTTGAATAATAAACGTAATGCTCTAGAACATATTATCTTCATACACATGTATATCTCATATATAGTGGTCTATGCATATGTGAAGAAATAGAAAACATTCGCGTGTGCTGTGTAAGTTATAAAGCACGCAGTGATTGGCAAAACACGAGAGAAGTGTTAAGGGAAGCATGATACAACACTGTTTAAGGACTGGCTACTTTTGGAAATAATGTTAAACGTTTCTTTAATGTGAAATCTAATGTCGATACCAGATATGAAAAGAACAATGGGGTTTCCCGAGCTTATTTTCAAGATAATCAACATTAAGTGGATGCCTACGCGCGAGATTTTGAAGCAAAATTTGCGCCAACGGAAGTGATATGAAAAAAATCACAACTCATAAAAATAGCTATTTTCATACTATATAAAGCACAAATGCCGGCAAGTGATTAATTCTACAATACAACATCAACATTTTTGAATAAAAGACAAAGAAATACCTTGATCTGGCATATTTCGTTTCAAAATTCGCACAAATTCGAAGAACAATTAAAGCACCAAGACCCATCAAGTGAAGCATGCTGATACTATGTACAATGTATAGATACTTTTACATAACTTACATTTGTTGAGTGACATCTTCTGCCGTCCCAAGTTTGTCGACCAATTCAAATATCTTGAGAACTTTGAATAAAAGGTATACGGTTAACAAATAATTTTAATCGAATTTACCTGTTGTTAGCATACTTATGAGACTGGTCACAGCACTTAATTGCACCCCTCCCATGAGGGGGGAAGGGGGGGGGGGAGGGGTGCATGCTCCCATGATCCTTTGATCGTTTTGCATTTTCTCCCTTGTTCCCCATAAGTGAAATAACTGTCTCACTAAAATGTTTTACCATGATCCCAAAAAACTATTGTTTTATCATATTTTGTTCCCTTGTTCCCTGAAAATATTTTGGCAGTATCCCTTGTTCCCTTAAAATAAATGTGCTTGTTCCCTAAAACCCCTGGGAGGGGCTCAGGAATAAAGGATTAACGTTGCTGAAATTTCAAATGTAAATTCTCCAATAAATAATTTGAAAGTAATAATAAATAACATTGATTTAGTGGCCTGCGAGTTCTGTAAGCCCATTGGCTTTTTAGTTACAACAATTATATAAGAATTACATGCATGCATATCATGTGACATATGTACTGAAATATGTAATCAGGCAACTGATATGTGTCAAAAAGTACCGGTAAGTAAACTCCAGTAGACCTAACTTTAAAGTAAGGTGTTTTAAAATAACATAATTTACGCTTTTCAAGGGTAAAAGTTGATGAATATGACATTTCGTAAACTTTTATATTTAAAAACCATATACTTCTAACTATTTTATGATGGTATGAACCAATGACATTTCAAGAAATATTCAATAATAACTCACCATTATTATTAATTTGTTGTACATTGTTGCTTATGCAATTACAAAGACGCTGATATTCTGTACCACTTCCTCCTACAAATCATAATCATATTCATTTATATACACTGATTTCAAAAACGTTGACACGGCGAACGGCGATTGCACGACCGCAAGGATTTGTGGTTACGCATACAACATATCTTCGCGTTTTCCTGGATTGATAAACACAGTTTCATCATATGGGACTGGTGTTATGCAGTAAATTCGTTTTCTGCCACAAAAGATGTATAAAAAATAAATATCAAAGACCCACAATTCCTTATGGTCGTGCAATCACCATTCTACATTCACCGTTCACACTGTCAATCGTTTCTAAAAATACATGTATGGCAAATTCAAAATAACATGTGCAATATAAACCGCTACAACCCAGTCTATAAATATGAATTTGGTTTATACATAAAATGGCAATAGACAAAAACTGCTAACGCGTTCCAAGTTGCTATGGAATTCAAAATATTTGCGAATAAATTCCTTACATTATCATGATTTCAATGTTACGTGGAAAATGTTTGGAACAAAAGTTTTTATTCCCAGAGGTTTTGAATTGGGTCAAAACGTTAGCCGATTTTGTCTAATAGACTACAATGTTATGCCAGGCGACAATCTTTGGGTATAATTAGGACTGCATGTCCACAAGTTGCTCGTCAACTTTTGGGCAACTTTTCCGACTTCGAGCAACTTTTCCAATTTCGAGCAATTTTTTTTTAATTTTTTTTACATGAATTCAAACCAATTAAGAGAGGATGTCACGAAGAATCAAACATACGCCGGCAACATTCAAAAATTCGAATCGGCTCATATTTTGGTATTAGGTAGGCCCTAAGGTAAAACAAATCAGGATATATTTAGTTTGCTGAAAAATTATTTTGTTTTCGAGAAAATCGATAAAATCTATTTCACGCATAATTAACGCTGTTCGAGGGTCGAATTATAGCCCATGTTTGGAGGTCTCGCTTGACCTGGCAAAATATTCTAACAACCATCTAATCTCATAAACTTTTAAAGCATTCTTTTAAGGATGTTATGGACAAAATTCAGATTCTTTCTTTGAATTTGAGATGAAGTATTTTTTTTTCCGTTGAGCACCTCGACGCCATGTTATAAACTAAGGTCACTTCAAAAAATTATTTTCCTATGTGCGAAGTGAAATAAACGCTCGAAATTTAAATTTTAGTAAGCAGAAGGAAGATACCTGTAGCTTGATAGTGATAATATTGATAACAGCAACACTGACTGTTGTTGTTATAGTGAGTCAGGGTGGTCAATTCAAATAACAATAGGCTTGTTTGTTGCTTACCTATCACCTCTCCCTGTTCATGAACCGCGTTGGCTAGATCTCTAAAGATTTCAATATCAGACTGAACAAAAGAAAGACAACCGTTAGAATATTTAGAACATTTTCTTTCAAATGGTTAATATTGGAGTAACAAAGATGAACAGTCAGTGAGCAATAAGCTACTGGACTTAAACAATTCATTGGAGTAGGACGGGGTTTAAATGTCTGTATGTTTTTGCTCCCTTTTTATTAATTGTACAATAACAGCATAACGTGCCTTACCGTGGCCACCCAATTAAAGTTTTGTACAAGTTAGCTTAGCGTTCAAAAGTTCCTCTTTTCAAATTATTTGCTACACCTTTTCAAATTTTAAACATCCTGGGAGGTTTTTCAGACACTATAAACTTCACTCTAGTCTTCGTTTTGAACATTTCAAAATTCGGCGTGTCTTTTATATTAAGGTCAAATTCTCGCTTTCTGATTTGTTAACTTGTACAAAACTTTAATTAGGTGGCCACGGTAAGGTGCGTCGCGCTGTAACATTTGGGACAACTAATGAACAGAAACACTGACACCATCTACTAGTTACTGACTTCAAGTTGTCTGATGGCTCTTTCTCTTTCTTCTATCATCTCAAGCGAGAGTTCTTCCTCTGATTGTATCTGTATGCTGCCTCCTGACGCTCCACCACCACCACTGCTTCTAAAAATATGATAACAATCACAGAAATAATTTAATATGAAATCAACATTAGTGTTTTTATCAATACAAAAATGATGGTTACCAGTGGCTTGCAGGAATATTTGCTTACTTCTAGCTGTATGAACTATCAACGCTAAATATATATTAGTGCTTTTCCTTGATTTATTTTCCATCACAACCATCATCCATGTACATCAATTTTATAATGAACAATTACAATAATTTATTGTTACTATTATACTTCAACAAAAAATAACATCATCATATTTGTGATGATCAATAAGATCATGACCACCATTTGTCAGATTTTTACCTGTCAAAGTCAATCAATTGTGTATCACCCATGGGCTGTAAAACAAACACACTACATCAAATATTGAAGGGATAAACAAGCTTTAACAGTAGTATTTATAAAACAATATGATGTGTTTGATAGTGAACAATAAACAATAATTATTATATAGCCAACAGCTTTTTATCACTGGATGTGCACTGATTTCAACTTACACTTGGAGTGACACCCATGGATGCAGCCCTGGCTCTTGAGACATAATCCTTCTCTTTCTCAGCAGCAACCTAATAAACAAACAAAATCACTCATATATTTATTAAGACAATTAATTATCATATTTCAAGGCTCATGTTCAGCTATCACGGTGGACAAAAAGGCACACGAAATTGTCAAGGTTTGACTAATTTTTCCACTTCAACTTCAAAATTCTTGAAACTTCGCCAAAATACGCAGGTCAATGTTCTTCACAACTTGTTGATTTTCAGTTTTTTTGGCGGGAAAATGACATCATAAGTTTGACACCAAAATTTCATGTTTGTTCTATGACCAAAATGACCATATCATTTGAAAGATCTTTCTGAAAGGATCTTGGCAACCTTAGATGTGTCCAAGGTTGCTGGCCTGGACACTATCCTCTCGCATCTACTCTAATGTGCAGTTCAGATTGCCCCTTCACTACAAGGCTATTTCACCAGAAGTGATCACATGGTACAAAAACAAGACAAAATTTCAAACAGGCTTTGTACCATTCTAAATATTTCCATAGTATAATGTAATATGGTAATAATGATGATGATGATGATGATGGTGGTAATGATGATGACGATGATAAGAATAATATGATGATGATGGTTATGATGATGTAATGATGATTATTGTAGCGACTCTTGCTCTTCTACTACTAACGTAAACACTACTTTAATTGTCAATACTCACTCTTTGAATTTTTTGGAAATTGTTTAAAGCAGTAGAAAAGTTGTCTGTCAGCCTTTCTGTTTGCAGTTTTCTTTGTCGCTATAACAAAACAAAATTCTCAAATTCAACACTCAAAATTGCAATGCAAATGTAATATGAGCACATTACGAGCATAATAATTGTTATAATATTATCAATAGCTAAAAGTTATTATTCTTACTCTTTCACTTTGAGAGTCTCCACCCAAGTGCACCAACTGTTTTAGATAAGAGTTGGTTTCTTTTGCTAGTCTTTGGGTTTCTTTTTCAGTACTAGCACTAGGAAGAAAAGGGGGAAAAACATAAATTATATGTTTTGAATAATAAACGTAATGCTCTAGAACATATTATCTTCATACACATGTATATCTCATATATAGTGGTCTATGCATATGTGAAGAAATAGAAAACATTCGCGTGTGCTGTGTAAGTTATAAAGCACGCAGTGATTGGCAAAACACGAGAGAAGTGTTAAGGGAAGCATGATACAACACTGTTTAAGGACTGGCTACTTTTGGAAATAATGTTAAACGTTTCTTTAATGTGAAATCTAATGTCGATACCAGATATGAAAAGAACAATGGGGTTTCCCGAGCTTATTTTCAAGATAATCAACATTAAGTGGATGCCTACGCGCGAGATTTTGAAGCAAAATTTGCGCCAACGGAAGTGATATGAAAAAAATCACAACTCATAAAAATAGCTATTTTCATACTATATAAAGCACAAATGCCGGCAAGTGATTAATTCTACAATACAACATCAACATTTTTGAATAAAAGACAAAGAAATACCTTGATCTGGCATATTTCGTTTCAAAATTCGCACAAATTCGAAGAACAATTAAAGCACCAAGACCCATCAAGTGAAGCATGCTGATACTATGTACAATGTATAGATACTTTTACATAACTTACATTTGTTGAGTGACATCTTCTGCCGTCCCAAGTTTGTCGACCAATTCAAATATCTTGAGAACTTTGAATAAAAGGTATACGGTTAACAAATAATTTTAATCGAATTTACCTGTTGTTAGCATACTTATGAGACTGGTCACAGCACTTAATTGCACCCCTCCCATGAGGGGGGAAGGGGGGGGGAGGGGTGCATGCTCCCATGATCCTTTGATCGTTTTGCATTTTCTCCCTTGTTCCCCATAAGTAAAATAACTGTCTCACTAAAATGTTTTACCATGATCCCAAAAAACTATTGTTTTATCATATTTTGTTCCCTTGTTCCCTGAAAATATTTTGGCAGTATCCCTTGTTCCCTTAAAATAAATGTGCTTGTTCCCTAAAACCCCTGGGAGGGGCTCAGGAATAAAGGATTAACGTTGCTGAAATTTCAAATGTAAATTCTCCAATAAATAATTTGAAAGTAATAATAAATAACATTGATTTAGTGGCCTGCGAGTTCTGTAAGCCCATTGGCTTTTTAGTTACAACAATTATATAAGAATTACATGCATGCATATCATGTGACATATGTACTGAAATATGTAATCAGGCAACTGATATGTGTCAAAAAGTACCGGTAAGTAAACTCCAGTAGACCTAACTTTAAAGTAAGGTGTTTTAAAATAACATAATTTACGCTTTTCAAGGGTAAAAGTTGATGAATATGACATTTCGTAAACTTTTATATTTAAAAACCATATACTTCTAACTATTTTATGATGGTATGAACCAATGACATTTCAAGAAATATTCAATAATAACTCACCATTATTATTAATTTGTTGTACATTGTTGCTTATGCAATTACAAAGACGCTGATATTCTGTACCACTTCCTCCTACAAATCATAATCATATTCATTTATATACACTGATTTCAAAAACGTTGACACGGCGAACGGCGATTGCACGACCGCAAGGATTTGTGGTTACGCATACAACATATCTTCGCGTTTTCCTGGATTGATAAACACAGTTTCATCATATGGGACTGGTGTTATGCAGTAAATTCGTTTTCTGCCACAAAAGATGTATAAAAAATAAATATCAAAGACCCACAATTCCTTATGGTCGTGCAATCACCATTCTACATTCACCGTTCACACTGTCAATCGTTTCTAAAAATACATGTATGGCAAATTCAAAATAACATGTGCAATATAAACCGCTACAACCCAGTCTATAAATATGAATTTGGTTTATACATAAAATGGCAATAGACAAAAACTGCTAACGCGTCCCAAGTTGCTATGGAATTCAAAATATTTGCGAATAAATTCCTTACATTATCATGATTTCAATGTTACGTGGAAAATGTTTGGAACAAAAGTTTTTATTCCCAGAGGTTTTGAATTGGGTCAAAACGTTAGCCGATTTTGTCTAAGAGACTACAATGTTATGACAGGCGACAATCTTTGGGTATAATTAGGACTGCATGTCCACAAGTTGCTCGGCAACGTTTGGGCAACTTTTTCGATTTCGAGCAACTTTTCCAATTTCGAGCAACTTTTTCCCTTTCGAGCAACTTTTGTTCTTTTTTTTAATTTTTTTTTTTACATGTATTCAAACCAATTAACAGGCCCAATACGAAAAAAATATGTTTTTTTTTACTCCAATGATTCAAATACTGTTTGACAATAGGCTTTACAGTATTTGAATACACTTTGTGGTCTTCCTGTGGTAGTTTGTAAATACGATCCAGGTGGTCAACGGTTGTAAAATCAAAACCAACTTTTCTGCAAATATCAAGAAAATATTCTAAATTTATGTTAACACTAAAGCTGACGGAATTCTATGCTATGAAATCATTAAATTTATAAGAAGCGTCAAAAAAGTTCGAGCAACGTTTTAACAACTTTTAGATTTTTGAGCAACTTTTCTGTTTTTTTGAGCAACTTTTTGGGAAATTATGAGCAACTTTTTTGACTTTTTGTGGACAGCCCTAGGTATAATACATCAGTATTATGTATAGGATAGTTACTCGGGCCGGCAGCAATACGTACTGAAGAAATAGAAAACGCGTTCGCGTGATGTGAGTATAAAGATTGACAGAAGACGAGAGAAGTGTTAGGTGACGCACCACGTGTGAAGCCAATCAACACAATCCTCTTGAGAATAATGTTGCTGGATTGTATTGGCCTGTATTGGGATTAATCCTACAGTTAATTTCTAGGAAAAGGCCCGGGAAACGGCTTCAACATCCGATTTTGTCACGGTTGAATGGCAATGTTGAGACCGTTTGCCCCAACTTTTGAAGCAAATGTTGAAAAAGAATCATAAATTGTATTGATCAACTCTCATTGGAGAAGCCATACAAACCATGCAGCCCATTGTTCATAGACTGTAAGCTTATCGGAGTGTGAATTTGTGATATGTTTTTGTTGTTGTTGCCTTTATTCAAAAATACAACATTTACAATATTTTATTCATCTCTATCATCATATGGGATTGTTGGATTGGCTCCTTGTTGTTTTACCAGCTATTTATTCTTGTATCAACCCACAGGCAGCCCAACTATTCTCTTTGAGGATTTTTTTTAATGACAATAAAAGTATTTTTAACCGCGCGCCGAGCGAAATAAATATTGAGCGCGCGGATGGGATTCCTGTGGCTTTCTGCAAGCAATTTTTCGTCAAAGTCGCGCGGTGCTCGCGCGGTGTTGAAGAGGGAGGTATCAAGATACTACTTTTTACAACACTTGTGTGAATTCTCGCGCGCTGATTGGTTGATTTACCGTTGTAAATAAGAGTCCAGACAACGGTGCTCACGTCATCGTGTCTCACAACACTCGTGCGGAATTGAGGGAAAGTTTGTCATCGATTACAAAGTTTTTTCATGAAAAAAGGATTTTAAAAACAAGTTTATGGATAAACTATCAATGGAAATTACTTTTCTGTAAGCGTTGTCTGTACTCTTATTGACAACGATATTCGTCATGACAGTGGTCAAAATTTGTTGCTGACTCACTCCGCTGCGCGTCGTGAGTCCACAACATTTTGACCACTGTCATAAAGAATATCGTTGTCGATAAGAGTACAGACAACGCTAAACCACTTTCGATTTGCTAATTCTTCGATTTTTCTGTTGTATGTGTGATTCCGCGCGACCGAAAAATTGCTTGCAAAAAGCCACAGGAATCCCATCCGCGCGCATTCAAACAAATAACTTTATTGTCATTAAAAAAAATCCTCAAAGAGAATAGTTGGGCTGCCTGTGATCAACCTGGTCGAAATTACTACGACTTTGGTGTACTTAATTTCAACGTCGCCATCGCCAGCGACATCTCAGAAACGCAACCGCGCCGATCAACATCGCACAAAAACTTTGCCGTCGCAGCAGCAGGCCGACACTTGACGATTTTCATTTCAGTTTACAAACCCCGGTCACCCGGTCACGAAGACTCGTAAATACGCGTGGAAACATACTCAGATTTCAGGCGCACATGATCGGGTTTAGTTGAGCCCGCGTTCATTTTGATGGTTTGCGGTTGGATGCCGAGAAGTTGAATGTTGCATTGCTAAAACTACAATGTTGGATTATGAAATTACACAATCGAGTAAAAAACTACAATGTTGGATTACGAAATTACACAATCGTATGAGGTGCCATATGGGACAATATTGTATATAGGTGTTTTATCTTTCAATGCGAAGAGCAAAATGCATGTGAAGGCTTACTAGAGCTACTTTATCTTTTACATGAAGAGATCATCAGCTTAAGAAGTCACTTTCTAAATCTGCGTTGTATGCTTAGAGACCAGGGCTTTGTGGCATTGTGGCAGCTTGTGTCATTTGAGGAGATGATGGTAATGAACCTTCGATGCCCTGACTGCATTCTTAAAATCGGGATGTTCGATTATTTGCTTCACAAGCAAAATCTATTGAAGAAGATGTACCAGAGACGTTGTCCGCCATATTCAGATTATGCTGTAGCACAGTCCCCCGTTGCCTGTATTAAGGTTTCCCGCCGAAAGTATATCCGCTGGCCAAAATGATAACGGGCACAATAGCCATATATATTTTACGGTAGTAACGTATATATATTTCGTGCATACTCTATATATTTGTAAATAAATAGAAAATACAGTGAAATTGACATTCGAAATATATTTGTTTTAAAGAAAATATTTGTGTCATTAGACCATATATATGAACCTAATACTTTACATAAAGAAACCTATGTTATAAATAAATGCCACCATAGCGTAACGACATATGCGTAATCATCTAAACGGCGTTCAAAATACTCCAAAACATTTATGTCGTCAGTATGTAAGTTTCTACTAGCTTGATGAAATAGCGAGGGAATAAAAGTTTAATTGGAAAAAATCCTCGAAATCCTTGCTACTGTGCGCGATTTTGATTTCCTCACTCATTGGTATATCCGCTGGCCAAAATGATAACGGGCACAATAGCCATATATATTTTACGGTAGTAACGTATATATATTTCGTGCATACTCTATATATTTGTAAATAAATAAAAAATACAGCGAAATGGACATTCGAAATATATTTGTTTTAAAGAAAATATTTGTGTCATTAGACCATATATATGAACCCAATACTTTACATATAGAAACCAATGTTATAAATAAATGCCACCATAGCGTATATATTTGATGTGTTATAAATATTTATTGGTATACAATATTGTCCCATATGGCACCTCATACAATCGAGTAAAAAACTACAATGTTGGATTACGAAATTACACAATCGATTTAAAAACTACAATGTTGCATGGCGAAAACAGCATGAACACAAAAAGTACAATGTCAAATGTAAATGTTGAATTTTGGCCCGATGGTACGCCATAAAATTGTTTCATTTTATTTTCTCCATTACAGAAGGAACATTGAGAACATGGTGTTTTTAATTCTAAATTTGACATCGATTGTAATTTTTGGATATGAGTTTATAAACCTTTTTACAATCAATATTCGTATTTGATAGTTTTGTGTTTTTCTGAATTTGTGTCATGTATTGTTGCGTTGTTGAAATTCTCTTTCAAGTGGACAATAAATTTTTGAAGTATTTCACAAACCAATTTTTGTATTTGATGTAGTTGAGGTATGATCATCCGGGGTAGTGTAGTCTTGAGAAAGACTGTTGTTCTCTATTGTCTTCTCGTTTCTTTACTCTGAAGATGACTTCCGCTCAGGTTGTCGAAACGTCAACACCATCAGTCTTTCTCAAGTCTACACCACACCGGACGATCATGCCCTCATCTACATCGATTACACCTGGGATCAGACCATTCTATTTCATATGTACTTTAATTGTGTTATGTACATACCCCCAGAAGATCCTGTATTATATTCCCCAAAAGACATATTGCTTATATCTCTAAACCGGAAAGTATGAACATTAGTAAAGAATTGGGATCCCTGTGTTGGACAGGAAATCCCGTCGCTAGGTAATTTCTAGGTCATTTCTGATGCTGTAAAATATCTACTGTTTATTTGTATATAACATTAAATTATATAGAATCAAAAATAGCTAGTATAAAATTGATTACAGTCAAAGGACATGAAGCGTGCCCGTCTAGACTGCATTATTCATTTCATTATTCGATTTTTGACTTCATTCTTCGTTTTTCAAACTTCTCAAAATTAATATAAATAACTATGATATCAAAAATAGTTCATACTATTATTAATATATATAGATAATAAATCTGATTATTATTCCGTGAGATTTAAAGAGGTTTCATTCAGTATTTGAATACTTTAACGGAAATTCTGGAAAACGAAGAATGAAGTCAAAAATCGAATAATAAAACGAATAATGCAGTCTAGATGAGCATGTCTTCATGTCCTTTGACTGTAATTGTTTTGGGGATAGAAATGTCGCTGAGCTATCGGGAAGTTATCGGGGAGTCATCGGATAGTAAAAATCGCAAACACAAAAGATAATATGAAACTTTTTGATCGAAATGTTGGAAAATGAACTAAACAACAAAAAACTGTGCCAACAAGTATTTACAGATTAACGGAGCAGAGAATGACGAAAAACTGCTTACCGCAGATATGCAAGAAACCGCAATACCGTAGTCAAATATAACGAAATACCGTGCTTGAAATAGGCCGATATCGCATCACCACAAGTCCCAATGTCCTCCTCTTCATTGAGGGTGGCCAAGGGGTAAAGCGTGATTTGGCCTAAAATAAGTGCGTGATTTGTGAAAATAACGACATTTAGTCCGTGATACGTGAATTCCCTTCATAAAATGTACGTGATTCGTGATCAATTAGCTCCATGTTCATGTTTAGTCCATATCGACTAAACCTCGTTCGGGACAAATTCACTTCACTTTTGACGACTACCACCAATACACCCGGGCAATACACTAGCCTGAGAGTCCTTCGCGGGGGGGGAAGAGGAGCGAAAGAACGTCTGTTTTCTCAGGCTACCAATACACATGCATTAGGTACTTTTTTTTTTCTTTCTGGATGTGTCGTACAGCAGTTTCATTTAACATGATCTATGTCAAGAGGTCAAAATCATGTTTTTGTGACTAGAAATGAGTTATTTATCTGACAATGTTCTGCTGTATGTGCATTGATTCGTGATTCGTGAATTTGACTTCAATCTGTACGTGACACGTGAATATCATAAATATCGACTAGTGAAACGTAAACACTTTTTAAAATATCTAATTTTTTTTCATAAGTGAAAACATTGTCTAAACCAATAATTCTATATAGAATTGTGTAAAATTATTATATTAAAAATTTGGGTACAAATAATAGACCCTTTTAGTGCACATTTCAGACCACGTGGCATTCCCCTGAGATTAGCCAATGATTATGATTGTTCTTTTATGTCAAGTATTAAAACATTTATACATAACAAATGATTAACTCCAAAGGGAATGAACACGTGGTTTGAAATGTGAAAATAAACATTGAAGCTGAATGGGTGACCATTTTGAATGACCATTTGAGATTGGGCTTCCTGTGTAATGTCAGTGTCATGCAGTGACCTCGCAAGACCAATGTTTGATTTTATATTGTCATGATGCAAACTATACTTTTGCTGTTGTTTCTGACAATAACATTATCTGAACAACGTATCACTGCAGTTAAGGAGAGCTGTCCATTTGAGAATGTATCTATAAGTGCACTAATTAACCCACCGTACGTAGACACCACTTCGGGGATTATCAACGAACTGATTCTAGACGGCCTTAGAACTTGCTTTAAAACCAAAATATGTCAGGAGAAAATCAAGCACTTACAATGGAAATGGTTGCAGTCAGAAGACGAGATGGTAACAGCGATAAAAAAGAAACAATCTGAGCTAGTTTTTCCTGTTCCTCCTAGTTTGATTACCAAACGTAAACGACAAGCAGTTGAATATTACCCTGTAGTGACGTCACCAGGACTGGCATTAATAGTTAACTATCATGCTTGTAAAAAGATCGCTAACACTGTGTTATCACAAACTGTCTCATCAGTATGGCCTATTTTAGTCTTCACACTTCTCTTGGCAGGCATTTCTGGTGTTTGTATGTGGGCTATGGTAAGTAGGGAGGGGAGGGAGGGGCATTTCAGGTGTTTGTATGTGGGCTATGGTAAATAGGGAGGGGAAGGAGGGGCATTTCAGGTGTTTGTACGTGTGCTATGGTAAGTAGGGAGGGGAGGGAGGGGTATTTCAGGTATTTGTGATGTCAGTATATTTCTATATATTTCAAATGTAATACATATATATATCGAAGACGTCGACCTGTTTATCAAAAGGTGATACTTTAAAGTGTTTTTACAGGAACATCAGAGCAACAACCAACAGTTTTCTACACCTTTTGCACGTGGTTCTTACGATGGATTTTGGTGGGCTGTTGTTTCCATGACAACTGTTGGGTATGTTTCTTATATCACTGTCTTATTGGAATCTGTTATTTTTCCCCCTTTTTTGGTGCAATAATACCATATTGATAACAAAGAGCTAATTTAGCCTCCTCTACAGGCATCTCTCTATAGGAGTCTGGGAACAAAGATACCAAAAAATGAACACAAGTGGGAGGGGTGCTTTCAGTCCCCTCACAGCTGAAAAGATTGTTACAAAGCAGGCCCAAATTTAAAAAGAAAATAATTTAAAGAGAAAAAGAGAGTGGAGCTATATCTAATATATAGAATAATAAAATAAAAATAAATATCTGGTAATTTCCTGTATGCAGGTATGGCAATCAGGTTCCTCGTTCCTTGTTGGGTCGTTTGTTTAGCTTGTTGTGGATTCTGGCTGGTGTGACTATGATATCTGTATTTACTGCATCAATATCCAGTGCAATTACAGTAGTGTCAGTCCAACAGCACTGCAGTGGATTACAAGGAAAACTTGTAAGTGAATTTAAACATTGAAATATGGAGAATGTATTCAATAATTGACAAGCATCTCATACATGTATACATATTTTACAAATGTATATCTTATAACCATCACTATCCATTGTGGCTTTTCTGTGAGGTACATTGGCTTACATTCACCACCATACATTCATTGTTTACAGAATACAATATTACACTTGATTGATTTATGCTGATGGAGGAAAAACTAAAAACATTAACAATTACACTTTAAACAAACTCAACTCACATATAATAATCTATGCCTGAGCCAGGACTTGAACCTGGGCCACAGTGCATTATTATAGAAGAACTGTTTTTCATTTGACTATATCATACATGTACACTGAATTGCAACATGGTGACCATGCACAATCTAAAATATTTTTGTTCTCTTTTTTGTTCATTTTTTGACAAGATTGCTGTGCTGAATAATTCTGAGGCAGAAGAACATGCACGCCACCATGGTGCCATTGTGAAAGGTAATTGTGCCTCCTATTCATTCTCATCCCATATGCCATTAACAGAGAATAACAAAGTAACATTGTACTATGATGGGGGCAGTAAAATCTTATTTCATGTTAAAAGAATCACAGATACTGCTGCAAACGCTTCACCAAGTAAATCTGCAGTGTCTCATTTTCTGTGCATATATATCAGCGGGTAAGGTTTAGTCGCAAGGGTAGGCATTGTTTGGGGTAGCTAGGGTTAGCATTGGTGGTTATTTATAAGAGGATAGGGTAATTAATTATAGAGTTAGGGGTAAGGGTTAGGATTGGTGGTAAGGGGATAGGGTGAGTGTTATAGAGTTAGAGGTTAGGCTAAGTAATAGGTAAGGGAAATGTGCTGGGTTTAGGATTGGGGGCAAGGGTAAATGTTGGAGTTAGGGTTAAAGGGGCTATTATTACAGGGTTAGTGTTATAAAGTCAGCTACTAAGAATGTTGTTTTCTACAAAAGGGTACAATGATGTGGATCCAATGTTTGCCAACTTGAAGCTTCTAAAAATAAAAGGTATTCTGATGGACAGATTCAAAGCTTACTATTACCTCAGCACCAGAAAAGATGAAGGGTTCAGAATAGCTGAAGTTGTGACCAACAAAGTTGAGTACAGTGTTGCCATGGTAACAGATAACAGCACTGTGACATTAGATGAATGTTTTGTTGATATACTTGAAAACCCACGTTCAAAGATCAATAAGATTATGAAAAAATACATCCATCCTGTCAAGGTCAGTCTCCATATTCAAGTATTATAATATTTAGCATCACCACAAAGCGGGCACCATCTTTGTTATTACCATTCTTTTGGTATATTTATCAATCAGACAACACAAAATGGAGCACCTATGGAGTGCCCATGGCGTTATAGACACAAGATAAAATATAATGAATGATTAACATGCAAGAGTATGAAGGGCATGAAGCATAGCCGAGTGTTTCTTTTATGCAATGAGCGAGTGACTTTGTGTTGTCTAATTTATTGATTTATAATAGAGCCTGGTATGAGAACACACAAACTGTGCAGCCCATGCATTGCTTTTTAGCCAATCAAAGGGCACATAACAATTTTGCTTTATTATGATTGTCATTCATTCAGCCATTCAGTCTGTCAGGCAATTCATCAGTCCATCCATCCATCAGCCAACCAGTGACTTCTTTATTAATATTATATATCAATCAATACTGTTTTTGCGTCTGTCTTATGTCTTTTCAGCCATTGTCCACATCCAATGATACAATTGGTTTGTTTTCCAGTAACTCTGATACAGTACATAATGTCCTGATTGCTTTAGCTATTGTACTAGCAGTACTAATAGTTTGTGGTCTGTCTTGGGAAATAGTTTATCAACACTACAACTGTTTTCGACCAAAATCTATTCCCAGTAAGTACCAACTGCTTGTTGATATGTCCTTAGTTATTATTTAGTGAGTGAAGTGTGTGAAGTGTGTGTTAGTATGAACCAGTCACTGCATGAGGGTTGACACAGCCAGGGTTTGTTACTTCCTCAGTGGTTCTTTTACGTCCCCAATGTAGTTTAGTGAGTGTAGTGTGTGTTAGTATGAACCAGTCACTGCATGAGGGTTGACACAGCCAGGGTTTGTTACTTCCTCAGTGGTTCTTTTACGTCCCCAATGTAGTTTAGTGAGTGTAGTGTGTGTTAGTATGAACCAGTCACTGCATGAGGGTTGACACAGCCAGGGTTTGTTACTTCCTCAGTGGTTCTTTTACGTCCCCAATGTAGTTTAGTGAGTGTAGTGTGTGTTAGTATGAATCAGTCACTGAGGGTTGTCACAGCCAGGGTTTGTTACATCCTCAGTGGTTCTTTTACGTCCCCAATGTAGTTTAGTGAGTGTAGTGTGTATTAGTATGAATCAGTCACTGAGGGTTGTCACAGCCAGGGTTTGTTACATCCTCAGTGCTTCTTTTACGTCCCCAATGTAGTTTAGTGAGTGTAATGTGTGTTAGTATGAACCAGTCACTGAGGGTGGCCACAGCCAGGGTATTTTTATAGGCTAGTTTGAGATGTGTCTGAGGTAAAGGAAACATTGCAAAAATACAACTGCAATGGTATTTCTGTGAAAATTTACCAGAATTGTAATAAGTAAGATAAAGATAAATGTAAGATAAATGTTTCAGGGAAACAATTTTTAAAAATGCAAAAAAAAAGTGCACGAAAAGTATCATTCTTTTATACTGAAAGTTTGAACTTATTTGATTATTTTCAGATAATGTTTTGACAAATGTAGAAGATATTGCAATGGAAACCACCCATCACCATGACAACCAAATAGTTCAGCTTCAAGCAACAATTACTGATCTTACAAAACAAATCCAAGTCCTTAAATGTCAGCTACAAAGAACAGAAACAAATCCTGTTGCAGAGAGAACTGATGAATGAAAAGCATTGTTATTTAAAGTTGTTATTGAATTTGTGACAAATTGCATTCACACTTAGGAAGAAAATGACATAAACCTGTGACTTTTCTAAACACAGGCTTGGTTGTCAATTTACCTCAAATACAAATTAAACTCTATAACTTTTTTTGCCACGTTTTTGCAATATGCAGAAAAATTAAGGATATCTTGGAAGTCAACTTAAATGACTGATATATTATAATTTAAAAGAATCCTCGACAAAGGTTTAACATTCTTCTTGATATTGTAAATTTACAATGTACAATGTACATATTATGTTATTGTTACACTTATACCGTGGGGGTCGCTTCTTCTACAAGATTACTATTAGGGAAAAGGTTGAAATGATCTGTCAAGTGAAGTGTTGGCTGAGAAAGAGGAAAGATGAGATAGGTGTTAGTCTCCCTCGCAGCAGTTTTTATTGTCAGGCCACAGGCAAACCACCTTCCTGCTCAAGTCAAGTAGCAAAGTACTCTTTCCATTAATAGGCACGCGGTAAAAAATTAATATTATTTGCTTTAAAAAAATTCCTCAGATAGACAAGTTGCTGCTGCCTGTGGTCAGGCTTCCTCCTTGTTGGGGAGGGACACAGGAGGCCTGACATTTAAACGGCTGTGGGTGAGACTGCATAGGCATGTGAATAATAAGACACTTTTTGTCAGAGTTACGTATGAAAGCACATTTGATCATATTAACATGTAAATTTGCTGTACATAAATATTATTATTATATTAAAAAAAGTGGGGGCTTTCTGCAGAGTGCTTTCAGTTGGAATACTTGCTAAACCTTTCAATAACAATAACTGATATAAAACCTGGCTGTAGTTGACAAAGACATCAATAAGCAGAAACAACAACAACTGATCATTGTACAAAATGTCTTTATTGTGTCAGTCCCTAACAATGAATTACAATTTTAAAAAGTGTTTTCAATTTTAACTTTGAATTAAGTATTTTTATATTTAGCAATAGATTTATTTTATATTTATTTATTCCATCCTCAGGAACCCAGGGGTTTATATCTGTCACTGTGGATGGTATTATTGGGGATGTCATGATTATTTTTATCTATAAATCTCTAATTAGCATTGTTATATAGCTACTATTTAATTATTGACTGACTAAGAAATCACTTGGACAACACAAAGGTGAAGATAATACAATAATTGATTACATGATTAACCTTATAACCTTATATGGTTCTTTAATTTTAAAGAGATACCAGAAATGCAATATGATCATAGTATATATCTACCCTATATTTTTGGCATGCATCTTAAGCATTTTTTCACAGCTTCATATATGTTTATACATTGTTTTGATAGAGTACAAACATTAAAAGCGTGAAACATAAATAGTACTAAATAGTGATATTTTATGCTAATTCTATTGTTTAATTAGCACTATTTAGTACTAATTAGTACTACTTGTTTCACAGGTATAATATTTGTACTCTATAGTATGAAAATACTGTCTAAATTGTGTGGTTAGTTCCATGTCTAGCCAGGAACAAATCCAGAGGGTTGACATGAGTGACTTGTCATCCTCCACTTTGAACAGCCAAGTGTCCATACTAATTTTTTATTAAAGAAATAGAAAGCGCATACTGGTAGACCCTATGCATAAAGAGAAAGGACTGGGAACGAGCACAATGAACATAATATTTTTCCATTATTAGAAAGAGCATGTCTAACTTAGTAATTTGGTAGTTATGTTGTCATATCACTGCAAAGTTGTCAGCATTTGAAATACCAAAAACATGAAATAGAGGCTCGTCAGCCCAAAGTTCAAGTCAAATCCTTGTAAATTCAAACAGATGTAGCTTTTTATCATTTTATGTTACTACATTGAAATATTAGTAATTTTGATGTGTTCTTTCTTCTTCAACTGATTATTAATAACTATATAGTAAAATATCTTTATTGCCAAACCTTTATGCATAGGGTGTATGCTTGGATTGGCAGATTACTTTGGGCAGCCATAAAGCACAAAGGCATTGGCAGAACATGAGAGAATTAGTTTTAGGAGAAGCACAACTCAACATTGAGTAGTTCTCAATACTTCTCCAGTGTTCTGACAATCCCCAAGTGCTTTTCAACTGCATACAGCACAGAAAGAAAGTTTTATATTTTTCTATAAAATACAAATTGACGTATTTGATCAACTTGCAAATATGTGTGTCCTCATAAACAATACATAAACCATGTACCAATCAGAATGTGCGATTTCTAATAGTTATTATAATATTTAGTGTTGAATACATAGCCGGTACATTCCCCCTTGCTTGGGTTTACTAGCTGTATAGCTTTGATGTTCTCTATTACCCACATTTAAACTACCTACTTACCAGCAATTACAGCCAACACGCTTCATGCATGAACACTAAACTTAAACTTTTGAAAACAATATTCGATTATTCAAAATGAACATGTGATTATTGCAAATGAATATTTGATTATTGAAAATGAACATTCAATTATTGCAAATGAATATTTGATTATTGAAAATGAACATTCAAAATTGCAAATGAATATTTGATTATTGAAAATGAACATTCGATTATTGCAAATGAATATTTGATTAATGAAAATGAACATTCGATTATTGCAAATGAATATTTGATTATTCAAAATGAACATTCGATTATTGCAAATGAATATTTGATTATTCAAAATGAACATTCGATTATTCAAAATGAATATTCAAATCTTTATTTTTAAAGTTGAAAAATATATATGGTCCAGAAAAGGAAATCTGTGTGACATTTTGTTTGGTTGTGTGAATATTGGAATATTCATTTTGAATAATCGAATAATAATTTTGAAGAATCGAATATTTAAATAATCATTCAAAATGTGTTCATGCGTGAAGTGCGTTGACTGTTCACTGTAATATAGCTACAATCATGTTCAAAATAGTTGGAACATTTATCCTTTAAGAAAGACCAACAAACTTTTGTTTTAATATCAAAACCTCTCCCCCAATCCAATGTTTTATTAATTGTTAATGTACAGACATTTTGGGAGAGCTAGAAAAGGGGAAATTGCATTATGTTATGTTCAATGCATTTTGCAAATGAGTGGAGCTATATCTGGGCCCAGTTGTTGAAAGACAGTTTAGTGTTAATCCTGGGTTAACTTTATAGGTTTTCTTTAGAGTTAACCCAGGATAAGCGTCAATCTAGCTTTGAACAACCGGCCGCAGGTCAGCAAGCAAAAAGGAATAATTTTCTCTTCACCTAGCTTCTACTTATACAATACAAACTACATGTTTTGCAGCATTGTATAAATTGTGTGTTGTGTATGTGTGTTATATAATACAGAAAGTATTTGATTAATCCTTACTGCTGGGTTTCACAGAAAAATAGATAACAAGACCAAGTATACCGGCAATCACAACCACAATCACCAGGATACAACACATCTTCTTCCTTGATGCTTTCTTTGGAAAATATACAAACATGAAATTCAATAATAAATATTATATTTTAACAACCACCATGTACCCCCAGGTCATTCCATAAACACTACCACTACACTCAGTATACAACCATCACACGCCATCAGGGCTCATCTGTGAGGTTCATTCCACACACACTACCACTACACTATTTCCAACCATCACTCCTCATCAGGGCTCCACTGTGAGGCTCATTGCATACACACTACCACTACACTATTTCCAACCATCACTGCTCATCAGGGCTCCACTGTGAGGTTCATTCCATACACACTACCACTACACTATTTCCAACCATCACTCCTCATCAGGGCTCCACTGTGAGGTTCATTCCATACACACTACCACTACACTATTTCCAACCATCACTCCTCATCAGGGCTCATCTGTGAGGTTCATTCCACACACACTACCACTACACTATTTCCAACCATCACTCCTCATCAGGGCTCCACTGTGAGGCTCATTGCATACACACTACCACTACACTATTTCCAACCATCACTGCTCATCAGGGCTCCACTGTGAGGTTCATTCCATACACACTACCACTACACTATTTCCAACCATCACTCCTCATCAGGGCTCCACTGTGAGGTTCATTCCATACACACTACCACTACACTATTTCCAACCATCACTCCTCATCAGGGCTCATCTGTGAGGTTCATTCCACACACACTACCACTACACTATTTCCAACCATCACTCCTCATCAGGGCTCATCTGTGAGGTTCATTCCATACACACTACCACTACACTATTTCCAACCATCACTCCTCATCAGGGCTCCACTGTGAGGCTCATTGCACACACACTACCACTACACTATTTCCAACCATCACTCCTCATCAGGGCTCCAACTATCACTCCT
This sequence comes from Metridium senile, assembly GCA_949775045.1. Classification (NCBI taxonomy): domain Eukaryota; kingdom Metazoa; phylum Cnidaria; class Anthozoa; order Actiniaria; family Metridiidae; genus Metridium; species Metridium senile. Next base: position 1,472,036 of record OX459095.1, read on the forward strand.
CATCAGGGCTCTAATCTGTGAGGTTCAAGTGTGACACTCCCTTATATAGGGTGTTTTTTGGATGGATAGTAATGTCATACTTACTTGATAATCTCTGGCTTTCTCCAGTTGTACATTGGCTGTTTCAACGTGGACGGCAGCATTGTCAACATTGGCCTCTATACTGTCTGTAATGTACAGTGTATATCCATTAATATCAACATATTAACAAATTAAGATAAAGAAATGACCAATATATGGCATGTCTAAGTGCGACTTGAACTCTTGCAGTACTTTGTTGCAAACTAATCAAGATTATTTTAATAATCATGACATTGATGATAATGACATTGATGATAATGACATTGATGATAATGACATTGATGATAATGACATTGATGATAATGACATGATGATAATGACATGATGATAATGACATTGATGATAATGACATTGATGATAATGACATTGATGATAATGACATGATGATAATGACATGATGATAATGACATGAAGATAATGACATGATGATAATGACATGATGATAATGACATGATAATAATGACATGATGATAATGACATGGAGATAATGACATTGATGATAATGACATGATAATAATGACATGATGATAATGACATGATGATAATGACATGATGATAATGACATTGATGATAATGACATGATGATAATGACATGATGATAATGACATTGATGATAATGACATGATAATAATGACATGATGATAATGACATGATGATAATGACATGATGATAATGACATTGATGATAATGACATTGATGATAATGACATGATGATAATGACATGATGATAATGACATGATGATAATGACATGATGATAATGACATGATGATAATGACATTGATGATAATGACATTGATGATAATGACATGATGATAATGACATTGATGATAATGACATGATGATAATGACATTGATGATAATGACATTGATGATAATGACATGATGATAATGACATTGATGATAATGACATTGATGATAATGACATTGATGATAATGACATTGATGATAATGACATGATGATAATGACATTGATGATAATGACATGATGATAATGACATTGATGATAATGACATGATGATAATGACATGATGATAATGACATGATGATAATGACATGATGATAATGACATTGATGATAATGACATGATGATAATGACATGATGATAATGACATGATGATAATGACATGATGATAATGACATTGATGATAATGACATGATGATAATGACATTGATGATAATGACATGATGATAATGACATTGATGATAATGACATGATGATAATGACATGATGATAATGACATGATGATAATGACATGATGATAATGACATTGATGATAATGACATGATGATAATGACATGATGATAATGACATGATGATAATGACATGATGATAATGACATGATGATAATGACATGGAGATAATGACATTGATGATAATGACATGATGATAATGACATGATGATAATGACATTGATGATAATGACATGATGATAATGACATTGATGATAATGACATGATGATAATGACATGGAGATAATGACATTGATGATAATGACATGATGATAATGACATGATGATAATGACATGATGATAATGACATGATAATGACATGGATTTTTATAGATTAATATTTATAGTAATTATTCATATGTTATATATTTATATTTTATTGACTTATTCATGTAAAGCGCTCTTGATCATTTTAATGTTAAAAAGCGCTATATTAAGTAAATAAATTATTATTATTATTATTATCATGATGATAATGACATTGATGATAATGACATGATGATAATGACATGATGATAATGACATGATGATAATGACATTGATGATAATGACATGATGATAATGACATTGATGATAATGACATTGATGATAATGACATTGATGATAATGACATGATGATAATGACATTGATGATAATGACATGATGATAATGACATTGATGATAATGACATTGATGATAATGACATTGATGATAATGACATGATGATAATGACATGATGATAATGACATGATGATAATGACATGATGATAATGACATTGATGATAATGACATTGATGATAATGACATGATGATAATGACATGATGATAATGACATGATGATAATGACATGATGATAATGACATTGATGATAATGACATGATGATAATGACATGATGATAATGACATTGATGATAATGACATGATGATAATGACATGATGATAATGACATGATGATAATGACATTGATGATAATGACATGATGATAATGACATGATGATAATGACATGATGATAATGACATTGATGATAATGACATTGATGATAATGACATTGATGATAATGACATGATGATAATGACATTGATGATAATGACATGATGATAATGACATGATGATAATGACATGATGATAATGACATGATGATAATGACATTGATGATAATGACATGATGATAATGACATGATGATAATGACATGATGATAATGACATGATGATAATGACATGATGATAATGACATGATGATAATGACATGGAGATAATGACATTGATGATAATGACATGATGATAATGACATGATGATAATGACATTGATGATAATGACATGATGATAATGACATTGATGATAATGACATGATGATAATGACATGGAGATAATGACATTGATGATAATGACATGATGATAATGACATGATGATAATGACATGATGATAATGACATGATAATGACATGGATTTTTATAGATTAATATTTATAGTAATTATTCATATGTTATATATTTATATTTTATTGACTTATTCATGTAAAGCGCTCTTGATCATTTTAATGTTAAAAAGCGCTATATTAAGTAAATAAATTATTATTATTATTATTATCATGATGATAATGACATTGATGATAATGACATGATGATAATGACATGATGATAATGACATTGATGATAATGACATGATGATAATGACATTGATGATAATGACATTGATGATAATGACATTGATGATAATGACATGATGATAATGACATTGATGATAATGACATGATGATAATGACATTGATGATAATGACATTGATGATAATGACATTGATGATAATGACATGATGATAATGACATGATGATAATGACATGATGATAATGACATTGATGATAATGACATTGATGATAATGACATGATGATAATGACATGATGATAATGACATTGATGATAATGACATGATGATAATGACATGATGATAATGACATTGATGATAATGACATTGATGATAATGACATGATGATAATGACATGATGATAATGACATGATGATAATGACATGATGATAATGACATTGATGATAATGACATGATGATAATGACATGATGATAATGACATTGATGATAATGACATGATGATAATGACATGATGATAATGACATGATGATAATGACATTGATGATAATGACATTGATGATAATGACATTGATGATAATGACATGATGATAATGACATTGATGATAATGACATTGATGATAATGACATGATGATAATGACATGATGATAATGACATTGATGATAATGACATGATGATAATGACATTGATGATAATGACATTGATGATAATGACATTGATGATAATGACATGATGATAATGACATTGATGATAATGACATGATGATAATGACATTGATGATAATGACATTGATGATAATGACATTGATGATAATGACATGATGATAATGACATGATGATAATGACATGATGATAATGACATGATGATAATGACATTGATGATAATGACATTGATGATAATGACATGATGATAATGACATGATGATAATGACATGATGATAATGACATGATGATAATGACATTGATGATAATGACATGATGATAATGACATGATGATAATGACATTGATGATAATGACATGATGATAATGACATGATGATAATGACATGATGATAATGACATTGATGATAATGACATGATGATAATGACATGATGATAATGACATGATGATAATGACATTGATGATAATGACATTGATGATAATGACATTGATGATAATGACATGATGATAATGACATTGATGATAATGACATGATGATAATGACATGATGATAATGACATGATGATAATGACATGATGATAATGACATTGATGATAATGACATGATGATAATGACATGATGATAATGACATGATGATAATGACATGATGATAATGACATGATGATAATGACATGATGATAATGACATGGAGATAATGACATTGATGATAATGACATGATGATAATGACATGATGATAATGACATTGATGATAATGACATGATGATAATGACATTGATGATAATGACATGATGATAATGACATGGAGATAATGACATTGATGATAATGACATGATGATAATGACATGATGATAATGACATGATGATAATGACATGATGATAATGACATGATGATAATGACATGATGATAATGACATGGAGATAATGACATTGATGATAATGACATGATGATAATGACATGATGATAATGACATTGATGATAATGACATGATGATAATGACATTGATGATAATGACATGATGATAATGACATGGAGATAATGACATTGATGATAATGACATGATGATAATGACATGATGATAATGACATGATGATAATGACATGATAATGACATGGATTTTTATAGATTAATATTTATAGTAATTATTCATATGTTATATATTTATATTTTATTGACTTATTCATGTAAAGCGCTCTTGATCATTTTAATGTTAAAAAGCGCTATATTAAGTAAATAAATTATTATTATTATTATTATCATGATGATAATGACATTGATGATAATGACATGATGATAATGACATGATGATAATGACATTGATGATAATGACATGATGATAATGACATTGATGATAATGACATTGATGATAATGACATTGATGATAATGACATGATGATAATGACATTGATGATAATGACATGATGATAATGACATTGATGATAATGACATTGATGATAATGACATTGATGATAATGACATGATGATAATGACATGATGATAATGACATTGATGATAATGACATTGATGATAATGACATGATGATAATGACATGATGATAATGACATTGATGATAATGACATGATGATAATGACATGATGATAATGACATTGATGATAATGACATTGATGATAATGACATGATGATAATGACATGATGATAATGACATGATGATAATGACATGATGATAATGACATTGATGATAATGACATGATGATAATGACATGATGATAATGACATTGATGATAATGACATGATGATAATGACATGATGATAATGACATGATGATAATGACATTGATGATAATGACATTGATGATAATGACATTGATGATAATGACATGATGATAATGACATTGATGATAATGACATTGATGATAATGACATGATGATAATGACATGATGATGTTAATATTGGTGACTGCAGGTGACCATTATGGTGATGATTATGATGTGATGTTGTTGTCAATATTGTCCATTACTTGATGATAATAATTAATGAAGATGATAGGAAAGATATACCCAATTCACACCAAAACCTGTTTAGTTAGACTGAGTTTTTATTAAACAAAATGTTTAGAGACTAAAAAGCTTCAATATAATTATTTTATCTCTAATCTGTTCAGTACAGTATGAAGGATAGTGTTTATGTATTATTTCAACAAAGAGTGAACAATGTTTGTAAATAATTTTCTAAACATGTTTAGTTAAACTACTTTAAAACATGTTTAAAAAACTCATTAATAATTCATGACCGTTTTGTCCAATCCGATGCTCCTCTCTGGTCACGAGGAAAGCATTGTATATCGCATAATCTACGGCTGAAATGCGGAGGGATTTGAATGCGGCCCAGGGGAATGATGATGTACAATAGAAGAACAATGGAATGCAAATGAACATGAAGCATTATATAATGGCACATGTGTCATTATATAATGCTTCATGTCCATAATTCAGATATTACCCTTCCCCCCATCCCCCCATCTCTACTGACGAGTGAACATCAGACTTCGAAATAATTTACTTTTAGATTTTTGGCGAAAAAAAGTCTTTGATCATGAGTGCCAATGCCAGGATTCGAACCGAGATCTTCTGCTTGGTTGTATCCGACCTTTAAGCCATTATGCCACTGAGGAAATCGATGAAAAGTTTGCAACGAAATGTCATCAATGTTCATTAGCATTCAAGTTGGTTAGCATTCCTCTATTATTAGTGTAGATCAATTCCCAAATGCAAACAACCTTTCGTTTTCTTTTGTTTCATCGATATTGGACAAAATGGTCATGAATTACTAATGAGTTTTTTAAGCCGTTCAATAAACTCGCAGAACGTGTTTTATCAGGTTTAAAATCCCTTGGGCTTCGCCCTCGGGATTTTAAACCTGATAAAACACTCCTGCTCGTTTATTAAACTATACTTAAGCTATAGTGTGAACAGGGTAATAGTGTTAATAATATGGATGATAGTGTTAATAATATGGATGATAGTGTTAATAATATGGATGATAGTGTTAATAATATGGATGATAGTGATAATAATATGGATGATAGTGTTAATAATATGGATGATAGTGATAATAATATGGATGATAGTGTTAATAATATGGATGATAGTGATAATAATATGGATGATAGTGATAATAATATGGATGATAGTGATAATAATATGGATAATAGTGATAATAATATGGATGATAGTGTTAATAATATGGATGATAGTGTTAATAATATGGATGATAGTGATAATAATATGGATGATAGTGATAATAATATGGATGATAGTGATAATAATATGGATGATAGTGTTAATAATATGGATGATAGTGATAATAATATGGATGATAGTGATAATAATATGGATGATAGTGTTAATAATATGGATGATAGTGATAATAATATGGATGATAGTGTTAATAATATGGATGATAGTGTTAATAATATGGATGATAGTGTTAATAATATGGATGATAGTGATAATATTGATAACAGCAACACTGACTGTTGTTGTTATAGTGAGTCAGGGTGGTCAATTCAAATAACAATAGGCTTGTTTGTTGCTTACCTATCACCTCTCCCTGTTCATGAACCATGTTGGCAAGATCTCTAAAGATTTCATTCACACCAACAATATCAGACTGAACAAAAGAAAGACAACCTTTAGAATATTTAAAACATTTCTATCAAAATGGTTGATATTGGAGTAACAAAGATGAACAGTCAGTGAGCAATAAGCTACTGGACTTAAACAATTCATTGGAGTAGGATGGGGTTAATGTCTGTATGTTTTTGCTCCCTTTTTATTAATTGTACAATAACAGCATAACGCACCTTACCTATTAAAGTTGTGTACATTTAGTTAGCTTAGCGTTCAAAAGTTTCTCTTTTCAAATTATTTGCTACACCTTTTCAAATTTAAACATCCTGGGAGGTTTTTCAGACACTAAAAACTTCACCCTAATCTTCATTTTGAACATTTCAAAATTAGGCGTGTCTTTTATATTAAGGTCAAATTCTCGCTTTCTGATTTGTTAACTTGTACAAAACTTTAATTAGGTGGCCACGGTAAGGTGCGTCGCGCTGTAACATTTAGGACAACTAATGAACAGAAACACTGACACCATCTACTAGTTACTGACTTCAAGTTGTCTGATGGCTCTTTCTCTTTCTTCTATCATCTCAAGCGAGAGTTCTTCCTCTGATTGTATCTGTATGCTGCCTCCTGATGCTCCACCACCACCACTGCTTCTAAAAATATGATAACAATCACAGAAATAATTTAATATGAAATCAACATTAGTGTTTTTATCAATACAAAAATGATGGTTACCAGTGGCTTGCAGGAATATTTGCTTACTTCTAGCTGTATGAACTATCAACGCTAAATATATATTAGTGCTTTTCCTTGATTCATTTTCCATCACAACCATCATCCATGTACATCAATTTTATAATGAACAATTACAATAATTTATTGTTACTATTATACTTCAACAAAAAATAACATCATCATGTTTGTCATGATCAATAAGATCATGACCACCATTTGTCAGATTTTTACCTGTCAAAGTCAATCAATTGTGTATCACCCATGGGCTGTAAAACAAACACACTACATCAAATATTGAAGGGATAAACAAGCTTTAACAGTAGTATTTATAAAACAATATGATGTGTTTGATAGTGAACAATAAACAATAATTATTATATAGCCAACAGCTTTTTATCACTGGATGTGCACTGATTTCAACTTACACTTGGAGTGACACCCATGGATGCAGCCCTGGCTCTTGAGACATAATCCTTCTCTTTCTCAGCAGCAACCTAATAAACAAACAAAATCACTCATATATTTATTAAGACAATTAATTATCATATTTCAAGGCTCATGTTCAGCTATCACGGTGGACAAAAAGGCACATGAAATTGTCAAGGTTTGACTAATTTTTCCACTTCAACTTCAAAAGTCTTGAAACTTAAGCAGGTCAATGTTCTTCACAACTTGTTCTTTTTATTTTTTTTCTGATTTTCAGTTTTTTGGCGGGAAAATGACATCATAAGTTTGACACCAAAATTTCATGTTTGTTCTATGACCAAAATGACCACCCGTACGGACCTTTTTTAGGCTGACAGAGACAAAACACAGCCTTAATCTGGCCTAAACACCGTTCTGATGGCAGAATGTGAGCCGAACATGAACCTGACAAAATCCAATTCAGGTTCTGAGCTAACGAGCCTAACACATTATGGCTGATGTTACGGTCCTGGACAGTCGGACAACACTCTAACACAAACCTAACACAAGCCTAACACCAATATAAAATCCAATTCAGGTTCTGAGCTAACGAGCCTAACACATTATGGCTGCATGTTACGGTCCTGAACAGTCGGACAACACTCTAACACAAACCTAACACAAACCTAACACAAGCCTAACACCGATATAAAATCCAATTCAGGTTCTGAGCTAACGAGCCTAACACATTATGGCTGATGTTACGGTCCTGAACAGTCGGACATCACTCTAACACAAACCTAACACAAGCCTAACACCGATATAAAATCCGAAATATTAACACTTGTGAAACTATCTAATTAGCGTGTGAAACGGAAGTTTTTTCTTTATGCGCATAAATTATCGTTGATAAATCGTTGTGTGTTCACGTTTTTTAACCAATCATTTTTCTGATTTTTTTTCACGTGATAAAAGTCACGCTAAATTGTAAAATTACGACTGTTGCGAGCACCTCAATGGCGTCGTTCACACGGTATAAGTTAGCTTTAGTGAGCTCTTTAGTCAACATTTTGCAACGATTTAAGCAAGGAAATTGCAAAACAATCTTGTTGGTTTGTATAATAGTAGGTGAGTTTTGTAATAAAGTCATTTAACACAAACTATTAACGTGAATTTGTTCTTAAAGTTTTAAATATGTCCGCTAACAATGAGGTTGATTTAAATGTACTTTTTCACTCTGATGACAAACAAGATTTCGAAGGTTTTGGTCCTGATGAGATCCAAGAAGCTTTTCAGCAGTATTTAGGGTGAATGAGTGAAGAAGACCGCGATGAAGATGAGGAAAACACCGATGATAATGCTTGCGAAGTGGAATGGAAAAGTGACTCCGTAAACGATCAGCCGGAGTTTACTGCGAATTCAGGTCCAAATGAACAGCAACCAGATAACGCAGAACCAATTGATTATTTCAATCTATTCTTCACAGATGAATTGATGCAAATTATAACAATTCAAACCAATCTCTTTGCTGAGCAAACATAACTGTCAATGCTGAAGAAAAAAGGGCACGGAATTCGAGGATGAAGGCATGCAAGCATGGAAACCAACGGTATCAAACCAACAATATATATATATGTGTATGAGAAAATTACCGCCTGAAGCAGGCCTGACTATGGCCTAATTATTCGCGATGATTGACAGTGCTCTTTCAATGCTCTTGTCATGCTCTTGTCACGCTCCGATCGCTTTTTGCAAGGCTTTAAATGTTAGGCCCTTGTTATGCTCTTTTTCGCCCGTTTTATGCTCTATTTTATGCTGTGTTCATGCTCTTTTTTGCTCTTGTTAGGTTCTCTGACTTTCGCTCTTGTTTGGTGGTTGTTAGTTTTGTGTTCGGCTGATTTGTTCGGCCATTGTTAGGCTCGTGTTCGGTCAGACATTTCCATACGGGCATATCATTTGAAAGATCTTTCTGAAACGATCTTGGCCACCTTAGATGTGTCCAAGGTTGCTGGGCTGGACACTATCCTCCCGCATCTACTTAGGGAATGTGCAGTTCAGATTGCCCCTTCACTACAAGGCTATTTCACCAGAAGTGATCACATGGTACAAAAACAAGACAAAATTTCAAACAGGCTTTGTACCATTCTAAATATTTCCATAGTATAATTATGGTAATAATGATGATGATGATGATGATGGTGGTAATGATGATGATGATGATGATAAGAATAATATGATGATGATGATAATGATGGTTATGATGATGATGGTTATGATGATTATTGTAGCGACTCTTGCTCTTCTACTACTAACGTAAACACTACTTTAATTGTCAATACTCACTCTTTGAATTTTTTGGAAATTGTTTAAAGCAGTAGAAAAGTTGTCTGTCAGCCTTTCTGTTTGCAATTTTCTTTGTCGCTATAACAAAACAAAATTCTCAAATTCAACACTCAAAATTGCAATGCAAATGTAATATGAGCACATTACGAGCATAATAATTGTTATAATATTATCAATAGCTAAAAGTTATTATTCTTACTCTTTCACTTTGAGAGTCTCCACCCAAGTGCACCAACTGTTTTAGATAAGAGTTGGTTTCTTTTGCTAGTCTTTGGGTTTCTTTTTCAGTACCACCACTAGGTAGAAAAGGGAAAAAAAAACATAAATTATATGTTTATAGCATAATATACCTAATACTCTAGAAAATCTCTTCATGCATGTGTACACCTCAGCCTACATAAAAAATAAAAAGATGTAACTACTACTTAAACAGTACTTGACTTGTACTTTTATGTATTTAATATGAATTTGACAAATGGCTTTTAGTATTTTATGTGTATCTTAAAACAGTTGTTAAATCCTTCTACTATTTTATTAGTATTTAAACGTCGTAAACACAGGTATGTATGTTCAGTAAATGTTGTATGCATTAGCTGCAGTGTTAAGCCAGAATTAAATACAGGTCCAATACACTACAACAAGTACACATTACATACATGTCAAAGACATATCATCTATACAGTTAAGACCAGATTAAGTATTTATAAGTTAAGTATATAAAGTTTTTCAAAAGGTATGCATAGTATCCATGCATACAAGTAATGTAGTGTACACTTAGATGGAGCAGCACCTAATATTACATCTACATAAAATATTCATAACTAATTGGCTGATTGATTGTGAAATTTGTCAGAAGCATTTTTCATAATTTAGAACTTACAGTTGTTGAGTGACATCTTCTGCAGTCCCAACTTTGTCAACCAATCGCTGGATCTTAGAAACTTTGAATAACAAAAACAGGTTAACAGTGATTTGAATGGAATTATGATCACCTGTTGTTAGCTCATACTCATGTAAATATCTTGAGACTGATCACAGCAGTGAATTTTGAAGCAATATAAAAACTTATCTTAACACTTTAAACAGTGTAGATAACATAAAGGGTTTAACTAGCTGAAATTTCAAATGTTAATTCTCTAATGAAGTATATAAAAAAAAACAACTAAATAAACGTATGGATATCTGACAATTCAAGAAATATTCAATAATCACTCACCATTATTATTAATTTGTTGTACATTGCTGCTTATGCAATTACAAAGACGCTGATATTCTGTACCACTTCCTCCTACAAATCATAATCATTTATATATGGCAAATTCAACATTTTTTCCTTGAACTGCTATAATCAAGTGTACAATAATCATGAGTCTTGCTAGTATAGGAGACTACACAGTTGTGCCACGAAACAATATCCTGCTCTTTGGGAACAACACATTAATATCATATATATAAATATATATACATTAGCTATTTACAAGATGCATATTACATATACACTACATAAAAATATAATAATTAATAATTGTTCTTCAATGGGTATAGCCGTGCGTTCACATTGATACACAACATAGCGATCTTCACATTCTACAAATTCTACTGATGAAGGCTAAAGATTTAGCTGAAATGTCTAATTAAAAATCATCAAATTTAGTCAGAGACAACCTAATTCATTTGTAAAATAGTCTTCACAATGTATAAGAGATTCCTTAATCAACGACAGTTATTCAAATCATGTTGGTATAATTTGACAATAGTTATTATAAATATCATTTGCTTGCTGTAATCTTGTCCCAATACAATCCTCTGTGGAATTAGGTTGCTTTGTTCAAGGTGAATATTTTACATGTCTTAAATATTTCAAACAAATGAATGTATTTCCCAAGAGGATTGTATTTGGAATTATCAACAGAATGTCAAGAAGTTTCAATGATTGTTTTGTTTGCTACAAGGGCGATCGATGAACATGACCTTTTATTACATATGAAATTGACAAGTAATTTTTAAAGTCATTTCCAGGGAACTGATTGGTTATTTGATTTGATATGTTGAAATGGATTGATACCTGAAAACCTAGGCTCTCCTTTCTTAGAACTCCTCTCCCCTATCTCTCCCTTTCTCCTACTCAACAATACCCTAAAACTGCCCGTAGGCTAAGTATCCCTTTAATTTTTTAAGTATTTTAGAAACCAAAGTTTGAACTTGCTTGCACACTCAATTCATGTGTTATAACTGTGTTATGTACATACATGTACATGTCATATACATATCTTTATTAGGTGTTCCCTTTACAGGCTTTTTCGATACTTAATTACATTCAATTATTAACTGTGTATATAAACCCGGCGTAACCAATCAATGAAACCGATCATCGGAAATTCAATCGATATTATTACTAAATTGATATCGATTGGCATCGGCAATCGATCACCAATCGATAATCACAAAAAAAGTCTCCAATCGATAATCGATTGCTATTAGTTGTTTATCGATTGCTAATTGATGGGTATTGATTGCTAATCGATGGGTATCGACTGGTCAAACTAGTACTAGTACTGTATTTGATGACGCAATTTGATCATCTGCATGATCTATGTCAACCCAACAGTGTCAGAATCATGCTATTGTGAAATGTAATTGTTACATGACCTGGCTACGGTGAAGCAAGAGGCAGTGAAGGAGAAATGGATCAATCAAAATCTTGCTACGTCAAACAATCCGCAGAAATGGTTCAAATTGCTTTGCAATGCGTATGTAAAGGGTTTCACGAATGTCCGTTTGCTGTGGAGGTCGGAGAGAAATTCAAAGCAGTCAAGAAAATAGGAGACAAAGGACGTGCATTTAAAGTGCATGACCCTAAAAGTAGTCTGCGTAAGCAGACCCTTATTAGCGCTCGAAACGTCTCCCGCCAACAACTTGTTGGCGGGAGACGTTTCGAGCGCTAATAAGGGTCTGCTTATGCAGGCTACCCTAAAAGAGGCCAACTTGGACATTTGCAACGGGAACTTGTATCGACGTTCGCGCCTAAATGTTTCAACGTTTAGCTATTTTTTCATACTTTCAATTATAGTTTTAACACATCAAAAAGCGGGAAAAAAAATCGGGGATCGCCATGCTCGTTTTAAGTCATTCGTAAACCATTATCTTATTTTCACAGAATATTCAAAAATAACTCAAAATGGAGAGAGAAGTGGAGAAGTGTTTCTTAATGTTTCGCTTATTGAAACATTTGAATGACATCTTCATGAAGTGCCCGCGTGAAATTGATAAAAAACAATGCGCAGAAGGATGAGCGCAAAAAATGAGCGTGAACGTTGTTAACTGTCGACTGTGACGGCAATAAGCCATTCATAAGGGTCTCAATGGTATGGCGGTTTGATTACAGTTGATACTTTTGATAATGCATGCAAACTATAATAGAATAACACTTATGTTTTTATATTTTGCATCATCTTAGTTACTCTTAACATCAATGTTTACAGAAGGTTTATGGCTAACTTTTCAGGTAGCCATATTACGGGAAATGGTTAATTTCATTGGGACCTGTACGAGTTGAGTTAATCTCATGTGATCATATCGATACAACCAATTGTTCTAGTTAAATCACGTAAAAAAAGATTGTTTATCAGATTTTTATATGTTCATGTTTGTACAATGAAATAAATTGTATTGCCAAAGAACATTGAAACAGTTGTATTATACAGTATATAAAAACATAAAAATTTTCTTCTTCATCGATTGGTCATCGATTTCAGATATCAATCAATAAATTGATATCGATTGCTATCGATTGACTATTGATTGATATCGATTATCGGCTTCATCGATTGGTTACGCCGGGATATAAAAAACAATACTAGAGATTTGCTAACATAGCCAACTTAAGTTCTTCTTTAAATTTACGTAGATTGTATTCTCACATACCTCCAGAAGATCCTGTATTATATTCCCCAAAAGACATATTGCTTATATCTCTAAACTGGAACGAAAGTAAAGACATTAGTAAAGAATCGGGATCCCTGTGTTGAACAGGAAATTGAAACCCACTGCTAGGTCATTTCTGATAGAGTACAAACACTAAAAGTGTGCAACATAAATACCACTAAATACTGCTAAATTATGCTAATTCTATTGTTCTCTATTGTTTAATCAACACTATTTAGTGGTAAATAGTGCAAAGTATTGCACACTTTTAGTGTTTGTACTCTACTGTAAAATATCTACTATTTATTTGTGGATCCATAAATAACATCAAATTGTATGTAATCAAACATTCTTAGTATAGAACTGATTAGTTTGTCTCAGGGATATAAATGTCGCTGAGTTATCGAGTTTTGCTAGACGATAGAGCCGAGAAATATACGATGTCTCGATTGACAACATATTCTGAAGCAAGTCGATTAGTTATTAAACGATAGATTAGATTAGATATTTTCGCCCTTTCCAATTCAAAAAAGATTACACAGAAATGACAACTAGGCCTTTTTAAATCAAAGACACTGACTACACATTAAAAATGCATCTTATAAAGTCTCACTGGTGTTTCAAGTGTACAGTCTCACCCACTAAATCGAGCTTAACGATCAATATTTGTACACTTTTCAGCATTTTTACTCCGTGAAAGAACAACAATTTTTGTACTAATTTGAGAGGATATATAACAATGCTAGTTATATGTTAATATTATAGATGCAAATACTGGAATTTACTCTTACCTTTAGTGGTATTTGTCGTTACAAATGATGACAAAGTCGAAATTAGGTATGGATGAAATCTTGAAATGAGCTGACCATACAGCGGTCAAGCCTAATAAAGTATGACGTAATGGGCTTATATTTGACATTTGTCATAAATACACAGGAAGCCCATTATAATCAAATTGTTCCATTTGTTTTAATTTCTCCTAAGTATTTTTCATTTTTCTGTTTTATGAATTTCATATTTCTATTTAAAAAAAATATTTGTACTAATTTTCAATTTTATGCCATAGGCATTGGCAGGAGCCCATTAGTAAAAAACGGTATATGATTTTTTTGTTTATAATAAATCGTGATAGCAATATTATCTAGTTACTTTTATTATTTAATTACTGATTATACAGTAATTTACTTATTTTTGATATTTTCTCCTGATATTTTCTAGAACATTCGTGATCTCTTGACAACGTTGTGACTTTTTATTACGGCTTATGGGTTACCTGTGGTCACACTTCATCTACTTCGTGACGTATATCCGGTTTTGTTTGTTACGGTGACAACGGCGTATCTTTTAGATACGTGTCCATGACAACTACCAAAGCAATAGCCCTCATAAATCTTTGTCCATAGAAATTAGATATTCATTTTCCTCTCTAAACCACACAAGAAACATACATTTTTGTGTCGTCTATATTCCGTCTTTTTCCTTCTCTTCTGTCTTTAACAGGTAAGTTTATTTGAGAAAGAGCTTTGTACTTTGTGTTGTAACTTTTAGAATGCTGAAAACGTTCTTTAATTTTGCAGAATATAAGTTTTAGAACCTCGTAAACCAAAGCTTGCTATACAATGGGATGCTCAGCGTCAAAAGCTACGGAAGTGGTAGTTGCCCCGATGCCAACTAAACCAAAGATTGTAGATACAAAACAGAACGAGAAAGATGCAGATAGTTTACGGGGCAGCCAAGCTAGTCTTGCTTCGAATTCTAATCGCTCGGAGAGAGACAGTTCTGCGAGGTCTACACGAACTACGGATACTACAGATAGTGGAGTAGGTGAACTTGAAGATGTACATGATATTATAACAGAACACTCGAGTAAAGATGAAATTGTCAAGGCTAAAGTAAACGAACGACCAAACACACCAGGTAATTTTGAATAGCTTGTAGCAAAACCTGTCTTTCTGGAACGCCGTTATACAAATATGTATGTATAAACAATGTCTTGTTATTAATTATCATTGTGAAGTTCTAAAGCGCTTATTTATTATCTTCTACAGAATTAAGCATTGATGGAACTTCGGTACAGAGAAAAAAAAGTCCTAAACAACGTTTGATGGAGTCGAGAGAGTCAAGCAGTAATTCCCTTCCTCCCCTGGGAATCATTGAGCGTCCTAAGAGTAGAGCAGTGGCATTTGATGTTGTATTATATCCAGACACTGGGAATGTCAAGAACAGACCAGCTAAATTACAATCACTTGAAAAGAGAAAGAAACGGTCCAAGAGAAGAACAAAGCAAGAAATAGAACAGAAAATAAAAGAAGCATCAGATAGAAGAATGGTAAAGATTGTTGTTATTATATTGTTATACTTTCTCTCAATAGAAAGCTTCCATTCATTTGATTTTTATGTTCATTCCCTTCCAAACTCTAGCCTGCTTGCTAGAGATTTTCTTATTTTCCCTCTCTTAAAGAGATGGAAAAGAAATCTCTGGTGTCGTTTTAAAGAAATCTCTGCCTAGCAGGATATCCATTCTAATCCCATTTCATTGACTGTCATATGTCTCTTTTTTTTTTCAATTAAAACTAACAGCTAGGTCTAATATATATTTTTTGGTTAACTGAAATCTCTTTAATATTTTACTGAGAGTGAATTTAGAGTAAAATATACCAAATACACCAAACCTATTGCAATATTCAAATTACATAAAATAAGAATGGTTGAATTTACACCATGAAAAGAAATGTCACCTAGGCCTAGTTCACGTGCCAAATCTAATGCAAATTAATTCAAACAATAGGTTTTGCTTGTTTGCATTAAATTTTATACATGTGAGATGTGCTGTTTGAACTAGGCCAAACTGAAATCATTGGCGTGAGTCCTGTCAAGTTTATATAACAAAGTGAGAGATCATAATTAAAATGTAATAACTTTTACACTGACTGTAGATTAATTGATCATGTAATTTTTCTTTTTTTAGGAACATGCAAATCAAGTAATAGAAAAAGCAACATTATCCCGAAAAGAAAGAAATTTACGAGAAGCTAAAGCGTTAGATGAATTTGCCCAAAGACAAGAACAGCAAGAATCATAAATTAATATTTTGGTATAATACACAAACAATATGTTTAACAATAAACACATGTAAGTATTCAAAATTGTAAATAAGAAAAATTTTTATACAATGCAAATTTTATGTGGCTGTTTATACAAGTGTCACAATTTTTAAGACATTTTTGCAACTTTCTTGAGGAAAGGCATGATAAGCACCAGCTATTTTCATACTATGGAAAAAAAGATTTCACTTACATTATATTAGAGTGACTGTTAATATATTTTGACTTTAGTTTTCCTGTATTTCTGTATTCTATATATATATATATATATATATATATATATATATATATATATATATATATATATATATATATATATATGTATTGTAAGAGATGTATTTATGTGTGGTGGTTATAATAAACAACATGAAAGAGGAATGACTGTTTGCTAAGAAATATGACTGACTTATTTTAATAGAGGGTCCTGAAGGGGTAAAATGGGAGCTTGGATTGGCCTTATTTTTGACTGGGAAAATGGGATTGGATGCACTGGGACTGGGATTTACACATAAAAGAACAATAGAAAATGGGAATGGGATTGAAAACTTGAGCAAAACTGATGGGATTATGTGATTTTTGACAAATATAAACTGGGAAATGGGATTCGGACCCCCCTTCAGGACCCTCTTATTAAATATTGTTCTAACATTTGGTATGTTTATTTTTTTATTATTTATATTAATTTGTGCCATGTACATACAATTTTATGATAAATATATATTACACCAAATACAAAGAGGGAGGAGATATGTGGGGGTCTGCAACACCGCATCACTATGTCTTTTACCAAACACTACAAACACAACAGAAAATGCAAATACGCTTGCTTTTTTGCGCAAAATAAAATGGATTTCAATGTTTTTTTAAATTTTTAAAATGATATTAAGTACAAAGCAACCACTTTTCTATCTAATGATGATAAAATCAAACCAATTATTTTTCGTAATACTTGCACTTTAAAATTCACCACACTGCAACTTTGGAAAACCAAACACCAAAGGCATTTACTTCACCACAATCCCCATATGACCCTTCTTCAAATAAACCTTCCAAAAAGATAGATTATCCATAGTTAGATTAACACAGACATTTTGGGTTTAACACTCAGTGTTGCAAGGTGTAAATACAAAGGAATAGGAGTAAAATGTATGTATCAATTTAATTTTGAATTCAAGGGACTGGTTAGTATTTACTAGGAGAGGGCTGGTGCAAATATATTTTAAGATAGATTTTTCATCCTTTTTTATGCACCACAAATGGATGGTTGTGAGAGAAACAAAGGGTGCTTTAGGGGGACAGGTCTCAAAAATGTGTACAAGCAAAAATCAAAATTTACCAGTCCCCCCTCCTTCCCTTTTAAATAATGGATGACACCAAAATGATTCTTAAAACTAGATGCTCTATGAGCGTGAAGTCGAGCTTGTCATAAAATCAACACAGGAGGCTAAACAATTCTACGTTGGGCTTCCTGTGTTGTTCCCAAAGCATCATGGGGGACTATACGCGACATGATACATAGATAGATACATAGATAGATTGACAAAACGGTAGAACTAAAGTTGGGTCGCCTATGGCTAGCCCGACTAATGATCATCCAAAGAGAGTTATCTGTATCAAATAAAAATGATAACAACAAAGTCAATGTCATTACTTTTTTCCTTTTTTATAATTTCATTATAATTATTACCTATTGTTTATATCAAACACTGATGCAGCCATACCGCTTCTAGTTTACTCCGTAGTTCCATTTACATTAAAAGTAGCCATATCTTTGTTCTTTACTCAAAAAGATATAGTTCTGTTTAGTTTTGGAATCATCTACTATTCATTGTATATCAGCTTTCTTTATATTAAAGACCTATGGTCATTTACCAGCATTTGTCACCTGACTGTGGACCATGAACATCGCACATTCAAACATTTTGATATTGTTTTGATGCGAGTGGTATTGATGCATGTACTAAATCATTTAGCATTTTGTTATATTTGTGTTCTCTTAGTACAATTGACAGCAAATTATAAAACTCAAATCAAAATAAACAATACAAAGCATGCTGGTAAGTGACGATGGGTTCCTTAACCTCCCCCCCAGTATGAGTATGTTATGCATATTCCATTATAAACAAAAAACTTTCTTGATGTAAAGCAATGAGTTGCTATTGAGTGGATATCTACATGCAGGCATAAGATCATATGGGACTGGTATTGCATGTTATTTGGTGCTTACATGCGCACTGCATCAGTGCAGCTTGTAGCCCGGGCAAACAGTTTCAACATTTGCTTCAACATCCATTCGATTTTGTTGAATGGCAATGTTTAAATGCTTTTAAACTCTTTCAACATTTTTACAAAAGAATTAGGTTTTCTCTGACTAAATTTGATGATATTTAATAAGACTTATCGGCTAAGTCTTTATCCTTCATCAGTTGAATTGGTACAAGTTTGCAAAATGTGTTGAATTGATGTTGAAAGAGTTTAAAAGCGTTTAAACATTGCCATTCAACAAAATCGAACGGATGTTGAAGCAAATGTCTTTTGTTTCTATTTAATTATAGGACTTTATTGTACACGAAGAAGATGCCAAGAAGATCTTAATGTGCTTTACAAAAACTGATTTATCAAAAGTATATGTCAAATATATATTTAGACAAATATATATTTGGTCAGGGCATTTTGCCTGTATTTCTGCACTTTGTCATAACAATAATAACCATCCTTTAGTTAATGATATACACCATTCCAACATATACCCTATAACAACTTGAAGTACATAATAACAACATGATATAACCTATAACAACAAAATATACAATAACATATATATAACCTATAACAACATGATATAGCCTATAACAACATGATATACCCTATAAGTATTAAACTTTATCATTATTATTATAACCTATAACAACATATAATACACAGTATTAACTGCTTTGATTTGCATCATAGTGTTATAGAGTATCAGGTTTTTCTTTGTGTTGTAGTTTATGTCCCCCCCCCCCTCCAATGCTCCCCTTTAATGCCCCTAGTGTTTTGATGTGATGTCATATTGCTATAGATGATATAAAACATCATCAATAGCCATACTAGATTATTTGTGTGTGGGTTTCCTTATTTATCTGTAAAATAGTAGATTTCAAACATTTATAGATCCATGATGTACAGAAATATCTAATATTTCAATAATCTTTAATATTTCTGTGCCTAAATACCAAGTAACATCCATCAAAAATGTTGTTATGGATTTTACTTACTATTTATTGGTGTTAAATATTTGTTATATTCATTAAACATGTTGTGCTGGTGCTGTTGTTACTTGTTTAGTGATTGCCATTCTACAACCATAGTGTTGAGTTGAGAAATTGTTACGTGTCTGTAAACTCCCTATCGGCTATTTATTTTAATAGAATGCTCCCAGCTTCCTTCTGAATCAATGTTGTAATGGCTCAAGAAGAAGGGGCATAATAAATATTTGAAGTTTAATCCAAGCTAATTCATTAATAGTTAATTCTGAACTTTTTTTCAAAACTGTAGTTATAACAGACCATTAATTGGTGGCAGTGCTCATGTTTCTACCTACGCTCTCAACAGCATACATTAATTAAGCAATTATTGGATGTGGTTGTGCATGGGCTGTATGCAGAGGCAGATAATACTGACTCAATATCATACATGTCATGCAAAAAACCAAATTCAACAATTATTGTTTTATTATACATTTTTTTTACAGTAAAAGTATAATTATAATCAGGTAAAAGAGACAATAACAAGCAAAACTTGCTGCATTTTCACATCAACTCCCTGAGAACAGGGGGAGCCTGGGAACTTGACAGAATAAATGTTTTAATAGCATTATCCTGTCAAGTTCACATGTTATCGGAAATTCACTGAATGCTCTCAGTCAATCAGATTTGTGGTAAAATGTATAATAAAATATATTATTTAACATTTATTCGCCGGAGGTTGAAGTGAATATCAGTAAATAATAACTGAGACAGAGTCAATATTTATCATTGCTGTGATCCAAATAAACTTCACACAACATTAGCTAGTACATGTAGTTGATGCAATGACAACTCTTTCTATAGACTATGCTGTGTTTAACCCATGTGAAAACTATGAGAAGTAGAGAAGGTAAACTTTGAATGAAAAGTGTTTTCATTTTTAAATACATTTACTGAATGATGTTTTGGACATTAAGTCAAACTCTTTGATTTTCTTACTTTGACAAAGGATCAATGTCCAAATCACCAGTAAGTATCAACACTTTTCTGTGTATCGTTTACTTTTGTTACTTCAACTTTTTAAGGACAGACCATTTGATATTTGAGGGGGAGAGGGGTAGGAAAATACTCCATATTTCTTTCTTTCTTAAGTATTGCAGAATATTTTTATATGCTTGTTCAATATTAATTTTTTTTGACATCTATTGCACAACATTTTGTTTCAGGGTCAAGTTTGCTCGATATCTTACTTTCTTACTAGTAAATAAAATAAAATAAGTAGGCAGTAGCTATTTTATGTATTGTTAGTAATTATTTGTCTTCTCGTGTGTTACAATTATTGTGACACTCTTTTATTGTAAATTTTGTGTGTGTATGTGTTAGTTAATAATAATAATAAAAAAGTTTGCTCTATATCTTTTGGTGAATATATAGCCAACCTCACCATCAAATATCATATGGTCCCATCCCCTAGAAACACTGACACAATGTACTTTAATTGTTAGTTAACCTTTAATCTATCTTGACAGCAGAGTAAATATGTCTAACAAAGAAGTATGTAGAGTAGAAGCCAATGGTTCCTGTCAGCAGCCAGAAAGAAAACACCATGATTGCAGTGTATCCAAAGTACAGCAGGGCAGGGATGAAATCAACAATTTTTAGCTGGAAATCAACCACAAAAAATGTTACCAATGTATGTTACTAGTAGGGTCATTAGCTTGATTAGTGCAGTTATCAGGGGGTCAGATGAATATCTTTCTCATTTTTAAACATTTTTGTAAAGAGTGAAAACACTACAGCCATGAAATTAAAACAAAATAGTTACCGGTAATAACTAATAGTTTCTATTTAGTCACTGTCTAGTCACTATCACTCAACCAGAAACATCAAATACAAAAGGAAACAATAGTCCTCATTACAACTTTACTTGTCTTTTGATAGTGGCTTATATAGTCACTACATCAGAACTGTTACACAGTAGCAATTTGATTTTTTTCATGGATATAGTGTTTACACTCTGTATAATTGCCATAATATATATATAAAATTCTCCTCTCAATGATACAAATAAACCTATTGTATACTATGTTGTATTGTAAGCTGGGAGTTGTTCTCACTAAACATCTAACAATGATTTCAAATGATTAACAACTATTTCATGTGTTATAGCTTAAGGCTTTGCTATCTATCTAGTACTATTCCACTGCTTGTTATTATATTATTGAATGAATCCTGCATGGCGTTACACCAAGTCTTTTGCATATTTTGTGTTACCGTATTCAACAGTAACAAAAGTGAAGATGTAAATCACTGCTATTACCGCGGTTTTTCGACTTTCTGCGAACTCGGACATTATCTCTCACTTTATTCACATTGATTTTCGTTACAAGTCACAGATTTTAATTCTCAGTCGTTCGACTCTCTACATATGATAGTTAGGTAAAAGCACATTTATAAAACTCAAACTAGTACTCACATTACACTCTCACGGACACACCCATATCCATCTCACAATGTCAACGTTTTATCTTATAATCACAATCTAATTAAACTAATATGGTTTCAGACAAGCAGCAGCCAAAAAAGTATTTCACAACTAGACATGGAATGTCTGAGTTTGCAGAAAGATGAAACCCGCAGTAATATCACATTATAATTACCTTAGTGACAAAGTAAAATATAGCATACAAAAAGACATAAAATGAACAGGATCCTGACATGAGGAAAGATCTCCACCACCAATGATAATCCTGGAAACAAAGACAAAATATCCATTAAGGGGCTTTCATATATTAGTGTTTAAGGGGGGAAGGTCGGCAAAATCACCTGTTGTCTTTTCCAAATATTACCCAACCCCCCTTCCTGGTTGGCAAAAATATCATAACCCCCCTATATTTTATCCAGTTTTTATTAAACCCCTATAAAGCAGCATACAACTTGTAACAACCCCCATATAGCTTCAGAAAATAACGTGACCACCCCCCTCAATATTGCCGACCCCTCCATACACTGATAAATAATGATTCCCCTTTTGGAAATTGGCTTTAGTTGCCAGGGCAAGCATATCTGAATCAAGTTATCATCATCACATGGTAACATGCCCCTTGTGGTAAGCGGCTTTAGTTGAATCAAGTTATCATCATCACATGGCTCAACTGCATAATATTATTTTATACTGTCTTGTAATTATATTAAAGTAAATTATTTTCTTTCCAATAATAAAATGTGCATATTATTTTATATTGTCTTGTAGCTATATTAAATTAAATTATTTTCTATCCAATAATAAAACGTTCCATGTTTCAGGTATATGATAATGTCTTCCATACCTCAGAGACAAGATAGAAGTAAGTGACTACAATGGAGATCTGAGAAACACATATTCCAAGTATAACAAACACCAGGAATAGAAAACCAAACAGATAGTAAAACTGGTTCTCCCAGATAGCCTGAAACAGCAATACATACTATTAGTATTACTTTTATTACTTTAATTCTTAAATAACTAAAAAGAATTTTACAAAATCGTCCTGATTTGCATAAGTTTTAACTTGAGTTTTTTCGACTAGATTTTTAGTTTTATCTTGGCAATAGAAGTAAAATATGAAAGAACTAACGTTGGACTTTTATAAGTACTAAACACAGGGTTCGTGCTGATGTCAGTAAACAAAATCTAAGGAGTTTTCAAGGAGTTTTCAGGACCAAAAAGTAATTTTTAAGCACTTTTTGCGACAACTTTAATATATAAATGATATTCCTGTCATTGTTAACGTCGCATAGAATGAACAAATTTTATCAAAATTTACCATACTTTAGCTAGAATTAAGGTAAAGGAGTTTTTAAGGAGTTTTGCTGATTTTCTAAAATTCAAGGGCTTTTCAAGTGCTCTTAAAAACGTAAATCAAATCTAAGGAGTTTTCAAGGAGTTTAAGGAGTAGCACGAACCCTGTAAACAATATTTGTAACTGATCTGTATGAAATATATAACGACTTGACTTCGACTCACTCTTGTATATCCTGTACAGATCAGTCACTCATATTGCATAAATTACATATTCACAATGTTGCAAATGGGTTTTTATGATATACTTACAGAGAGTATAAAAAACAGCTCAATAAATACAGCACCAAATGGTAGAATACCAGACAATAGAAAACTGTAAATAAAACACACACAGACTTGTAAGCATCAAATGGTAGAATACCAGACAATAGAAAACTGTAAATAAAACACACACAGACTTGTAAGCATCAAATGGTAGAATACCAGACAATAGAAAACTGTAAATAAAACACACACAGACTTGTAAGCATCAAATGGTAGAATACCAGACAATAGAAAACTGTAAATAAAACACACACAGACTTGTAAGCATCAAATGATAGAATACCAGACAATAGAAAACTGTAAATAAAACACACACAGACTTGTAAGCATCAAATGGTAGAATACCAGACAATAGAAAACTGTAAATAAAACACACACAGACTTGTAAGCATCAAATTAACATTGACAGGAAAATACGATTGAAACTAATTTCCAATGTTTTAGGGTCATCATGACTTCATTATCAACGATGAATTATACATATATATATGTGTGGAACACAAATACATGAGAAAAATATCATATTCATATATATTTTATCAATATCATATTTTTCTTATGTATCTGTGTTACACGTATATGTCAAACATGTTTCAATTCATTATATAAACATGGAGTCACAATGACCCTGAAATCTGGACATTAGTTTTAAATATATTTTCCTGTTTTTAAATTAGTAAATTAACATTGACATAATTATTAGAAGAGCACATTGCTTTGAAATGGTATCCAGCATGGTTGGTCCTTGTGGTGTAGTGGTTAACACATTGAAGGAAAGCTGAAAGCCAATGGCAAATTTTGTATCTGCATTTAAGTTATTTACTAAAGAAGACGAGTGAGTGAGTGAAAATTAGAATGTTTTAAATGGAAAGGTTTTGTTGATTTCTCAAGCTGAGGTACCTTGGAACAAACTTCATGTAGGACATCTGTTCTGGTACTTGTCTTGGGATCTGATTGGTTCGTACTGGATATTCATAAGGCTGTTAAAACACACAAAACAAGGTAAATAATTGTAACTGGTTGAAACTCATACAGATATGACACCACATTTTTAACCGTTGTCATGGTCCAACATCAGTCTAATTCGCCAGTAACAAAACGAGTAAAGGACTAGGTACTAGTTTTCCTAATTAAGGTAATTAAGAAATGAATCTGATAATATAAAAGAGCAGATCAAGATATGTAAGATTCCTGAAAATTGTTGCTTTTGGTTGGATATTACAGTGATTTACAGCCATTCAAAACTGCCCAAAATTACAAAGGAATGTATGGATTGGAGGGACAGGCATCCTTTCAAACCATACATTTCCTTCTATTTTTAGGCATTTTTATGAGGGTGTATCTTGGTCAGAAGGTTACAACCAAATGCAACCAAAATCAGGAATCTAACATATTTTGATGTGCTCTCTTTAATTATGAGGTTTGTTTCTTAATTACATTAATTAGGGAAACTAGTACCCAGTCCTCTACTCGTTTTGTTACTGGCCAATTAGTGTGAACTATAGTATAAAGCAGTACTTACCAGAATGATAATTAATTTCAAACACAATTTTACTATTTTCAATTTCATTTTGAACCATGTATATGAAAACAGCTGTATATGAAAACAGCTGTATACAAAAAGCTATTAATTAATTTATCAAAAATTAATATAGGAAAAGAACGTATCTCCTGCATGTACAGGGCAGTCAATTCACTAAAAGCAATAATAATAAAAAGTTTCCATAATAACATAGTAAAATATGCTGATGAAAATGTATATTGATATTGCAGCTTTACGAGTAAATAAATATTATTATTATTATTCCTAAAATAAGTTTACAGTATAATAGTGAATAGTGTGTACATGACATAGAAATACATGATTTTCACCTGTTTACGGTAGCCAAAATAGTAACCTACGAAGACCAGTGGCAAAGAGACACCCACCCATAGACACAATAATGCAATCATGGTAGTAAATGGGACCTGGAAAACACAATAGGTTGATTATTTTTTATGCTATTTAGCTTTTTCCTCCATATAAAGACACCACTGCAGCTTGTAATAATTTATAATAATAATCTATATTCAAAACCTCATTAACAATTCATGAGATATTGACAAAAGAAATCGTAACCGTGATGATTGTTTTAAATGAAGATAAAGATTCACCCTAATTTACATAAACTAAGGTTTAACCTCAATTTTCTCTAATAAAATTTCATATATCCTTGATTTTTTTTTTACAAAACAAAAAATATAGGTTGGAGTTTTTGAAGCCATTTAATAAACTCACAGATCGTGTTTATTAGGTCTAAAACCACTTGGCTTTGCCTTGTGGTTTTAAATCCTGATAAAACACTCCTGCTCGTTTATTAAACTAGTATACATAATAATAATAATAATTTATATTGCATATTTTCTATACAATGTTCATAGCTATAACAGTGGACCCTGAAGTATGGTGGGTCAAACAATTTGCAGATGTAATTAGAAAGGCAGCACCTTTTGCTCAATTATGTTATGACCCTGAGTATTGGACCCTGCACTTCTCCCATGGTAGTGTTAACCAACAAGATTTGTCTACCTTGATTGATGTATTTCTCTCATAAGTTGTTTTATGTTAAACATCATTATGTATTACATCCATTGTCACCATAATAATGTCATCATCTTTATCCAGATCATAATATTAACCATCATCACTATTTCATATCTCAATACTTTTCATTATATCACATTTCTGGTTCTCGGTTTTAATAAGCAATCAAAAAGACGTCCAAACAGCAAATTTGACTGGAGTTCGTCAAATAGCAGCTGAGATATAGCAAATTTAATATACAATTTCCCCATACAAATCAATGTATTTTCGTGACATCACACTTGAGTACTCTATTATAGTCTATTGTTGTAGCACTATATTTTAGGGGTAGATACTTACAGCACCAGAGGAATGCTTTCCCCAAATGAAAAAGTTGAGGAAGAAAAAAATAGCAGAAACAAAGCCTGGATAAAGTCCAGCAGTCTGAAAGAATAATAAAAATATCCAATTTAAATCACTGCAAACTTATCACATCATTACTTTGTGCAAATATTTAAACTTTGTATGGTTCATTTCCTACTATGTATGTCACCCCCTCAAAATGCTTACATGGCTAATCATAATACTGCAGGTACAGCCTATTATATATAAGAAATCAAAGCAAGTCTATAATGACATTAACCCTCATGGTTGTAGAACTAATAACTTGATAGTTAACTTGTTATACACTTTACTAACAACAATATTGAAAATAGAACTCTAAAGTTTACACAATTTTGCCTTGTGACAAGAGTGACAATTTCAATGTCGCTACAACTTTGAACATGCTTGACATTTATTGCAACTTGCTGTGATTGTGTCTCCTTATTTAAATTAAGGTGTGTATTCACAGTTGAGCAACAAAGATGCAATAAAATCACCATTGACATCGTTGCTCTTGTGGTGTGACAAAATTGCATAAAACATTTTGACAACATAATGTTTAATCTTATTTTAGTTGTCTTTAAAATAGATAACATTTCAAGAGTATTTGAAGTGTCTTACCACCACAGTTGATTTCTTCCAGTTAACACCTTTCAGTGTTTTGTACAGACGTCCTGCATGGTAGCCGGCAAACATCCTTGACAAACAGTAAATATAAGTTAAGATGATTTATTTACAGACAGGAATCTTGGTGGTGTATGACCATGACCATGGCTGGGCATGAGTTATAATAATGTGAGTTGGGTTTGATTGATGTGTTGGTCCCCCAAGCCATGAGGATTAAATTCTCCTGTTTTCCTACCTCAGTAAAATGTTATCAACATAAGAAGCTGGACCTAATGAATGTATATTAATTTGTAAATTTCCAATATAATTCTTGTATGTTTAAGATTTGTTTGTGGTCAAAGAGCAAGTGTTTGAAATTATAGGTCAATAAAACACATATTAAATAAGTAGTATTTTTCAGCAATTTAAAGCATACATGTGTGATTGTATTTAATGTAGGGATAGTGAGGCATGTGTCTGAATCTCCCCAATTTGTAGGGCACTTGTGTTTGGGGTTTTTGTGGTATAATTGTTTCAGATAGGGTGATTACTGCTTACCCCATAAAAACATAGAGTAATATGATAGCTTGAATAAGACTGCCACGGCTTGCAGGAGACAACATACCCAACATGGCAAACACTACAAACACAAATAATGTCAGCATTATAGAATAGTCAAATGTAAAATATTTACAAATGGAAACTAGCTAGTAAACTGGTATAGGCTGTGTCAGTGTTTGATATAAACGATAGGTAACAGAATGAAGTTTGTCATACCATCAAAAATAACTTAACCTAACTTTACTGACATTTTGAGCTTTAGCCCTTTAACAGAGGACAAAGGTTATTCTAATACCTAAAGTATCTAAAATACAACATTCCTGACATAAAAACCCTTTTTTACAGGCTTTATTTTTTTCATTTTAGATCTATACTTAATGTTCAAAAGTCTTCAGTCGATTGTTAGTATATGATAGAAACATCTAGCATTGAGTTGTCAAAAGGTCAGTGAAAGGGGACCTTGTTATCAAAGTTTTATTTATAGCTGTATGAGATATCCAAAACAACAATCTAATACATTATGTACCTAGTGTTATCAACACCATACTGAAGATCTGTACACCAGAACCTACAAATGCAGTCAGTAACCAGGGTTTCTGTGGTGGTCTGAATACATCACCATGAACAAGTTTCCAGCCAGTTTCTTCTACTGTTTCTTCCTACAAGAAAATTCATTACTTTTATTATCATTATCACTATCATCTTTATCACTATCATCACTACTATCAACATCACAATCTTCATCATGTTCGCCACCATTACCATTTTCACCATCATTATCACCTACTTCACCACCACCATTATCATCATCATCACCAACATTACCACCACCATCTTTACCACCACCACCATCATCACAGTCATCACCACCACCATTACTATCTTCATCACTACCATCTACCAACACCATCATCACTACCATCAGCATCACAGTCATCACCACCACACCATTACTATCTTCATCACTACCATCTACCAACACCATCATCACTACCATCAACATCACTAACATTATGAACCTCACCACCAACTACCATCGTGATCACTATCACCATCATAACTATCATTACCCATTGTCACCACCATTGTCTTGTGGCACCATAATGCATGATAATTAATAATAAATAATTCCAATTCCTTACATAATCATCTTCCTTGTTGTAGCGTGCAATATCTCTTCTCAAAGTTCTTATCATTATCATTGCAATAACCCCTATAATATACAAACAAACATTGAATGAATTGAAATGTAAACTTTAATACTTCGTCCATTAACAGGGATTTTCAAAAGTAATACAACAAATATATAATATAATAAATAGCTAAAAATGACTAGGTGCTATTATATATGTACAGTTATAAAGGTTCTAAATTAATGAATATAATTTGTCTAAACTAATTGTAAAACATTAATAGTAGGAAGGCTAAAAATAGTTAGCTTTTCACAGTCATATGATATCTGCTCCCACATGCCAGAACAACATTAATTTGACAATAATAATTTTTCTCAAGCTCAATGAATATGATCAATGGTTAATAACCTGGATGTGATTGAAGTTATTAAGGCTCATTATTCACCTCACATTTAGTGAATGATATTTATTAGAAAACAATAATATTATAATGGATTGATGATTTACCAGAGAGGAATAGTACAATAACAACAGAGTTTATAATAGAGAACCAATGAATCTCTACATCACTCATAGCTAAGTATGTATCCCATCTAGATGCCCAGACAACGTCACTTGGCTGAAACAAAGAACATGGTACATTAGTACTACAGATAACATGTACAGCCTGCTTGGCTAACTCAACTAAATGTCTGAACTGTATACTTTCTGATTCATCAGTGCTCATCAGGAATACAAACAAACAAACAAACAAACAAACAAACAAACAAACAAACAAACATACAAACAAACATACAAACAAACATACAAAAAAAAACACACAAAAAAACATACAAACAAACAAACATACAAACAAACAAACAAACATACAAAAAAATAAAAAAAATAGAAAAAATACAAACAAACAAACTTAAAAAAAACAAACATACAAACAAACATACAAAAAAAAACAAACAAACAAACATACATACAAACAAACAAACAAAACATACAAAGTAGATATTATGTTGGTCTGATCGGCGGTTATTAAATTGTGTATGAGTATGATCATCGCAGAGTATTGCAATAACTTTAATTGCTTTATACTCCGTGGCGATCATACTCATACACAAAACATACAAACCTACAAACAAACAAACCTACAAAACCTACAAACAAAACAAACATACAAACCAACAAACAAACATTAAGAAGTGCAAAGTATGACTTCAAAGCTAAACAAGTAAAGAATCAGCAATTTTTAAAGGAACCCACATAAAAGTGACTGAATAAAGACAAATCTGTAACAAGAAATGAGAAGTTAAAACTTGATATGGTTTACCTGCCATTCTACTTCATAAGTGAACATAATTTTCGCTGAAAAAGACAAAGATAGTTGCTATAGTGAATACAAAAATAAAATTTGATATACTAACAAAAACATGAAAGTAATGAACCAATATTGATAAATGATTGCAAGTCTAAACATTTTACACTTGAAATTATCTAGAGTACAAATACTAAAAGTGTGCAACATAAATACCACTAAATACTGCTAAATTATGCAAATTCTTTTGTTCTCTATTGTTTAATCAACACTATTTAGTGGTAAATAGTACAAAGTATTGCACACTTTTAGTGTTTGTACTCTATCACAGAAGAACCAATAAGCAGTAATGATGTTGTGAGCTATGAGGTATAGCAAATCCCCATTTTTCTTTGACAAGTGGAGTACTCTATGGTGTCTGACCAAACTATTTCAAGTGACAACAGCTTTCCAACACCAGGTATACAAAACACATGGGACCAGTCTCAAACGGTTGAGACAGCTGATGATTTCTACAAACTGCACGTTGCTCAACATTTTGTGGATGTGAAAGTGCTCAATGTGTACACATACTATGGTTGCTAATTCAAGAAATATTAGATGTAATAGATATGTAACAGAAATCAATGTAGTTTGTATTTACATGTAGATCCACTCTTGATTTCTTGTCCTGCAGGCTTATTAGTCTTTAAAGAACATGCCATTCCATCAACTTGGACAGCATTGAGGTCTAAACTGTACAAAGCACATCAATGTCAATATAATGATAGGAAATATTCAAACAAGTATACATGATTATATAAATTTAATTTATTATAAACATGATTATTGGATACCTTTTTGGTTGTACTTCAAATCCAACAACTCTATAGGTTTGACTGCAACAGAAAGACATAGTTAGCAATGTGTCCAATCTCTTAATGCACTGGGCATTGAATACAGCACTGCTAGATGAGCAGCATACTTTTAGGAAATAAAGGCTTAGGACATGAGGAATATCAAGGTTACAACTTCCATTAGCAAATTGCTCATAAATATTGGGCAGTTCCACGCGAGAAGAACAAAAAATATGATTTTTAAAAACAACATTTTAATGGATTAATGATATATAACATACTTATTAGTGTTTACTGTTTGTAGAAAAACGAGTCATAGCTTTACAACATGATTGCTTTCTGCCAGGGGGGGTCTCAATGTGTACGCTCCATTTTTCTTTCAAATTATAAAAATATACTGCCTATTTTATATCAGGGGAAATCAAACCTATATATTTCCAAGAGCACCAAACACTCCTATAAGACAATGTACCATACTTAAGTGTAAATATATGTGACATAAATTTTTGTGTCAGGAATTTCTAAAAATAGAATAGGGTGTTGTCAATCTTTGTCACGGACGTTACGTAACGTCCGTGACATTTGGAATCATTAATTTCTCTCAATAAAAAAATACAGTGATGATAATTACAGGAAAGGTGGTGTACTGTAAGATATTAAATAGGAACACTTTAGTAAGAGAAAAACTTGAGAAAGTTGCAAAGCCAATGAAATACCTGAAGACAAAGTTTGTCACGGACGTTACGTCACGGACGTTACATTTTTAAAACTTGATCTTTTAAACACAAATATTGAATGTCAATCAATTGTCTTGGATAATAGCAGCTTTTTTCTTGGGTTGTAGTGCAATTCAGCTATTTTCCTTTTCTAATTCTTTAAAAATTACTGAGTGTTTAATAATTAACCTATTATTAATAACAGAGCATGCTCGGTGACATCCATACAGATCAGAACATGCCCACAAGTGTAAAATTGCTGAAAAGGTTTTAATTTTACAAGTATGATTGTAAAAAGTATATAGAATGAATAAAAACAAATAATTTAACCCAAATTTTTATTACAATTCACACTATGTAAAGTCTGTGACATTACATGTAACGTCCGTGACAGCATATATACTGTTATTTTAAAGTTTTGGCAATTATGATGACTTTGAAATAAAGAGAATTAGTTAAGGTAGTCTCTGTGCATTACCATTTGGGGGGAATTGTTTCAGAAAACTTTTACAGTTCACAGAAAATTTCATTTAAAGTAACTGCATCGGAGACTGTTGTTGATATTTATGTAACGTCCGTGACGGCCAGTTTTTTTTATAAAGTCAAGCCTTGGTTAAATGAAAATTGGGAATTGAACTGCCCTACATAATATTCTGTATGTAAACAGGGTTATATATTAATTATAGCTCATAAACAGTTTTTAAACTAAGGAACAGTGAGTTTTGAAACTGATCTCAAGTGTCTAAATGGTAACGTCCGTGACACGGAATTGCCCATTATGTTTACAAATATCAATATTTTACAACCATCACTCCCGGCTGCCTGGGCTCTTCTGTGAGGTTCACTCACACTCACTGCCACTACATTCAATATTTACAACACACAATTCTGCTCACATGTTGATTTTTGCTGAGGGAGGAAAACCAGATAACCCGGAGAAAATGATTTTAAATACAATATGATTGGCCGATATATATAAACCTATTGATAATTCTGTAATCTAAACTATATGAAGGTGGCCCAAATCATGTGTCTACACTATAAGCATCATAAATACAGTTATTTGAAAAAAAGTTGTTGCTGACCGGCTCAGCGACTAGCCCAAGCGGGAGTATGGGTAAGTATGGGAGTATGGTTTTAGCACTTGCTAAAGATTATGCTGAAATAATGTGCCTTCGCGTTCTATGCAAATAAATAAACCATTAATTACAGAGCTTGGAGATATCGACAGGTAAATAGCTACTTCTTCAGATTTCATGCAGAGGACTTGTGTCATACAAATCAATCGCCAGCAAGATGTTGATAATATATGCAGCTCTTACTGCTTCAGTGATTTCTACCCATACTCCTTTTAGGTCTAGACGAGTAGACACCGGCCGGCAACAGCGTTTTTTCAAATGACTGTATAAGTGATATCAGTCACAATGTTTTTCATGCAGTTTAGTGTTAAAACACTTACTTGTCATAAGTATGATATTTCAGAATCATCTTTAAGTGATTGTTAAGCAGAACTTTCTGAAAACAGAATAAATAATATGATGGGTAATCTTTAGTAATATATTTAAAGTTATTGTTAAGACAAAGTTAAAATAGAAAGAAATACTAAATGAATAAGAACAACGAAAAAAATAGAACAATTATAAAAAAGAAATGAAAATTTTACAAATAATAACATGACAACAAATTCAATATATAGTACATGTAATTAGTCAAGGGTTGACATTACCAAGTCAATTGTTTAATTATTTTGATCATTTCAAAGAGTTTCTATCAATATTTGTATAAAATGTATACAGCCGTTGTCAAGTATTTTTTAGTAAGATTTGTTGATGGTCTTCTATTTCAAATTTTTTTTTAAATTTCCTACTCATATTGTGCATTGCCGTAACCATCATTTTCGTCATTTTTTTGTCCTCGTTATCCTCGTTATTGTTACTTTTCTATTTCATTGATAATTATGATTAAAATAAATACCTGATCATCAAGTACATAGCCAAGTCTATAGCCGTGCTCATACTGAATCTCACCAGACTCCATCAGATATAACTTAGTAGCAGCAGGTAGATTATCAATAATCCTATCCCAAGTAACCAATCAAAATGTACATTTAATAAACCAATCAAAATATCCATTAATAATCCGATCGCAAGTAACCAATCAAAATATCCATTAATCAATAATCCTCTCCCAATATTGCAAGTAACCAATCAAAATATCCATTAATAAACCAATCATAAAATGATCAATCAAAGTATCCATTAATATACCAATCATAAAATGATCAATCAAAGTATCCATTAATATACCAATCATAAAATGACCAATCAACATATCCATTAATAAACCAATCAAAATATCCATTAATAAACCAATCAAAATATCCATTAATAAACCAATCATAAAATGATCAATCAAAGTATCCATTAATATACCAATCATAAAATGATCAATCAAAGTATCCATTAATATACCAATCATAAAATGATCAATCAAAGTATCCATTAATATACCAATCATAAAATGACCAATCAACATATCCATTAATAAACCAATCAAAATATCCATTAATAAACCAATCAAAATATCCATTAATAAACCAATCATAAAATGATCAATCAAAGTATCCATTAATATACCAATCATAAAATGATCAATCAAAGTATCCATTAATATACCAATCATAAAATGACCAATCAACATATCCATTAATAAACCAATCAAAATATCCATTAATAAACCAATCAAAAAAGGACCAATCAAAATATCCTTTAATAAACCAATCAGAAAAGGACCAATCAAAATATCCATTAATAAACCAATCAAAAAAGGACCAATCAAAATATCCATTAATAAACCAATCAAAAAAGGACCAATCAAAATATCCATTAATAAACCAATCAAAAAAGGACCAATCAAAATATCCTTTAATAAACCAATCAGAAAAAGGACAGATTAAAATATGAATCAATCAACCAATCAAAATGTCGATCCATCAACCAATCAAAATGTCGATCCATCAACCAATCAAAATATGGATCTATTAACTAATGAAAATATTGACACTCCAACAAATAAATCAACCAATCAAAATTCAGATCATTCCACCAACCAATCAAAATACAGATCATTCAGAATACTGACCCAATCATAATAGAGCTAATAACACCTATGATTAAAGTAATATAAGCAACTAAAACAGAGTGTTGTCAGGCTGGAGTAGATAGATCTATACATACACTGTATTTTAACCTCAACACCCATTGCTTATGTTTGGACTTGATTACTTACATGTGTATGAAGTATTCCTTTTCTGTTCTGAAAATCAGTTTTTTAATCATTTCTTCTGTCACTTCTTGTGGACCACATAGAACAGTGCACTTTTTATTCACATTCATTTCAACCTGAAAAATAGTTTAACACTTACTGATAAAACAGAAATTCTACTACTAAGTATTGCAGTAACAAAGGTTAAGTACTATATACTTTGACTAACTGCTAAAGATCGAAACATCAGTAAAGCTCAAGTTTTCTTAAAGAGTTTCAAAACCGATTGTAAAGGATGTCTCCTTAGTTCATTCTCTATTGACTTATCATTCTTTCATCCTAGTTATAAATGTTTATTTTATGTTTGTTTGTCAATATTGTAACAAGACCTTTTAGCATCACTATGCACATGTAAAATTTGATTGGAATTAAAAGGCGGGTGGGATCCCTTTTTTACCAGTTAGTTACTTGTGGAAGGTGTGTTGGGAACATGTTATTATTGGTAAACATTTGGTCTTTAAGGCAAGTTGGACTGGTTCTTTCCTGTATATTCTTAAATCATAGGTTCTGTGCTTAGTTATAATTCACAATCATTACAAACAGGTTCCCATTTAAATCTGTACTTTCCCATTTAAATCTGTACTTATGCAGTTTAACCATTCAGAGAAGTTCACTTCAGAAATAATATACTCTGATTGGTTGATCTGTGTGTTTAGCACACATCAACACAATTTGCATAAGTACAGATTTAAATGGGAAAGTACAGATTGAAATGGGAACCTGTTTACAATATTGTATTACAATTCACACATCAAATTAGTCAGCTTCAATAAATCTATGTTCCCGTTGTTGTTACAGATCCAGTAAAATTCTGTGAATTTGACAAAATACAACTTAATCAATCAGGGCTCCTGAAATTATGTGCCGATGCAAAAGCTCATAATTTGCCTCTGAGCACATAATTCGCATAATCTCGAAAAAAGCTCACAATGGCGCATAATTTTCGAAAATTGTGATCAATACAATTATGTTTTTTCTTACCACAGAAGATGCATGTAATCTTTTTTGCCATAAATTTTACATTTCCACAGCAAAAATCGATTGATTTTCTTTGCAAAAGCATTCATGGTATTGAAAATCAACAAGGCGTTACATGCTGGTTGCCGTTTGGGCCTATGCTCTAGTTCTTCATATAACACGTGCCATGATTGGATGAAAGATTGCCAATCACAGCTTAGGAAAGAAAATATCGATTTTTTGGCGGCAAAAGTCTTTCTTTGCTGTTTTTTTCAAGTGTAATAAGGTAATAAGCATTACCCTCTGAGACAAATGAGTTTCTAAAAGAAAAATAAACGACTTAAAATCGTAGCAGGTCAGTCAGTAAGTTGTTTTGTTGCCTTACTTACTTTGTTGATTTACTGGTTTACTTCGTAAATCGTAATTCCCCTGAAAATGTTTTTGCTAAAAAATATTGTGCAATATTGCGAAATTTGCATCATCGGCGCATAATTTGTCAAAACTTAGTGCATAATTTGCTGAAAAAAATTGCATAATCCTGGGAGCCCTGACCAGTGATCGCAACACCTTGAAAGTGACAGTATTACTCCGTTCAATTTGTTTCATGCCCTATTGGTTGCTCTAACTGCTTACACTGATAAGGAAGTAGGTTATTGAATATAAGTTTCAAATATCAAAATTTATCTTTAAAACACCAATAAATGGCTTAAGCTAGTGCCATTGATCAAAATAGGAATAAGAACACTGGTGTATAAATTATATCCTTTTTTTATAAATATCAGTACAAAAATGGAAACATTTTACTATAAAGTTTATGATTTTAAGATTTGTTTCTGTACGTTTCCACACAACCTAGCACGTCATTATCAAGAATGTTATAATTGAAATGATTGAAGTATAAAAAAAGAAAACAAACTAGAATTTGTAGTGTTTGTTTATTAGAATATAATAAACACTAATAGAGCTGGAAATAAAAACTGATCCAAATGATATAGTAATACATAAGCCATAAGAATATTATTCACAAAAGATTTGATTGGGGTAAAAATGTACATAGCAACGAGTTAGCCGATTTTGTCTATTAAAATAATATATAAATCATACAGATGAAATGAAGAAATAATTCACTGTAACATACCTCATAAGGTGTATTGACTATTCTGTCTCCTCTCAATACCTCACCTGTACAACAATACAATCCAATATTATGTCTACCAACAATAAGTCAAATAATTGGGATACTAGATGGGTGTTGATTGATCAAAAACCACTTGAGCATCAAACACAGCATTTTCAATCATGCACATACATTCAAAGGTGAGTTTTTCCTGGAATTATAGAATTCAACATAGGGGAAAATGACATTGTCAAATGAATAAAAGGGGATTTCCTGTTGTTTCAAAGCACTCAACATTGTCTTATGTAAGGACTGATCTGCTCTCAACTTCTCCAAAACACATCTTGGTATTCATATGCGTATGAAAACAAAGAAGAATTTCATTTCTCGAGTCAATAACAACAGAGATCATGAGATTCAAAAGAATGATGACGATACAAATGTTATAGCTAGCAATGATGAACACGGTAATGATTGTTATTATGACAGTGATGATGAAGGTGATTTAAGCATAGCATATTCACGATAGCATATTTCTAAATGAAATCACAACGTGACAGTGATCAACGACTCTACGAACGTGTACGACAATAGACTATATTCTTGAAGGATACAATTGATGTTAAAACTTACCTAAATTTTCCGGTTTGAAGTGTAAGTTTGGTGGCTTACAAAACGGAAGGGTGTAATATTCATAGGGTAACTGAGTCTTCACACTGGTCATTTTTACCGCCTTTAAATTAACAAATACGTTATTTAAGGTTGATTCACCAATAAAACTACTAAAATGATAGTGCACTTACCTTAACGTCAAGTTTTTCGCCTTTAGAATAGTCAATTGGTGCAATACCGGGAAGATAGAATCCAAAACTTGGAACCATCACAGTCAAGAATAAACACACGACTTGCAACAAGCTTTGCTACAATTGAAATAAAGAATAATTTGATTTTGAAAATATTGTTAGCTCCATATTGGTTAATCACGTACAGTTTAGTAATAAAATAACAAGCAAAGGTAGATTTAAATATAGAAAAATAATAAAATAAAACCAAACTTTTACCATCTTCATCATAACAGCCATCTTGGAAAGTTAGTCACGCATGCGCGTATGCCACGTCGCTTATAGTGCCAGTCTTTGGACGTGAGTCACACGGTACGATATTCTCATTATCCATTTAATTAGTCATACAAAAATGAATTTCAGAATGAATAAAAATCACAAAATCGTCTATATTCCATAAGGCCCTTTAGGCTTTAAACTAAAAATGGCCGTGGCACGAATCTGTAATATACTGTATTAAGAAGCAGAAATGTCCAGAAATGGATGATTTTTTAGATTATTTAGATAGTCAATGTCAATTTTATATTAATCATATATGTATTCAGGGTTCCCACTGTCAGGGAAAAGTCAGTGAAATTTGAATTTTTTCAAGGTCAGGGAATTGTCAGGGAATTTTGATTTTGGTCAGGGAAATTTGTAATTTATCAAGAAGTCACTGGAAAAGTCAGGGAATTTTGCCAACATTATCAAATTTGTGTTGGTGATAATTATGTAATCTCACTCCTAAACAAAAGTTCTCGATAATATTACGTAAATTATTAAAAGTAGGAAAAATGATATGTGCATCTTGGTCATTGAAAAATCGTTTTTTGGTCAGGGAAAAGTCAGGGCTTCGGAATTTTACTTTTGCAGATGAGTGGGAACCCTGTTATTGTAAGAGTACTGCATTAGGACTTAGCTTCATCATTCGATTCTTGCAAACAGACAACAAATCTGAACTCTTTTAAAAAAGAACTAAAAAAATCACAAAAAGACAGTTTTATATCTCGAACGCTTTTACTGAACTACCATACTTCGTATTTTATTAACTATTTTTTCTCATTGTAAATTATTTTTGAATTAAAACCCTTTTATAGGAAGATCAATAAAATGTATGTATGTATGTACGTATGTGTATGTCGCACGATATTAAATCAAGAACGAGAACAACATCATTATGTTTAGCACATGAGGGGTCGGTTTTGAAAACGACTTCTAAAAAAGTACGCACAGATAAAAATAACCGTTTAAACTTTGTTGATGTCAACCCCTAACAGGTACGACTGTGTGATGCTCTTGGCGGCCAAGTTACTATTAGCAACAAAGATAAAAATGACCCTTACAGGTACGGAATCATGTTACGTAACCGATCTTTTAAACCAGAATCAAAAGGACCTTCAAAGGTACGCACAGGAAATATTTTTAACCCTAAGAGCACAGGTAGCCCAAGCTCACTATCTGTGGTCTTATAAGGCTTATATGGGAGAATATACGGTGATTTTTAAAATATACAAAATTTGTATAAATAATAAAAAATAAACGTTCTTACTTGTTTCTTGTGTTTTACTTTGACTCCCTGTTTTAACTTAAAAGTTTCAGGCCATTTGGGGCAGTTTTGAGCAAATACTAAGGAGAAAATTTTCTCTCCCTTGACAAGATTATTTCTTTCGGGGGAATAGAATCGAATCACGCTTAACTGAAGCATTTTCTGAAATTTCCCGCAATAAAACAGCTATTTTTCTATTTTTCTGTTTGTCTAATTTTCATTAATTCATGATCACAGAAATAAAACTATTCTCATATACATCAAATTTTTGCATTTACAGCAGTTCTCAGTCACACGTGCACCGCTCGCATAAAAAGCACCGCTATAAAACGTGAAGTTGGTGGACGTCAATCAAACTGTGTTTACAAGACGCATGGTGTTTTTTCTTCAGTCGGGTTCCGAAACATGTTTAAATCTGGAAGCTGAATTCCCACAATAACCTCTTTGTCGGATTCAGAAAACGCGACGCGACTGAAGTAAAAACACCATGCGTCTCGTAAACACAGTTTGATTGACGTCCACCAACTTTACGTTTTATAGCGGTGCTTTTTATGCGAGCGGTGCACGTGTGACTGAGAACTGCTGTAAAATCTCTTACAAACAAAAATTATATAGTAATTCAGAGTCGTCGCACCGGACAGGAACAAAAATCACGGTTCACGATATCAAAAATATTCACGGCTAACGGTTATATATTTTTCAGATTTTCACGCCTCACGGTTAATTTTTTAGCCGTTTCACGACTCACGGTTAACCCCATTGAGACCCTCTATATAGGATGTTTCTTTACGGAACTCAAGCCTTGCTGAAAAAATTCAAACTAATAATTTTTGATACACGGATCGAAACAAAAATTGAACTCGGAGTTGTGAAAAAAAAAAAATACAGGTTTCGTTTTAAGACCTAAAAAAAATACGTGGCAGGTCTCTTAACCCCCCCCCCCCCCCCAAAATACCCAGAACGAAAATTGTCAACCCAAAAAAATACGTCGGACCTCCCCGTCATCTTACCCCCTGATTATATCGCCTGAGACTAATATGACCCTAAAAGGTACGCACAGGAAATATTTTCAACCTTATAAAACTGTACGACCCCTACCACTTGGACAAAGGGAGAACCTCCCCTACTTTCATTCGTTCGTTCATTCATTCATTCGTTCATCCATTCGTTCGCTCGTTCGTTTGTTTCTTTATTGCCAAGAAATGCCGAAAAATCACTTCGATTGATGTTTATTAATTTGGTTTCCGGTTTTGGTTTGATTAGTCACTTTAGCTACATGTACACACCTTATTTGAGCCAGAACTCGCCTGCCCACGTGAGCCCAAGATGCATTGCGCTTATTCGCTACATTTGTTGCTGCCTTTCTGTTCTGTGCCTCCATCGATACTTGTTTCCTAAAGTGCTTGTGGTGCATATATATTTAAAATCCGTTTTCATCCGTGGTCAATCTAAGTCGTTGTGATCTTCAACGCAAAGAATATTTGTGTTCAATATATGCTTAGTCTTTTGAGAGCAATATTCTCGTCGATTCGACTTTCCATCGAGCTATTTTCTTGCACAAACTTAGCTGAGTCGCAACTCGCTGTGCAAAATCGTGGGCTGACGTGGAAGACTTCATAAGGCAAACATGGGGTAGACCAAATACCTTATCTCTTACAAAGTTGCCTGGTATTAAGAGTTATGTCCCTGCAAAACACGTATTGACGTAGTTTGATGTCAGGTAAGAATAAATATTTAAAACTTATGATATAAACAGTCAATGTATAAAGTTATAGTTAATGGCGCTAGCTTTTAATACTACTCTGAAAACCAGAGGGTTCATATTAATCATTTGTGCTAATTCATGCTATTAAAGCACTTAGAAAATAACTTATGGTACCTACAATCATGTGCCAAATTGCTGGGACATTGT
The DNA here is from genome assembly GCA_949775045.1 of Metridium senile. NCBI lineage: Eukaryota > Metazoa > Cnidaria > Anthozoa > Actiniaria > Metridiidae > Metridium > Metridium senile. The sequence goes on from OX459095.1 coordinate 1,514,803, forward strand.
CACATTTTTATGAGCGTTTTTGTTTGAGTTTTAAAAAATATACAAAAATGTATCGATTTGATTTGCAAGCCCCCTTCCCCCCTGAGCAATGTTGATTGGTCTTTCATGTATTCTCTTATTTTTCATGTAAAAACTAGATAATGTCCCAAGGTATTTTGCACATGATTGTAGGGTATAGCTTTATAACTCTCTCGAATCGTAAAGCATTGGTAATAATAATTTATTCTTACTTGTATTTTAATTTTGACAAGTTCTGTTCTCAATTGACAAAAATACCTTAATTTATTTTTATTTTCTTACATATATTGTGCATTGTCATAACCATCATTTTCGTTAATTTTTTGTTCTTGTTATCCTCGTTATTGTTACACATGAAAAATGTATTGTCTAATTACACTATTTTGTACTCTTCATTTTCGTTACTTCATTTTTGTACAATTCCTTCCTTGTAATGTAAATTCACTGATCCAAGATTTGCTTGAGTGACCACCAAACAATGGTTCGTTTTCACAATAGAGTAGTTTCACATAAGGGGTGGACCATTTGACTTTTGAGGGGGGGGGGGGTGGATGATTTGGTCTGTGCAGGAAATTTTTTTTTGCCCGCTTCCATGAGCACAAAATTTATTTGATAAAAATGCAAAGTTTTGAGTGGCGATTTTGGCTTGCAGGAATTTTTTTTTGGCCCTTCGGGCCGTGCAGGAAATTTTTTTCAAAATCATCCACCCCCCCCTCAAAAGTCAAATGGTCCACCCCTAAGCCAGTTCTTGTATGCTAATTTGTTTCTTTTATGCTAATGAGGTCGCTGACAAGAAATATAACAAATTCACGTGCATACATTGTTACAATAGAAACACAATAACAGTCTCTCTTAGAAAATCGATAAAACTATTTAAGAAATAAATACAGAATGCATCGCTGGCTTAAATAAACACTATTGTGCTACTTTTGTTTAATAAAAAAAAATGAAGTATATGCTCTCTATTGTAACAACATATGCATGTGAATTCGATCGTTATATTCTTTGCAACGACCTCATTAGCATACAAGAAACACATTAGCATGCTAATCCTGGTTATGTGAAACTACTCTAGTAGAATATTATACACAACAAACTTATATAAATTTAAATAAATTTAATGGTGAATAGGGTGGCAAGCCACCCCCCCATTTTTGCTCCATTTTCTACTTTTAATTGTGTTTTATTTGATGAGTAACATATGAACAATGCACAAATACCAAAATATACGCTTCACATTCATACCCCAAAAAAATATTCCTAGATCCGCCATTGTTTATTTCCAAGACAGACTAGGCAATTTTCAGCAAGCAATGTCTGTTCCAAACTGTATAATTCTGTTTATTTAGCTTGTGCTTATTTGGACATTCTCTTTCATTCAAGCATTTTCATTTTGGTAATTGAAGAATGGCAATAATAGTTATTAATGTGTTAGATTGTTTGCATTGACAAATTGCTTGTGTGAATATTTTCAGGTTGAAATGAACAGTTTTGTGTTGTCCAACTGAAGTTAAAGAGAAAGACTGTCTTTCAAACAAGTAAGTATGGTCTTATCAGTAAAAGTTGTGAAAGTTGTTGTTAAAAAGTCTACATTTTTTCTAATATTGTTGGTAATGTATTGAAAAGTTCTTGCAATTAAACTTAATAAACATAAGTGCTTTTTTAATTTGTTACATGTGACAGTTCTTTTTGAGGAAAATAAATTTTCACAATAATATTGTATGCTCAGACTGCCAGTTGCTTTGATTTTTTCTGCCAATTGTTTTTGTTCTTAATTCTACCTATTTTCATATACATCACTTCAAGATTTTTTCGTAATTCCTTTACCTTGGCTGTTTTGCCAGGACTTTATAATTCCCCAAAAAGAGATCAGGTCCTCATTTAGAGTGATAATAATTTGTTCACAAAACTTATCAAAGTCTTTCTCTTGAGCAAGAAAAAACACTACCCCTTGTAGCACACGGTACGTTACAAGTTGATGTTATCTTTTAATGGAAGGTTTCATAATACTGGCAACATGGCGATGTTGAAGTAAAACTAGAAAATAAACGAATTACAAACATAAACAAATACATCCTTACAAGTATAACTGAGAAAAAACGATTACAACTTACCAGTCCAAAAATAATAAGATCAAATTGCTTTTGTTACGGTAAATACTGTTGACGGTTTGACTATGACTGACCACCTCCATGAACCATAAGCTCAATGGCACTTGACAAAGGAAATAAATAGAACTATACTATATATATATGTTTAAATGATAATATTTACTGGCTTTTTTAAGAAACAAATGAAAAGGATTATTTTTTAGGAATGGTGTATTCCACATGAGACACGAAAAAAGTAATTACCAAAATTCAGCATCTGACTGCACAAATATCATTCTAATGGCAATGTATTGGGGTATAAGAATCTGAAGTCAATTGTTGACAGATGGCCACGCCCAGGAGATAAAACACCTGTTTCTCTGGTACAATCTTATGGTCAAAGGTTCTGATAATAAAATTTATGATAACACAAAGAGAATACTTATAGGGGCCCATCATTGCCTGAAAAAATTAAGATATACAGATATAAAGTCTTAAAAAAGTGTTGCGGACATGAGTGATATTTATTCAGTGTGTGTATCGATCTTAACTGAACGTTGATTTACTTTAAACTTTGGAAAAGACAAACAATTCACTGTGTTTGCAATAGTAGTCTTCCCCCTTTCTCTTCGGCCCAGAGGATTGAGCACCATACTTAAGAAAAAATGGTAATGCATCAAGTCAATGGTTTTACCACAGGGGGCCCAAGTGTATGTCCCTATGACGCAATGCTGATTGGCTGTTATATTTCGGCGGGAACGAAAGTGATGCGCGCACCAAATAGCAGTAAATCAACAAACCAAAGTTGTTCTTTTATCAACAAAAAAGTCAAACAAACAACAACAAAATACTACTTGCTGATAGCAGAGCTTTCATTAATACAAAATATCAACGGAGAAGTATGATCTTCGAAGAAAACAAAGAGAAGTTTGATTGGAGAAGAACATAAACTTGAAGGACACAAAAACGAATAAATTTTACTAAAGAAAAGCAAAAGACTCACTCCAAAATATCAAGAAAATATGTAGAAACTTTCATGGAAGAATAAAGACAACAGCAATTTCACAAAATTGAAAAAGGAGCAACTTTTTTTGTTATGAAAACTTTTTTTGTCTTTAAATCGCTTCCCTCGGCACAGTTTATTGAAGGATTTTCAAGTATTTGAACTATGAACAGTTTTTAACCCTTTGACTACTGGGCTTTTTTGACATTTTTGAGCGATTTTCTGGATATAAACGATCCGTAGGATTTCTTGACTCCATATTTGGTGTTACCATAGAAAGTGCTGCTGTTTTGTAATCTCAGGGGCTCAAGTTCTCAGGCCACATGACTTTAAGATGGTTTCGAAGCATCGTTAGATATGTACACTGGCTCAAAGTTGGCTTAAATCGGAATTTCGTTAATTTTAGGGTCATATTTTGCCTGAATTCACTACTGGAAGAGCATCATTAAGCTTCAAGATAGCAAAGAGCTCACTTTCTGGAAGAAAGCAGCGAGGAATTTCACTTGGTCAGCAAAAAACGATCGATGTTTGGTTCATTCGGTTTTGGCAGGCTTAGAAGAAAGTTAGGTTTGGAGTTTGACTAAAGGCAAATTCTCGGACCTGCCGCGGCTATTTATCGAAGTTGCGATGATAGAGGAACACAACAAGCGCGAAATTTTGGCAGAAAACTGAGGTGACCCTTACCCTGGGTTCCAGAGGCTCTAGAGGGGATTGGGGCGAGACCCCCATTGGGGAGGCGAAAGGCGGAGAGAGCCTCTGGTCTCACGAGGCACTAATCTCACTTTCGCGAGTACAGAATCTGTACTCGTCGTTTGATTGGTTCTCAATAACATCCAAAAGAAACAGTGCTCTGATTTGTCGGTATGAGTAATTATTGTCACCTAATTAAAACTGGTTTTGTTTTCCTGTGACATGATGTTCATATCTCATATGGCGAAAGTTTGTTCAAGAAGAGAAGAGCTGTGGAAGAAGAATATGTGCTTTTGTGCATTATTAAAGGGAAAGATGTTTTAGCAGTATTACCCACAAGAAGCGGGAAATTATTGATATCTATTTCAAGCTATTCGTGGAGTTTATACCATGGCAAATCTTTTTGAATTTACACAATTCAACTGAGTTTCTCCAGCCTTAACTTTCAAACATTTGCTTGCATTTGGAGCAGATAATGGATGACAGTTTATCATGTTGAGAATACGAGCGCCAGAATCTCCTTTGTGTTTGCATTCGCTTTTACATTGTTTATCTATGTTTCAGTTTATAGTTTCAACGGTTTGCTTGGTATAGATGCACCTTTAGTAAATATCTAGCTCCTATTTCAATCTTGTGATATTAATATTGGGAAGCGATCGTATGTTACTCGGAATTATTCGGTATTATTTAAAGTTTATATTATAGAGTCTACATAAATTATCTTTATGAAGAGATCTATACCGAAAATTTGTTTATTTAATAGTTTTTTGCACGGGAGATTTTGTAGGCAACAAATTCTTGTTAAAGTTGTTTTCCGGTGGATCGCTCCACGTGAAACTTATGTCAATAAAATAAAAAAACCGGTTTGGTGAGAACTTGATACCTTATTGATTCACGAAAGTGAGATTAGTGCCTCGTGAGACCAGAGGCTCTCTCCGCCTTTCGCCTCCCTGTAGGTGGTCTCGCCCCAATCCTCTCTAGAGCCTCTGGAACCCAGGGTAGGTGACCCTAGACTTATAATAAATTTATAAAAGGATGGTAGGGGGTACTCCATGTTCAAAATTGTCATGGTTACCCACAATGCTTTGCAGTCGTAAATACTTGAAAACGTGCGTATCAAAATGGCCGTAATCAAACGACTGCAGCTCAGTTCGTAAAGTGAAAAAACTGGCCAAAGCTATAGCACAAGGACTGAATTTTGTTGTGAAAACGGCGTTTTCGTCTAAAAACGATTTTTTCGATAAAAATTCCAAGGTCAAAAAGTGATTTTCACTATTGAAAAATAAGGCAAAACGGTTATTTTTGACTATCCTAAAATTCATATGGAATTTTTGTGCTAAAATTGCTTGTTTCTTGTGACTGACATGCTATGAAAATTTGAAAAACTTCCTAGTGCTATATACTAACATTCAAACAGCTGGGAAAATTTGGCTTGTTTAAAAAAAGTTAGAATTTTTCAAAGCAAGGTCATTTTTTTACAGGCGGTTTCGGGCGCCGTGGGAGTCAAAGGGTTAATCAATCAATTCAAGTACATACATTTATTAGTCAAAATATGATCGATGTCATTGAAGAGAAGAAAACCTTGATAATAAAATAAGTACAAGATTCTTTGTTTCATGTTTTTTAAAAACTGTTTGATATAACAAGTGTAAACGAAAAAACACCTAAAAAAACTCGCAATAATTAAGCCTCGAAAGGAAAAATCTGTTTTCTGTTTTATTATAGAAAAAAAAATCTCCATTTTATTATTCTTTTGAGATATTACTGTTCTCAGTAAACTGCGACAACCCTCGTTTTTGTGAATCAACCGCGATTGACTAAAAAACATCACGTGATTGAGATTTTGTGCACCACGTGATAAAATTTTACCTATACCACGTGTTATAGTTGGAGTTTTGACGCTCGTGCTTTCTTGTACTGAATTGCTATCTGGCATGGCTGCTGTGTATCAACTAAAGCTTAAATTTGAATCCGAAAGAAATACTGTTCCTTGATCCAGAGACAGTGGTTTCTCTACATTACTTGTCACTTATAAACATAATACAGCGCATTTTACCAAGCCGTTATCCGCTTTTGACCGCAGACGACATTCAGACTGCAGTATCTGGACGACAAGGCATGCTTTGTTGAACTGTCAAATGAGAACAGTTTTATAGAGATGTTCAGATGTGCACGTTCTGTGGAAAATGCTGATTTTAAAAGAATTACACTGAAAGTTGATCAATCAAATTCTCCTATGGCGAATACAACACAGCGTGGCGACAGCTCGCTTTCTCACAGTCGGGGAAAACGATCAGTGAATTTTGACTTTGATCGTAGTCCATCAACTCTCCCACCAAGAAAAGAAAAAGACCAAAGAAAACAAACTCAAGAACCCCCTCACCGCAGTCTTACAAACCTATTTGACTGTGAGAAAGTTGAGTCATTGCTGCCATTAGATCAAACAACATTGTTCAAAAGTCCTCTCGAGAAGTAAATAGAAAATCAGCGTGAAAAACTTAACATTTTAAAAGAAAAGGAATTGTGGATTGTTTGTTGAAGGAATATAAAAAAGCTGTAGTAAAAAAAAAAACGGCCCTATGTGTAGTAGCTGTCACAGACGGGAAAGACACAACCGTTTGAACTGCCCTTGCATCGAATGTACAACATTTTTGATTGTGGCGAGTTAGATAAACATAGCGAGGAGAAAGCTAATGTTAAAGACATCGAAAGGCAGCACAAAGACATACTTTATTGGACAAGACATTCTTTATATAAGGATTGGATCTCTTGAAAATGAGTTAAAACTTAAAGAACAATCTGTGGCTTCAATCCAGGGATGGTATATTTACAAGGTAAAGAAGAACTTAATTGACAGTAATCCAAACAAATGTCTTGGGGTCAGTAAAGATGGACTGATTGAAAACTGGTTTTTATTAAATAAAGACGCAAAGAAATAGAAAATATTTGTAAGGGCCATGTCCCACCTGTAAATGAAATACAGCGATTGCTGAATAGTTCAGATGAATCAATCAATCCCCTTGCCGTACAACAACAAAGGACTACTGTTAGGAATGCTTTTAGGAAGCTTTGGGAAGATAGGGGAGTGCAATGGCCATCCGCTAGCGCTAGCAACACAGCTCCGGTCATGACTACGTGTACACAGAGCTCTCCTACTCAGCTAACCAATGATTATTACTTAGCAGTTGGGCTACAACAAAGCTGGAGTTCAACAACTCCGGAGCAGAAATTATAGGGTTTTTTCATGTTATCTCAAAGCCAATGTGTTAAGTTTTTGCGTTTTCAAAACTTGGTTGTAAATTTCATAACTAGAATTTTAATGAGTGACAGTGAAGAAAAGAAGAATATTTAGTAAGTAATAGATGATAATGCACAAAAGAAAACAATGTGTTTTCAGCCTACTACAAACTATTAGACTATTATTCTGTCAACGGAAAATCACCCTAGTTGGAATGTTGACTATAAATAGCTCGGTTGTGAATTTCAAAACTAATTTAATAGTTGAAATGTTGTCCTTGATATTTTTATTTTTTTTATAGTGTATTACTTGCTTGTTTGCCTACCAAGGGTATTAGTGTATTTAAATTGCTGTGAGTTCGATATTTTAAATAAACTTGTTTGTTAACTGTTTGGATTTCTGAGTGTCAACACCCTTTGCGCCCAGTGGCATATTTTAATATAGTCGCCCTAATTATTACTGTATCAAAACAAACATTTTTATTTTAGTTCGATAAAACAAACGACACTTGAAAGGTTTAGTTTTCCAGCTGCATAGGATGCTAGGAATTATCGTGACAAGTGAAATATGGTAGTTAAATGTACTAGTGTGATGTGAGACATGACAAACAACTCATTAATCTGTCAAAAGTGATGTGATTAGTGATTTAGTCGCGCTAGTCGATCATGATCAGTTACCAATGTTGAAAATAGTTTTTAATGCAGTGCAAAACTAATTAGTTTTCATTTTGTGAAATAAATTGAAAAAACTTACTACTAGAGCGTTGTTTTTCCTCTTAACTATTTATTTACAATGACTTTACTTTTACTTCATAGTCTTAAGTCCTTCGATGAAATCAAGTTGTTGGGTTTGTAGATGGGGCGGATTGTTTCCACTGATCCACTTCAGATCAGTTGTTTCGCAACATTGTACCCACATCTTCTTGACTACTGATCTACTCAGTTTGAACTGTTGTGCGACCTTGTTAAATGAACCTGGTAAATATCCAGTTAAAAGATCTCCACCTTCGTGAATTATATGATCCACAACACTACTGATGTAAATCAAAACTTAATGATTTTCCTTGGTGAAAAGTTCTTCCCTTCGTTGAAGCAATCATCTTTCCCACTTCCCGCCAAAACTATAGTCACGTGATATATATGATTTCATCACGTGGTACACAAAATCTCAATCACGTGATGTTTTGAGTCAATTGCTGGTCGATCGAAAAAATCGAGGGTTGTCACAGTTTACTGAGAACAGTAGTAAAAACGTACATAACACAATGTTTGTGTGTAAATTGTACTTTCCGTGGCCTTTGGTCGATTCAAAAAGGAATGTTATTGCAGATCAAAATGATGTTTTACACAAACTTTTTCAAAATAAAATGCCTTGTTTTAACATCCTTTTCTTTTCAAATCGATCTTGTGTTGGTAGAACTGATTTTTGAGGCTTTTAACCCTGTGGCGTCCGCCAATGATTATTGGACTTTTGACTATTTTTGATGCGAAAAAGTTGAAGAATCAATGTCCATTCCAATTATAGTGTTTTCACGAAAACTGTTGCTGTTTCAAACTACCGATGGGTCAAGGTTTCCAGGAACGCCTTGCGGATTTTAGCTTGCTCAATTCAGAGTCAACACCCTGAATTGAGCTAAAATACAGTTTATAAATGCGTTTTCCCAGTCATTTGCTACTACTGTCCAGGTGGTGAAGACACTCTTTGGACGAATTCAAAGGTGGAAGACGATTTTACAAAGAAAATAGCGCCAGCAGTAATGTCCATTGTCAATGGCGTCGTTTGAGTAAAATCACTTTCCTGGTCATCGTGGTAGATACCAGAACCAACCAAGACAATTTTAGTGAAATTCTCCTTATGAAGATGGCAATCGGTGCAGTTTTGTCCGGTTGGAGCAGGTGACTGGGCAGTTATAAAAAGTCCATAAAGAATTCGGGTCTGGGCCATGTGGTGTCCAAAATTTGCATAATTACCCACAATGCTTTTTGTTATTAAATGGAGAAACGAGTTTTGTGTTAGTAGGCTAAATAAAAAAGGCTGCTGTGCGGCTTATATAAGATGTTTGATCATAAAAAGTTAAAGACATCAAAAGAACTGGGAATGATGTGTTCTGAGAATGCCAATTTTTTTTTTTTTAAATGATTTTTTTTTTAATTTAATTTAATTTTTTTTATTTTTTTTAATTTTTATTATATCTACAAACATACATAATGACATACAACACAAAAAAGATAATTAATTTTACAATAACGCCATTCTTTTATCGGGCTTTTAGGATACTCAGTATATCTAATTAAGCGATAAACATATATATTTACATACAGCACGAAAATAATACTTACAATAACTAAATAACAATTACAGCGCGACGCGTAAAAGTATGGCCGGTGATAATTTATTCGCATACTTTCGTGCCGCTAAGCCAATCACAGTGCGAATTGCTTGAATAATAAACATTCACTGAAGTGTGTAGTTTTTACGTTTCAAACAAAAATATATTTAGCATTAATTAACGTAGTTTCGGGGAATAATTTAAGCATGAAAACAACACAACATTCATCGTTAATTACAGATCATTTATTTATTTGAACTGTTCATTTCCGAAATCAGTTTGTATTTACAGCCGCCGGTTCATATGGAATGTAACGGTGTTGCTAACCGCATATCTTCTATGTACAACAGGAACATATTTACAGTATAGATAAAACGCAAAAAATGTAAAACGATTGACTATAGTGTTCACTTAGCTATTACTATAGCGGTGGTGTTCTGTAGGAGTTCTGATTCATGAAGTAGAATTGTTCATTAGTGAAAGGACATGGGAACCCTTGAATTGTTCAATGATCAAAGGAAGTTGCCAATCTTGACTTTCATCCTCGGGGATTTTTTTTGCCAAAGCTCGTTCAAGAATGAGTAGATCAGTGTCTAGGTTGGCACGACTGACATAACATAAGACATTCGTTGCACGTAGCCGCGGTCTCATGACGCTGAAGAAATTTGTGTTGGCGCGCTTTCTTGATAGCGAGAACTTTTCTAGTTCATCGACTGAGGTCTTGCGCTTCTTTTCAAGATCTTTAAGTTCTTGTTGGAGTGCCTTTATGTCGGCCTTTAGCTCTGGGTGCTTGTCCCGCACATTGCACACTCTGTAGTCAGAGCAGAGGGGTGCGCTACACGTTGACTTTAGATGGCCAGGCTTGTGGCACTTACTGCAAAGCCGACTGCGGAATGAAGCCAGAGGTTTTAGTGAATTGTATCTTGTTTGTAGAGTGTTTATGTGTTCGTTTGCGCTTTTGATTTGCGTCTCAAGAAACTTCAAGTTGTGGTTCATCTCAGTTTGTTTTGCATCCAGTGGTGACGATAGCTGTTTTGTTGACGTGTTTGGCGCGCATTGGTTTTGCGTAACAGACCCAAACGATGATGAAGGTCCCGCCGCGCTCGTGGTTGTACATGATATTTTCCCACTGGCTACTGTTGGCTTTTGTCCGAGTGCTTCCAACTCTTGTTGTAATATGCGCTTCTCTGCTAGAAGAAGGGGTGGCGTGTCGTTGGCAAAGATCTCATCGACGTCGGTGGCTTTTAAATACTTTAGTGACTTCAGGGAATGGAAGCCCATGGAGTGAAAGCGTGCTGCTCTTCTTTCAAGATTTAGAGTTTCATCAGATAGAGATTTTAGCCACTTGCAAACTTCAGACTCTCCTTCATTCGCCATGTTTGCACTGAAGTGATTGGTGTGTGTAAAAAACGAGAACAATCTAGCTACGAAATGGACTTCTCACCTAATCATATAGGTATATTTATTATTTTTTGCGGCAAGCTGTCAATCAAGTGTCTAAAACGCATGGGAAAATTTAAAGCTAGCGTAAATCATATCATATCATGTAATCATTCTTGAAGACGATTGTTACAAAATGTCACATTTGGAAATGAAAAACGCTGTTGTAAAAGGTCATCATGCTTATCAACATAATGTAGCTGTAGGAGATACCTACGAATGCTATTGTGAGCCTGGGAACCCTTATGATCCAACAGCGGTCGCAGTTTACCGTAATCATGAAATCATAGGCCACCTACCAACAGGACTATGCTCGACAATCTTCAACATATTATGTTCATTCGTAGGGAAAATACAAATTATATGGTAAGTATAATTCATGTAGCCCATATATGTGTGGTTTTCATTGATCTGTGAAATATTGAATCACTGCCAGCAAAAGAAAACAAAAAGAAAAACACTGAATTTAGTTCTGCCGATTATCGAGTTAGTCGATAAAAAATCAATAAAACTTCATTGTATAGCAATTTACTGGTAACCAAAAGTTATATCCCAATAAACTTCCCTTTCAGTGAAATAACAGCATTACCACTACCAAGCCATGCACCCTGGCCGAATGTTTGGACGACAGGCGGTGGAATTATCATCCCCTGTAGCTACCACATTTATTGTTCAACAGAAGACTTGATGGAAATTTTACAAACTTTACAATTAGCACTACATTATGTACCAGATGGTCAAATAGAGTTACATTAGATACTGTGTATTTCATATATACAATAACAGTCATTACTGTATAAACATTTACAACTGATTGAATTAGATATCATTCATATATCTTGTTTCTAAAATACCTCTAGGTTTACGAGCATGTGAAATTTGAGGATTATTTCAATCTATTTCAGTAAACGTTAGTTATCTGGAATAGCCGTATTGCCCTGTAAAAAATTGTTTGTTCTAGGCGGGTTCTACTGAGTTTTTGAAAGATTACAACGATGTGTTTTTGCAATTTTTTACAGCCGTAACTTTCCCAATTTCAATTTCAATTCCGATTTTTTACTCCAGATAATCAGCGTAATTGAAATAGACTTGTAAAAGTTTTTTGTGTAGATTTTTGTTGTTGTTTTGATATATTGAACTTGGTATAATAATCAGTGTTTCTTAAAAAACGTTTACAGGTGAATTTTTATTTTGTTAGTTGTTGCTGAAAATTACTGGAGATATCCACTATGTCTAAAATAATTGATGGCATTATTTGCGGTGATATTCGATAGGCCCATTGCGATGGCAATCTTCGTCATCTCGTTGGCAAGTCGCTGTTCGCGTTTAAGAAAGCTCTTCATCTGGTTGAAGCACTGTTCACAGGGGTTTAGGTGGGGAGAGTATGGAGGTTGAAAAATCAAGCGTATTCCATGTTGTGTCAGCATATTCCTCAGTAGAGGCTCCACAAAATGCCCATGGTGGAATCCACAGTTGTCCATTACGACTACATCTCCCATCTCTAGTACAGCCGATCCATCAGGTCTTGCAACTTGCAAAGAATCCTCGAAAAAATTGAGCAGCTCCATGCCGTTGGAGGGTCCCTCTAAAATGTTAAAATAGTCGACTCCTATACAAGACATGAGAAGATTTACGGTGTAATTTGCGTTCGAACTATATCTCTGAACCTCGATAGCTCTGCAACCGACCGATGAACTTCCATATGTCCTATTGCATGTTGTTTTGATTACACTGCTCTCATCAAAGAAATGGATTTTTGACGGATCGATTTGACTAATTTCCCATAAATAGTCGTCTGTGAGGTTGACTACACGCTGACTATTAGCTTCAACTGGATGCTGTGTGATATGTTTCTTCGTGATCAGGAGATCGCGCGACAGTCGTTTGTTTATTTGTGAATTAGATGGAAGGTTTGCTCTATTCACAACTCCATCGAGTAGCAGTCTATCTCGCAGTTCGCTAGCGTATATTGACGGTTTTAGCAGTTTTTCAACCTCTAAGTACCCGAGCACTTGCCGGTCAATTTTTCTCATCGGTCCACCAGTTGATGCTTTTATGACTGGTATAGAAATGTTTTCTTTATCATATCTATCGACTACTTTTTGAACATATGATGTACTAGTTTTATTAGCTTGCGCTATTGCACTCTGTGAAAGGCCATCATGCCACTGGTTAAGTATATGTTCACGTAGAACTTGAGGATGTCGGCGACCATGATCGTAAATACCGCCGACATTGTTTTGACGAAGTAGGCATTCTAAAAGAGAATAATTAATACGGTACATACATATTAGACGTCCGGTTTCGCAGACAAGTTTGCAGATTTTCCAGCCTAATACGCACCTTGACCTACAACAGGTAACATATTTGATTCTTTTATGGCGGTTTCAGTTGTATTTTTATCTTCCTTTTCTTGAATCTATTAGACTTCTATTAAACCAGTAAACCAACGAGCGAAGTTCTGTTATCGGTTTGTACGTTACGGATTCGGTTATTTTTTGAATTTTCAAAATAAACGTCAAATGATGTCAGTATAACATCATTAGCGCGGGCTGTGTAAAAGAACTCTTTTATAAAGCTACTACTTTACTTTATTTTATTATTGTTATCAATGAAAACCAGAAATAACAAGACGTAATACAGTTCGCCAAAAAGAATATATATTACCATCGGAAAATCGAGGTTTCAAATCTAGTTTAGATAGCGTGACTTCAGTCAAATACGTACGCTTGTACAATCTAGCGATTTTGAAACGAGAATTTATACCTATAAACCACTGCTAACTCTAGAAGAATTTTCAGTACGATTGTCTATGCCAAAAATCAAAAATGAACATTCGTAGTACCATCAATTCAATCGCATTTACTGCCGTTAAGATGTCTATATGTAAATTTCAATTCGCACTGTGATTGGCTTAGCGGCACGAAAGTATGCGAATAAATTATCACCGGCCATACTTTTACGCGTCGCGCTGTAACGCCATTCTTTTATCGGGCTTTTTAGATACTGTACTAATACTCTGTTTTATATAAATTTATTATTTTGCTATATTTTTCTAAATGAGTATGCAACCTGGAATTTTTTTTTGCTATAATATATTCTAATTTTTCATATTCTGCAAGCTTAGCTTTGTAATATTCTAAAGTTGGTATTTTTTCTTGAAGTTTTGTACTATACAAGACATATTTATACAACAAAAATAAAAAATTTTCAAGCATATTGTCATCCGCTCCTAATATTATATTTTTTACACTAAGTTGTGGAATAATTTTTTTTAAATGATATTTATTTGCATCAAAATCAGAGATGGAAAATGACGTTTACCGTGGTTCTATGGCGCAAAAACAACATTTTAATGTTCACATTTTACAAATTCGGATCTCAGATGATCACTTCAGTGTCACATGTTGTGGAACTTTCCAGGCAACACAGATAATTACATTTTAGAGCCATGACTTTCGAAGCAAAAGTGCTAGAATTTTTGAAGTCGTTCCTGGGGGAACAATTTTTAAACGAAGATGTCAAAGAGTTGATCAAAAATAAAGTTTTTACAACACTGTCATCTTTTTCACTTATTAACACTACAGCCAAGTTTGATTTGTTATTCTCAAATACTGTACATCATTGTACATAAAACCGAGCATTTTCTGCGAAGTCAGAGGTGTTGGCACATGTGTTGGCACATGCCAACTTGAGGGATTCTTCAAAAACGGGGCAAAACAGCAAGTATCGATTTAGACTCCATGAGGTCTTCTGCCAGTTAATTCGATCTATGTTGTAGGTACTGGCCCAAGGCCAGCTCCTGGACCTCTTCAATTGTACTTTGGTCTGTTTGTGTTTTTTGTTTGTTGACTAGCCACAGCTAGTCTTTGTCGTCTTAGCTTTAGTTAAGGCTGACTTTTAACTTGGATGGCCTTGGCAAAAGGGAGGTTTTTGAGGATTATCCTTGAGCAAAGTAATATAACAAAACGTTTAACAATATATAGCAAGTCTTTGTGGCCATTTTTTGCATCTTCACTCTTTTTGTTCATATCTTTTTTTTTGGTTATTGTGGATAACTCTGCAATAATGCCGTCGATCTTGAGGGCATATGGCATGTTCTTTTCGATGAACCATGGCATGGGATGATTGATTTGAGACTAAGTGAAATCTTTGATGGTTTCCTTTGTGTTCTTGTGATGTCTTTGTGCGTCTTTTATGTTCGGTTTAAACTGTTTTTTTTTTTTTGTTTCTAGTTGGCAGTCTTGTGTCGCTTTTATCCGATGATGATGATGTGGGCAGTTGTCGTTTGCCTGTTTTGGTGCAAGTCATGTTCTATGTCAGGTTTTATGTTGTCGGTCCAGTGCATATGGCGCGTTTTTGGGGTCAAAATTAGAATTGTGTAGGACTTGCAGTATGACTTGTGACAGGTGACATTTTTAAATGCAAATACTATAACAGGCTTTCTTTTAGGATCAAAAAGCTATTATAAAATTGCAAGTGTGAAGTTTTGCATAACATTATAAAGTGTCCGACACACATTACTGAGGTCCAATAAACATTCTCCCATTGTAATGTTATAATTATCATGTTTACTTAATGTTGCAGTAGCATTAATTATTTATGTATAACTTTTATAAATTGAAGACACTCGCGCTTTATCTAATTTCATGTCAGCTTAAACCCAGTCGTTCATTGTAATAATAGGAGTAGTTGCACACTTGTTACTTCTTGCACAGTTGACTTAACTTCCCCTCCATTAAATATATCTAGCAGAGTTTCTGACAACTTCTTTTTCTCATCTCGGACCTTCCCACATCATCTAACACAAATGGGAGAGCACATTCACCCAAAACTCTAGTCTGCTTGGCATCTGTGATGTGTCTATAAAAACCTTGTAGAAGAAACAACATGTTTTAGTGTTTTTTGTTGTTGCAAGTTTAAGGGGATAATTTAGATGTTTGATACAATTTAACCATCCTTACTCCTAAATGGTGACAGAGCAATTAAGCCTTAAAGTACTTTAATATCACTATAGCTAGTTGATGTACCTTGTTCACGACCAAGGACAGAAAGCGTACACTTCGCTGCCAGTGACTTCCCCAAGATTTTATCACCTATGGCCATTAGTACTGGAACTTAACCCTTTTAACTTCGAGACAAACATCATAGTTTGAGCCAATCATCCCATGCCCTGTATTAAAAAAATACAGTTACATAGCAACAATAGTAAATTAAAGGCAGTGTATGACTGCATGTGGCTAGCTACATGTATGCATAAAGCTACTCTATGTTAGACACTGTTACCTTTAAGACGCACCATGACATAGTGGATAACTTGGCTCTTTGAGCAAGCTTGCCACAAAAAGTGTTATCAGAATAGTTTTCCAAAGTGACGCATTTGGCAAAATCGAATTTGAGTTTGGATACTCTCTTCACACATGGTTTTGACCAATCACAGTTTATGTACTATACCAATTTTTTTAGAAATATTCGTGTTCTTATGATTTGTAAGGATAGTATTGATTCTGACGCTTGTGATTATAATATGTAAATACAATTTTTTTGTTTTGTTTACAAACATACTGCTATAACTAATAATCTAAACAATTGTCAGAAACATCTTTTAATATATCTCAGAAGTCATTACAGAAATCTGCCAAAAATGACATTAACAAGAACAGTAATAAGGCAATAGAAAAACTTATTGTTATAAAGAAATTATGAACATTTGTGAATAACATATTGTCTCAGTTGAACAATATTCTTCTAAAAATGATATAAACAAGAACTATAATATGTGAAAACAATTTTTTGCAGTTTACCATATTACCAGTTTACAATATTATGTCGTAATCGCCGAAGAAGAGTTCGGGTCACGTTTCAATTGGCTAGTCGCTAGTCGGTCCGTTCGGATCATATCGTAATCATGTAAAGGCGACACAATCATCGATGCAAAACCTTCTCAAAATGGTAATTTGCTAGCTTGAAACTCCACACATACCAAACTCTTAGTCCCATTCTTCAATGATGAAGCTTTTGTTATTCATAATAAGCATTTTTTGATAGTTTTTGAGTAGTTTTTTCTGTGCTTTCTGCCATGTGTCCGCCATCTTGGATTTTTAGCCTGCTTAGCGGAAGGGAGAGGAAAGGGGGGAGGGGAGGGTCAAACTCGATTTTGATTGGTTGGAAGCTAACTTACACTCTTATACTCACTCACTCATGCCCGATGACATAGTGGCTACTAGCCTCTTGTATGGTTAAGAACTAGTTTTTTCAAGGAAGATAATTTTTTAATTCTTAACAAAATGCAATTATTTTATCAAGATACATGAGATTAATATAGCTAATCCAGAGACAGGAATAAAAAACTCACCTGTAATAACTGAACTCCAGGAATTCACTGTCTTTAATAAGTAGTGTTAAGTTCCCCATTGCAGTGTTTCGATTTATCTCCTTGAGAAAGTCCTTTTTTGATTGAAGGCTTTTGTCGGGTACAAAGCAGTTCCTATCATATTTAAATTGAAAAGAAGTTATAAAATATACGTGATATTTCTTTTAGTATATATGTCTTTTCAGGTGGACAACCTTTTCGAGATTGGCTGAGGATGAAGTGGTCGGTGCTGGTCGTTTTTTTGCTGTTTGTTCCGTGGGTTCCGTGGGTGGGATGACTGAGTCCGTATCGGTGTAGTCTTCAATGCTTTCTGTCCTTGTGACTTCGCGGTTGGCTTGTTGTGTTGTCTTCGTCGTTATTATCATTGGCGTCGTTTGTATCGCTATCGTCTTCGCTGTCCATCTCGTCGTCTCGGCCACTCTCCTCGTCGTCGCTTTTGTTGTTATCCTTGTTGTTATTTTCGTGATCAGATTCTGTTCCTGGTTGTCGTTGTATTTCTGTGGTTGGTGGGTTAATAGCGCCGGTTGGTGTGTTATTGTCGCTGTGTTGCTGTTGTTCTTGCTCTGTTGTACAAGATCGTGCCATATGCCCCAGGTTGTTACAACGTCGACACTCGATCGACGGGCAACGCTGCCGCGTATGGCCTTCTTCTTGGCAGTTTGTGCATATTTTCTTCTGGTTGGTGTGTATTATGCGACAGTATTGCCCGTCGATCTTGAGGGCATATGTTACGCTCTGGGTCTGGATAATGGCAACCATTCGGTTGCCATTCTCGAGGCCAGCGAGCTCGTGGCCTTTCTTGTATTTGAGGCGTATTATGTCTTGTTTTATTTTCCCGTAGGGTTGAAGGGCGGCGACTATCATCTGGTCATCCACATAGGCCCGAAGGCCCATGATGGAGACCATCGTATAGTGGCCCGTTGGTGGGTGGCATGGCGTGTGGCATTCGTTGATGTCTATGCCAGACTCGATGAGCTCCTCTGCTAAGGAGTTTGACGTTAGTTGGACCAGGTACTGCCCTAGAGCCAACTCCTGGACGACTTCGATTGTGTCTAGTCCAGCTTGATCCTGGATTGCATCTCTGACCTGAATCAGAGAGAAGATACGCGGTGTCTTGAATACAACCGTTTGCGATTTTCGGTCAGCCATTTTGGCCGTCCCGGTGTTGTTGTCTTTCTTTGTTGATAAATTGGTAATGGCGATCGCTCGCTCCAAACTAAATATTTAGACAACATGATAAAAGTAATGTATAGATATAAAATTTATCAAAATGTAGAATCTTTTGGTTTAATTCAAAATAAAACGACTAATAAAATGCTTGCTTAAAAAGCCAGGTTTTAACCTCGCGTTTGAACTGTGAGAGTGAAATAGATGATGTTATGTTCTGTGGAAGACTGTTCCATAGTTCAAGGACTGCAGTGGAGAAGACTCTTCAGCCATCGTGATTTAGGTTATAATTAGGTTTGGTTAAAAGGTTGAACCAATGAGGACCATCGTGAGGACCAAACTGTCCCCATTGCAGATGTCACTCTCAGACACTCTCAATCAAAAAGGTTTCTCTATAATTCACTTCAATATCCGAAGCCTTCAAAAAAACTTATCATTACTAGAGGATTTACTTGAACCTTTTAATTCTGCACCAGAAATAATCGCGATTTCGGAAACCAAATTAAAAGATCAAAATATCTATAATATTAACATACCAAATTATTCATTCATAAACACCAACTCAAAAACCTCCTCTGGGGGAGTTGGTATGTACATTTCAAAAGATCTTGATTACATTAGAAGGCATGATCTCGAATGCTCCACTGCAGCTTTTGAATCGTGCTGGATCGAAATTTCACGGCAAAAACAAAAGAATATTGTTGTAGGGTGTATCTACCGGCACCCCTCCTCAGATTGCGTTGAATTCAATGAAAAGCTAAAAGAACAATTAAATGACCTTGATAATAGTAGTAAAGAAGTATTTATACTAGGAGACATAAATGTTAATCTTTTCAACTATAATACCGATAATAAGACTTCAGACTATCTTGACATGCTACTTAGTGCTAATTATATGACTATGATAACCAAAGCAACTCGTATAACCGACCATACATCAACTTTAATAGATCATATATATACTAACGTACCTCAAAAAATTTCTAAAACTGGGATATGTTTGGCAGACATAACGGATCATCTACCTATATTCTGTTCAATAACAAATACTGTTATAAGAAATGATAACATTAAATACTATCGAGACTTTACCAAATTTAATAATGAAGCATACCTTCGAGACATTGAAGAAGCGGATTTCGATAGTCTCATTAGCATGAACGTCAATGAAAGCATGACAAAATTTAATGACGCTATTCAAATAATAACTGATAAACATGCTCCTATACGTCGAATGTCAAATAAAAGACGTAAACAAACAAAAAAACCGTGGGTCACAAAAGCTATTCTTACTTCAATTGTAAATAGGCATAAGTTGTTTAGTAGCCACTTTTTAAGTAAAGATCCCCGAAAAGCTAAATTTTACAAAGCATACAGCAACAAACTTAACAAAATCAAAGAAGCCTCCAAAAAGAAATATTTTCAAGATAAATTTGAACTTAATAGCCAAAATCTTAAAATGACCTGGAAGTTAATTGGACTGCTTTTCAATCGAAAACAGAGTGCTACACAACAACAAAAAATTACAAAGCTTATATATAATAATAAGTCTTACACAGATAAAAATAGCATTGCAAATCAATTGAATTCTTACTTTGTTAATGTCGGAAGAAAATTAACAGAAAAACTACCGAAAGTTACTACAGATCCAACAACTTACATCAATAGAAACTTTCAAAACAGTTTCATGTTTCGAAGCATACTCCCACACGAAGTAGAAGATATCATCATGAACTTAAATCAAAACAAATCCACGATAGGCGTACCACGAAGATGTATCAAAATAGCATGCAACAACATAGCTGAACCTTTAGCTTCGATTTTTAACATATCCTTACATCAGGGAATTGTCCCTGATGCCTTTAAAATAGCAAAAGTCACTCCTATTGACAAAGGAGGAGATTCAACTGACCCATCAAATTTCAGACCAATCTCTACTCTACCAACATTTGCTCAAATATTTGAAAAACTTGTCTATAATCAGATAATCAATTATATTGACAAACACAACATTTTATATGAATATCAATTTGGTTTTCGGAAAGGTCATTCAACCATGCAAGCTATAACTGAAATCACCGACAACTTAAAAAAGGCAATTGATAGCAATCTTTATACCTGTGGAGTATTTTTAGACCTATCAAAAGCATTCGACACCGTTAATCACTCAATATTGCTTAACAAATTAAGAACTTACGGAATACGTGGTCTACCGCTAAATTGGTTCTCTAGCTATCTTAAAAATCGAAAGCAATACGTCTCATTAGGTGATACATACTCTGATTCCCAGACAATTACCTGTGGAGTACCACAAGGCAGTACATTGGGACCTCTATTGTTTTTGTTATACATTAATGATTTACCAAACTGTTCTGACAAACTAAATTTTAAATTTTTTGCAGACGACACAAATATCTTTACGTCTGATAGCAATATCAACTCCCTTGAGAATAAAATGAACATAGAACTATCAAAAGTCAAAGTATGGCTAGATGTCAACAAGCTCTCTTTAAACTTTACAAAAACAAATTTTATGATAGTTAAATCTAAAAGGAAAAAGGATGTTTCGATCAATATAAAAATCCCTGATAAAGACGGTTCTTTCTTTTGTCTTGAAAGGAGAAATTATGTCAAGTACCTTGGAGTTATACTTGATGATTCCCTGTCGTGGAAACATCAAATATCTTACATATGTTCACGAATTTCACGTAATTCAGGTGTAATTTTAAGGTTAAGGCACTATCTGTCACTAAAACAACTAAGGCAAATTTATTATAATTTGATTTATCCTTATATCTCTTATGCTATTGAGGCATGGGGTAGTACTTATAAAACAAACATCCAAAAAGTCCAGTGCAAACAAAACCATATTATACGAATAATATTTTTTGCTACTCTCTATGGGAAATACACTGACAGTGCCAAACCGCTCATCAACCTGCTAAATATACATACAGTTCAAAATGTATATCGATTACACATTTTGAAATTCGTCCATAAGTGGCACAAAGGACTACTGCCAAATACATTCAATAATATATTTACACAAGCAAAAAATGTTCAGGCCTATAATACACGATATGCAACCAAAGGAAATTTATATAAACCTAGAGTTAGAACAAACATTGGCAAACAATCACTCTCTTATACTGGCTCTGATATATGGGCTGACCTCCCATATGAACTTAAAATATTAAGTGTACTTTCATTTGATAAAAAAGTGAAAGCATACTTAATGAGTACTCAAAACTCACAATGATACATAGTATATATATACCTTTATGAAGAAACATAATCTATATTTATATTACTTACTTCACAAAAACTATATTTAATATTATTTTGTATATATTAGTGTTTTCCTGTTCTATTCTCTTTTTTCTTTTCTGAACGTTTTTTCTCTCTTTGTTAAATTGTTTATAATCTTACCGCTCTTTATACCTGAATATTATGTATTAAACAAAAACCTAAATGGAGGCTAACTCGATAACTTCCCAGTTTACTTAGCCTCCATGCTCAATTTCTATATTCTATAAAACATACATAATAGAAACACTCATACAAACATATACAAACGAATATAGAAAGAAAAAATGTAAAATGTATAATATAATGTATAATATATTGTAATTAGTATATAAGAGCAAATAAAGATTCTATTCTATTCGATTCGACACCTCTTGAATCTCAAAGACGGTGCTATATGTACTGAGGCAGTCCTTCAAAATATCATTTGGCACATTGGCTGGCAAGTTTCGGACTGTAACTCTAGTAACCATAGGTGCCGATTCAACAAATCTAAATGTAGGCCCTTAAAACCCAACCTGGACTCCAAAAGAGTATCGCGAGATAGAACATCGCCAGCACGAAAAGTGATATCAAAATGGAAGGATGATAGTTTCTGTAGGCATCTGATTGATTCCTTCTTGCCCACTTCCAGAACCTCTGTCAAGATTTCGGATCTGGTTGGCAAGATTCCCTGATCCTGATGGATCCTGGGGATTTTAAGTGTGAGAGACAGCTGTCTCTCAACAGAAAATGATTGAAACACAGTCATTTTCACTGTACTGTAGCCACTCAGGGCCAACAAAAGAAAGACGAGACAAAATTTACTTTTAACAACTTTCAAACACAAATGATTAATAAATAATTAACAAAAAGGGGAAGACGGGCACAAGGTTGTTTTTAACGAGATCAATGGTATTTGCTAAATTGTCACTAATTGTTGTTTTGTTCAGTCTTTGCACTGATGGAGAATGTCCAAATATTGGGGATAGAGGATGTAGGGCAGTGACTGACAAAGAAGCATTTTTAGGCATAGACTCGAAGTAGTTTATTCCAAAGGCCTCTTCCGCATTTGATATCCTCCTAAAAGTTTTAGCCAGAAACTTTGTAACTCTGGAACAGCAGGATCCACCTACAAAATCAAAAAACAATGAAAAATGTATATTTATTTATGTGTTACTTCATAAACATTACATATCACTATAGTATATTATTCAACATGTTGAATTTGTAAGAACAATCAAATAGGTATTGTTAGACCACATAAAGGATAATATTTATGGCACATAAAGAGAAAGTAAGAGGAAAACAAAGTACCAACAGCTTGCGTTTGTAACAAGTCAGAAATAAAAGGAATTGAAAGAACATTAAAAGAAGCAAATATAATTTTTCAAAAAGAAACATTAAAGCAAGATGTGCAAGAGGTCCAAGAGATGCAGAAAACAGTGTTAATTGATAGTGAAAGTTTAATAAGAATACTATCAGACTTATTGAAAATAGTTGACTTGTATGAAAAGTACTATTATAAATATGTTGCATTATATGGTACTCTATATTGAAGTACCTAAATGAGTGTATAATAATGATAATAACAATTTACATTTCTATTGCACTTTTTAACATTAAATGATCAAAAGCACATCACAATCATATTAGAGTACATTCAGCAAAAGCGTGAAACAGTTATAACCCATTAGTACTATTTTGTACAAAATAGTTTAAAAATAGTTGAGGCGTGACGAGGCACGTGCTTCAAGTGAAACAGCAAGCTTCAGATGCAAATAGAATTTTCATCCGTTTTCGTTTTGAATCATTTCTAAGTCATTATGCTAAAGTCAACCCAAATACGTGGTTTTTTTAAAAACTCTATTCGTTTGCGTCGCTGCAAAATCATGACACAAGACACATCTAGAGCTAAAATAACCACAATACACAAGTGAAATTGTTTGCGAGTTTCTATTCCTTCTCCAGCGTTGCTGCAAAATCAAGACACATGACACATCTAAAGCTAAAATAACCACAATACACAAGTGAAATTGTTTTCGAGTCTCTATTCTTTCTCTGGTGCTGCTTCAAAATCAAGACACAAGACACATCTAAAGCTAAACTATTCACAATACATCAAGTAAAATCGTTTTCGAGTCATCATTCCTTTACGCTACTGCAGAATCAAGGCACACTAAAGAATAAGTGTTAGCTAAAATAAAATTAAAATAAATAAATCACTTTTTTAACGTCTCAATGTATGTAGCCAGTGGCTAATTGGGGAGACTCAGACACACACTTACTACCTCTACGTTAATTATTTTGCACACAACGCAGCTCACTTACTTACTCTATTGCATGTAGTTCACATTATAAATACGTACTCTGGCTGGCTTTAAACGTCAATAAACGTCATGACCTCCATTCTCTTCTGTAATGGATCTTGAAACTATTCTCCACGACATTTAGGGGCTGTGTATATGATGTTTATATTGTTTTGTGTTCCCCGGGGAATTCAAGTCAAAAGAGTTATCCCGGCTAGCATGCAGGGACAACTCGCCATCATATAAACAGTCAAACTGCTGCATTCTAAAAATTCATGCTTTAATTAGCTCCAAACATAATCCCATGCTCACGTGCTCGCGTTATGCACGTTCGCAATTTGGTGCTAACTTTAATCGCGGTTCAGTGATGACACGTGCACACTATATTTACTAATTACTAATTTGTACAAAATAGTACAATTTAGTATTTAGTAAAGTTTCACGCTTTTACTAAATGCACTCTACATGAATTTATTTACAAATACAAAAATATATATTTACATATTATATATTTAAAATATATAAGTTAAATTGATTAATGAGTGGGGAAAAATACAAAAATTATCAAAATTGAATAATTTTTCAAACCTGTTCGTAGAGCACATCCTGTGGTGTCTGCAATTCCAGCAGCACTAGCATTCCAAAAGCTTGACTTTTTTGTTGTTGGCCAGCTATCAGTGTGGCTCTCTTCCCTATACAGTGCAATATATTGAATCAGAGCTGCAGTTTCTTTATCGGTCCATAATGATCTTGTAGTAGTAGTATTTTCCTTGACACCAACTGTAAATAGGCTTTTCTTGGCATTTCCCTTCCTTTTGGGAGTTTTTTTCCTAACTAAACGGTCTCCGTTCCATATGTCATTTTCAATGACTTCCTGGATTTCACAAAGGAGAAGATGAAAGAGTCTCCTGAGAGGACGGTGTCCCAGCAGCCGACCCCTGACTGGGCAGCAGTTTACAAATCTCATTGAGAAAAGAAGCCAACTCCAAAGACTGAAGGGCCGGAGTTAAAGGATCTAAATGAAGGTTTCCGGTAGCTAAGCTCGAGTTTACTTCTGAGCTAAACTCGTATAACTGCATTGGTGAAGATAGAAGAAGATGGATTTGATGAACAGTTTAACATTGTAAAGAATACAATAGATTGTTGTTCCCTAAGAAGTATGCGAACAACAGAGAAAGTAACTTGATTTTAGGGCTCTACAGCAGCAAGGCAAGCTTGAGCACTATACTTTTCTGTTTTTGATAACAAGATAATTAAAATAAAAACATCTTTGATTGTTTGAGAAGGCAGAACTATTGAAACGTAATATATTTATTCTATATATACTAGTTTTAATCTATTTTAGTCTGTTAATCCTTATCGTTTAAAATAATTCCTATCCCTTCAGAAGCAAATGAGAATGAAATAATAATATTTTCCCATATTTATAATACCTGAAATATTAGTTTTATTTACTGTCCTGTTGCTCTTAAGATAACTATACCTATTACAGCTCTAGATTTATCCTGTATTTTATCTAATTTATACAAATATAATTTTCACAATTACAATTTACTCAATTACAATTTACACAACCAAATGCTGAAATAATCAAGTGTAAAATTAGCAAGATATACATATCAATGCAAAGACAATAAAACAACTTTTATATTTGTTATCTGAACATTTTTAATTTTGTAATGGCATAAGATTGCTGAGGATATATTATATTTTAATACAAATACACAATATAAACTGGCTAGTACATTTGAAAATACCAACAAATAATGTTTTAAAGCAGTCTGTGACACACACAGGGAAAAATGTAAATTCCTAGCTTAAGTCTAATATGGGGCTTCCCTGGGCTGTCCAACCTTGGAATTTCTTCAATTTGTGCAAGTTCGGTTATGATAAATTTCCCTTAACGAATATGGTATAAGTAACTGGGAAAACCCAAGTTGCAATTGGCATTTACTGCCTATGCAGGTACAATATACATTTATTGTAGTTCTTTTATTTACAAAATCTCAAGGTAGATATATTTTAGAACATGTCATTTTAATTTATTTATGATCATCATTAAGTTGATTACTATCAAAGAACTGTTTACTGTTCTGAATTTAATACCCAGTCACAATATAAATTCATGTAGGGGCATATAGAATAAGTAACAATATATTATATTGTCATTTAAATAAGTGGGTATTTAAATAATGGGTATTCTAGAGTTAAGCCCTGTTTTTATTAAGTAACTATTCAGTTAGTATACAAGTAAAGGAACAGTCTGCAAATTATATTCATTATATTTAAATAACATTAAAAATAGAAACAAACTGAGAGGATAAATATTGTAAATAAAAATAATAAACTTTATTCAATTGTCAGAATATATAGCTATACAGTTAAGTTGGAACACAAGAAAAATAATTTCTTAATATATAATAAAATTAATAAAAGGGTTGAATTAGAAATATAATCTAGTATAAAAATATGCAAGATTATGTAGCTTAGTCTAGACATCAATATCATTTGTAGGCTGTTCTAAAGTATGTATGTATGTTCTAAAGTATATGGTTCGAATCATCCGTTGAGAGTGCTCGATACGATAAAATAGAGCAAAATGTATGTCTGGGTAGGAGTAGGCACAACTACAAATTCATCTCAACAAGCCTGTTCTAAAGTATGTATGTAAGTGAGTAAGTATCTGTTGGAAACAAATATGTTCTAGTATACTCTGATAATGTCCACCCTGAAAGGTTATGCAACAATAGTAAATGCATTGTACCAACAAGTGGTATAATTTTGGAGGGGCCATTATTTTTGGAGGCTGTTTGTGAAAATAGAGGTGTAGATTATAATTTTACTGAAAGCTTATTAGCATGTACAAATTAAATATCTGCTCAGATACATATTGATAAGCTTACATTCACTGCACTAAATGTATGCTCGATTACAATTAATCAGCAACACGAAGACTGACAACTTTGTTGCTTTTCAGTCAATCTAAACAAAACAAAACAAAAGACAAAGTATTAATCTTAAATTAAAACTACCTACACTTTTACTACAACTTTTCTGTTGTCGAGATAGCATTAAAACTAGAGTAGTAGTCCACACAAACGCTGACCCTGATATGTAATAAAGATGTTGTATGTACCAATCTTGACCATAGAAGGTATATCGGAAATACACTTCATGTGGACCAAACGGTCCCCATTCCAGATATCACTCTCTGTTACTTCCTGTATGTCGAAAACAGTACCGTATGTACTAAGACAATCTTTAAGAGACAAAAAGAAGACCGTGTGCTCAAAACAAAACAAAACAATTAAATCGCAGACAGAATAGCCTGGATTTGGGAAAAAAATACTAAGGCACAAACACCTGCAAGCCCTACAGAGCCTGAAGAGGGGAAAGGCCAAAAAGCAAAAAAAAAACCAGACCATAACGCCAACAAAAAGGAGGCCAAGTACGAAGAACAACAAGAAGAAAAATTCAAGATTTCCGACTGCCGTGAACAGTCGATTTACGTGCCGGAATCATGTTTTGATAGATAGCCTTGGAAGCAGCCTTGGAAGGTTTTCTTCCATGACCCGGCTTCGACACAGGCTTCCTAACGGTGGACAAAGAAGAGACAGGCTTTGGAATGGCCGTAGGTGGTGGTGGTGGTTTACCACTGGCACTTAAAGAAAGGCTCTCCAGGATCACTGTGGGGCTGGCTGGTATGCTTGCCGAAGAGGGCAGAACAGAGGACAAGTCAGTCAACCCAGAACTGGGACTTGACGAGGACGAAGAAGTCTGAGTCAAAGAAGGATCGCCAGAAACTGGAGTCCCGACGACCCACTAGAGGATTCTGTGATAGCAGACGGATTTACAGAAGCAATAGACGGCGCAGGAAGCCCGGGAGAAGATCCTCCTCGGCATTTGTTCCTAAATCAACCCCACCTGAGTCAAGTCTCGCCAGTCGGCCACGTTTGTAAGAAACCAATGTCCAAGACGACTCAGGCTGGGGCCTCTTTCCTGACACTGTTTGTGAAAAAAGCAAAGGAGAAGAAGAGCACCCTTCCTGGGAGGACGGTGCCTCGGCAACCGCCCTCTGACTAGGCAACAACTTGGTGATTTCTTGAACAAAAGAGTCCGTCTCTGGAGACGGATATACTGGACTGAAAGGGTCGTCAGAAGTTTCGTAGTTTGCCTCAAAAAAACCGGGAAGAATAAAATTCCCGTCACGATCACGACGGAACAGAGCATTATCAAGAGACTAGGCCTCACCAGTCCCTGGCGGTGTGATCTGGCGAGAGACACCAAATGCAAAGGTTATCATCTTATGGCAGTGTTAGAGTTGTGCAACATAAATATTACAAATAGATTAAATAATCCTATTACTAACACAAATGTAAGAGCCCTTCCAAACTAGTGCATGCATGCAGCATGCATGATAGTATGTATGTATGCCACATGCATGCAATGTGGCCCCTTTTGCCAATTAGATGGCATTTTGCAGGCACTTGCTTGAATGAATTTTGTAGGCACTTGCATGCATGCAGGAATAACTTACATCCATAAAGAAATTAAACAATTAAAATGACTAACTAGAAAATTTCACTCAAACATATAAATTTCAATTGATAAAACTTTTATTAATTGTATTACAGACTTTAATTACTATTATTGGAGCATTTGAAAATCCAGCAAATTTGATTTGTTGAAAAATAGCAAGAAATAAGCATGAAATTATACAAATTTGTAATAAATATTGTTTTCAATACGTCTAAGTATCCATAAAAAGACAGTTTCAAAAAAATTTTTCAGTACAAAAATACGAGCAACATGACAGTTGAAAACAGCCTGGATTTGTCAAAAAAATACAAAAGCACAAACACATGCAAGCTCTACAGAGCTTGAGCAGGAGAAAG
Source organism: Metridium senile (assembly GCA_949775045.1). Classification (NCBI taxonomy): domain Eukaryota; kingdom Metazoa; phylum Cnidaria; class Anthozoa; order Actiniaria; family Metridiidae; genus Metridium; species Metridium senile. The sequence goes on from OX459095.1 coordinate 1,543,640, forward strand.
GCTAAAAGGCAAAAATGGAGTCCATAACGCCAACAAAGAGGGAGCCAAGTACAAAGAACAACCAAAAATCATGATTTCCGTCCGCCGTGAACAGCAGCCGGGGATGTTGATTTGCGCGTTGGAATCATGGTTTGATAGATCCCCTGAGAAGCAGCCTTGGAAGGTTTTCTACCATGGACCGACTTTAACACAGGCTTCATTACAGTCGACAATGAAGAAGAAGAGACAGGCTTTGGAAGGGCTGTGGGTGCTGGTGGTGGTTTTCCACTAGCACTCAGAGGAAGGCTGTCTGGAATCGTTGATCACCCTGTCTGTGATGATGGAGCCCATTACATTATTACATTAGACTTACATGACTTTTAGAAAATGTGCGTGCAGGTGGATAAAGCCGAATCGGTAATACTGCCAGGCAAAATGTCATTAAAATGTCATAGCTGGGGACAATAAGCATGCAAAAGCAAAGATGCAGACCCGCCCTTCGGAAACCACAAAATACCCTTCCAGTTCCAAAACATTACTTTTATATCTACTGCGGCCACAACCACTTCCTTATAGTACAGTTGCTGGCCCCAACCAAGCAACATATTATTTTTATATAACGGCCACAACCGCTACCTTACAGTTGCTGGCCCCAACCAAGCAACATCATTACTTTTATATAGCGGCGACAACCGCTTCCTTATAGTTTCTGTTCCAAACCAAGCAAACATTACTTTTATATAGCAGCCACAACCGCTTCCACTGAAAGTCTTAGTTTTTAAATTACACTAAAGCAATCTTCACAAGCTTATAGCACTACTGAGTGAATTGAAATAGTAACAGACCAAATACTATGATAGTACGACGTGATTAACTATGGTGCAAACAGGGTTAGCTAGCTTAGAATAAAAATTATGTGTTCGAAGCACCAGAAAATAAACTATAAGTCCTTGAAAACAAACCTTAAATGGAGCAGACACAAGTTGGCGTACCTGTGACAGAGGTTTCTACTTTTACGCTTGATGACCTGACCTTGATACTTTCCATTTCCTTCTTTAAAGCCTGCACGGTCTCCGAAAGCTATAATAAACCAAAATGGTCATGTCAACGAGGCGTGTTTTTTTTAAAGCGTTTAGATATTACCGTTATTATTGCATCGTGATCTTGGCTGTCCCCTTCGGGACCCCTAATTAACGTTGTTTGTATTGCACCACGAAAGATGAGTAAGGATAATTGTTTGTAGTATACCAAGAATGCATTTTTTAAGTAAGGATAATTGTTTGTAATAATGCATTTTTTTTATGTTCTGTAAATATTAAGAGAGCCAAAAGAGCCCACTGCAGAAAAACCAGAGTCCAAGAACCAAGAAGAAAGTTCAGCGGATGATGTGCTGTGCCTCTCTTGGAGATAGACAATATCTGGAGCCGGACAAAGGTTGTTTAGCCAATGGATCAGAGACGAGCGTTTCGCATCATCTCTGAGACCATTAACATTCAAAGTAAAAAAGCACGCCATTGTTTGGATGATAGGTGGAGACACATAGTTCTGTCACTGAAGAAGACTGTGTGCTCAGAAAGACTTTTAACCAGGCGTGGCCAGAATGGTCTGGCTGATAGAAGGAGGAGACACAGTTCTGTCAATTAAGAAGACTGTGTGCTCAGAATGCAAAAAAGCCAATTGTAGCCAGAATAGCCTAGATTTCAGACAAAAGAGACACCCAGTTCTGTCAATTAAGAAGACCGAGTGCTAAAAAAGAACTAAATCCAATCGTAGGCAGAATGGCCTAGATTTCAGAAGAGAGAGACACATAGTTTCGTCAATCTCAGAAATTTTTTTTTCAAATCTTAGGCAGGGTAGACCAGATTTCAGAAGAACGAGACACATAGTTCTGTCAATAAAGAAGACCTTGTGCTCAGAAAGAAAAAAAAAACAAATCTTAGGCAGAATGGCCTAGATTTTAGAAAAAAGAGACACAGTTCTGTCAATGAAGAAGACCATGTGCTCAAAACAAAAAAACAAAAAACAAAAAGGAGGCCAAGTACGAAAAATAACAAAAAAATCAAGATTTCCGACCGCTGTGAACAGCAGCCGGGGATGTCGGTTTACGCGTCGGAATCATGTTTTTGCAGATAGCCTGGGAAGCAGCCTTGGCAGGTCTTCTACCATGGCCCGGCTTTTACACAGGCTTCCTCACAGTGGACAATGAGGAGGAGACAGGCTTTGGAATGGCCGAAGATGGTGGTGGTTTTCCACTGCAGCTCAAAGGAAGGCTGTCCGGAATCACTGTGGGGCTGGCTGGCACGCTTGCTGATGACAGCAAAACAGAGGACGAGCAAGTCAACCCAGACTTGGTACTTGACGAAGAAAGGTCATTTGAGACCGTGGAGTTGGCTGGCACGCTTGCCGATGACAGCAAAACAGTAGATGAGCCAGTCAACCCAGATTTTGCACTAGACGAGGACGACTGAGTCAAGGACAGATCATTTGAAACTGGAGGCTCTGGAGGCCCACCAGAAGATTCTGCAGTCACAAACAAAATTACAGCCGGAGTAGATGGTAAAGAAAGGCCGGGGAAAAGATCCTCCTTGGCAGTTGTTCTTGGGTTGACCCCACCCGAGTCAAGTCTCACCAGCCGGCCACGTTTGTAAGTGACCAACGTCCAATACCATTCAGGCTGGGGCCTCTTCCCCGACACCGTCCGAGAGAAAAGCAACGGAGAAAAGGAGTACCCGTCCTGGGAGGACAGTGCCTCGGCAGCCGCCCCCTGACTAGGCAACAGATTGACAATTTCTCTAACAAAAGAATCAGACTCAATGGACGGATAGACCGGGGTGAAGGGGTCATCGGAAGTGTTGTAATTCTGGTCTTCCAAAAAATTAGGCAGGATAAAATTGCCGTCGCGATCCCGGCGGAAGGGGGCATTGTCTAGGCACCAGGCCTCACTACAATCCCTGGTGGCGTGGTCCTCTGACAGACATCGGAAGCATAGATTGTCATGTTTGACTGGGCAAGTTGCGACGACATGGTCCCACCTGTTGCAGTGCCTACAGCACTTCCTCTGACCCCTGTACCGTACATACACTGGGAACTGGCTGATCTTGACCATGGAGGGGATGTCTTTCTCCACAGACATCCTCACATGCCGGTCCCCAGTGTAGTAGCCATTAGCATCCTTTGTCTTTGTCACTTCCATGACAGGACCAAAGGAAGAAAAAAAATCTTTAACCTGACCATCGAAAAGCTCAAAAGGAATATTTCGGGTCTGCACCACGGTGAAGAGGGGCTGAATCTCGGCCACAGAAACGTGGCACTCGTTTAGATAGAAACTCTCTAACATGAGGCAGTCCCTCACAGCTTTATTAGCATAGGAACTTTGGCTCAGGCCCTGAAAATATATGATTGCCCTAGGCACCCGTAGCTTGCCAATAATTGCGTTTAACACTTCTTCTCTGGTAGGGAACTTATTGCTCCCAGTCACCTTGTGCTTCGCACCAAGATGGAAGATCAGAGTGTGTTGCCTGTCCAAACGGCCCGACTCCATTCTTGAAGCCGAACCGATAGGCGCAATACACAAAAAAAGAAAAAGGAGGCTTAAAGCCCCAAAAAGTACTAAGTTTAACAACTTTTATACAACTTTTAATTAATGTTTAGTGTTTAACTGATTTATGTTTCCCAGAAAAAGGGGGAGAGACGGGGAACTTCAAACCCAAAGGCACAAGGCCAGAGGGAAGAGAGGTTCAAAAAAGGGGGGGACAAGGCGCCGGAGGTCTAAATCGACAACGGGCTAACCTTGTGTAGAGATCACTGACGATTATACTCACAAACTCGAAGATTATTTGTAGAAAACTGTCCCACAATTAACACTGAAGAATCCAACAGGCCAATGGCGACACAAGAAACCCAAACGACACTCACAAAGGGAAGAACTGATACCAGTTACCTCCCGTGTCAGGTAAGTTTTTTTTTATTTGATGGGAAGAGCCCGAAGGGCTCTTCAAAACGTTTAAATTACATTACATTCACGCAATACCAATGAAAAACGGAAACCATTGACAAAAACCAACAGGATAACCAACAAAGACACGACGAAAAAATGACCCGAACTTATCTAGGGAGGTTGTGATAACAAGGACTTGAAAAAAAATTTAATTTTAATTTTAATGGATTAGACATTTTAACAAATGGTGGTTAATCGATGTTTACGTTGAGTTATGTCGTACAGACCAATCTAAAATAAGGTCAAAAAATCTCTTGTTGGGTTCTTCTAAATGTAAAAGCAGTATAAGGCCTGGGCTGTCTAGTGCTACATGCATTGTATCTTGTTTGCAATAGCTCGTTGTAAATCACCTTCTAGTGTAGGTATCTATAAAAGTCTTCATCAAAATTATATCTTTCGTCAGTAAATATGGACATCCAAGCATCAACAACGGAGGTATAGTAAAAGATAGTAAACTTTTCTTCTACTTCATCGTCGTAAAGTATTGTTTTTTATATTGTGGAATGTTCGAATCTTTGATCGAAGTGTGCAACGTGCATGTGAATGCATTTTTGTGAAATGTACGATTTATCCCGCAGATCAGTTATTTTAATTTCTCGTAGAACATTGTACTTTTCCACCAGTTCCAGAAGTAGAGTATTAACCTCAGCTCTATTATTACTCAGTACCTATGGAGCCAACTCAGGTAGTACCCCTTCTAATTTGATAAACTATCATGATGTCCAATGTAGAAAAGTCGTTCCATCTATTATATGCAAATAGGCAAAAACGCTGGAAATGACCTGGAATTGTACGCGTTGATAAGAGATGAAAAATGAAGGGTAACACTACTTGTGTTGCATCTTTCAAGTATTTGTGCCCCCAATGACCTTAGAAGTAAGGAAGGGAGGTTAGATTAAGAAAAAAAAACAAGGAGAGAGAACTTTCCTCCAAGACTTAAAACCAAGAGAAGTCATTAGTCACAGAATGAGAAATGATAGTAAACACGTGAAAAGGACGCTGCCTCCTTTTTTTATTTTAAAACAAGGGGGAAAATAAAAAATTAGTAAAAAAGCCGTGAAAAACTGGCTAAATTACAATCTTCGTACCCAGGCCGCGCGCAGTGAAATCGCCAGTCCTCTGTGCACTTTTTCGCTCTACTTTACCGTGTTTAACAAAATGCTGGTTCCAAATTACTGGGTTTCATTTTTAACACATAGAGGACCGTGTGCTCAAGACAAAAAAAAAAAAAACCAATCTTAGGCAGAGTAGCCTAGATTCCAGAAAAAGACACATAGTTCTGTCAATGAAGAAGACCGTGTGCTCAAAACAAAAAATAAACAATGAAATCTCAGACAGAATAGCCTGGATTTGGGAAAAAATACTAAGGCACAAACACCTGCAAGCCCTACAGAGCCTGAACAGGGGAAAGGCCAAAAAGCAAAAAAAAAAAAAAAAAAAAACACCATAACGCCAACAAAAAGGAATTTAATTTTTATTGAAATAAATAACAATAACAAAATAAATAAATAATAATTACAATAATATATATAACTCAAGTTTACAATTAATAACAACAGCACATAAGTGTTGCTGCTTAGATTCTATAAATATAATAAATAACAAAAACAAAATAAATAAATAATAATTACAATAATATATATAGCTGAAGTTTACAATTAATAACAACAGCACATAAATGCTGCTGCTTAGATTCTATAAATATAATAAATAACAAATATAACAAAATAAATAAATAATAATTACAATAATATATATAACTGAAGTTTACAATTAATAACAACAGCACATAAATGCTGTTGCTTGGATTTCTATAAATATAATAAATAACACTAACAAAATAAATAAATAATAATTACTAAGTTGTAGTTTACAATTAATAACAACAGCACATAAATGCTGTTGTGTAGATTTCTATAAATACAAAATATATACAAAAAAATTCGTTATTGCAGAAGAAAAATGAATAAATAAATAAAAGTAGGGTATTACTCTAGGCATTTTTTGATGTGTACATTTTGATTTCATGAAATTTGTCTGTTTTATATTAGTTAAGAGAAGGAGTTCCATTTATCTCTATAGGCTTCTAAGTTGTGTGTGTTTTTTTTTTGTGAGAAATATATGTTTTTCCGTTTCTTGTTTCCTGCGAATAATATTTTTAAAGTAAAATATGTTAGGATGGTTTTCGTTCTTTTTACAATTCCAAATATATTTTTTTCCAAGCAAAATAAAATAATTTAAAAAAACCCACTATAACCACTAGAGGCCTTTCCTAAACCAATTATGACATTCCTTAATGTTAGCTGTACTTTTTTCTTTATATAAGTAAACCATAACAATTCAAGTTTGTACCAAAAGACTTTTGAATAGGGACATTCAAAAAGTAAGTGAGTTAGCGTTTCACGTACTGTTTTACAAAAGGAGCATTTATCTGAATCAATAAGGCCAATTGTTTTTAATTTTGAATTAGTAAATAGAATATTGTTAATTATTTTATATTCAAACGATTTGAGGTATGTTTCCATACAATTTTCGAAAGAACATACGAACATTTTTTGAGTTTCATCATCGCTTAGATTAAATTGCGTTATCCATTTTTTGGCACCATTTGGAATTTGTGCTTTTTGAGATATAATAAGTTTGTAATAATGATTACATTTCTTTATAGATGGATCAAACGTTTTCTTGTTAAATTTGAAAGTATGCGAAATAATAGAATTAGAGGCAGTTTCTCTTAGTAAAGATGGCGTTGCACATCGGAGTGCAGTCCACGTTAAAAAGTTAGAATTAGGCATGTTTCCCTCTATTAACTGGTTAAACGAGTCTAAATTACTTAAATCAAACCTGAGGTCAATGGTCAATACAATACCATTATCAAAATAATTCTTATAAAAGACTGACTTGTTTTGGATATGAATTTCTTTATTATTCCATATTATCTCTGTGTGATTACCTTCCTCAGCAAAGCTTTCTCTAAAGCATGACCACCAATTTATTAATTCTTGATAAAATAAGGAAAAACCAGAGTCCAAGAACCAAGAAGAAAGTTCAGCGGATGATGTGCTGTGCGTCTCTTGGAGACAGACAATATCTGGAGCCGGACAAAGGTTGTTTAGCCAATGGATCAGAGACGAGCGTTTAGCATCATCTCTGAGACCATTAACATTCAAAGTCAAAAAGCACGCCATTGTTTGGATGATAAGTGGAGACACATAGTTCTGTCACTGAAGAAGACCGTGTGTTCAGAAAGACTTTTAACCAGGCGTGGCCAGAATGGTCTGGCTGATAGAAGGAGGAGACACACAGTTCTGTCAATTAAGAAGACCGTGTGCTCAGAATGCAAAAAAGCCTATCGTAGGCAGAATAGCCTAGATTTCAGACAAAGGAGACACCCAGTTCTGTCAATTAAGAAGACCGAATGCTCAGAAAGAACTAAAAGAAGAGATAGACACATGATTCTGTCAATCTCCGAAAGAAAAAATTCGAATCTTTGGCAGAATAGCCCAGATTCCAGAAGAACGAGACACATAGTTCTGTCAATAAAGAAGACCATGTGCTCAGAAAGAAAAAAAAAACAAATCTTAGGCAGAATAGCCTAGATTTAGGGAACAAGAGACACCCAGTTCTGTCAATTAAGAAGACCGAGTGCTCATAAAAAACTAACAGAAGAGAGAGACACATGATTCTTTCTATCTCAGAAAGAAAAAATTTGAATCTTAGGCAGAATAGCCCAGATTCTAGAAGAACGAGACACCCATTTCTGTCAATTAAGAAGACCGGGTGCTCAGAAAGAAAAAAAATAAATCTTAGGCAGAATCGCCTAGATTTTGGAAACGAAGGACGCATAACGCCAACAAAAAGGAGGCCAAGTACGAGGAAAAACAGGAACAAAAATTCAAGTTTTCTGACCGCCGTGAACAGCAGCCGGGGTTGTTGATTTGCGAGCCGGAATTATGTTGGAATAGATAGCCTGGGAAGCAGCCCTGGAAGGTTTTCTTCCATGGCCTGGCTTCGACACAGGCTTCCGGATGGTGGAAAGAGCTGAGACAGGCTTTGGAATGGCCGTAGGTGGTGGTGGTGGTTTACTACAGGTACTTAAGGGAAGGCTGTCTGGAATCACTGTGGGGCTGGCTGGCATGCTTGCCGGAGATGGCAGAACAGAGGACGAGCCAGTCAACCCAGAGCTGGCACTTGACGAGGACGAAGAAGAAGTCTGAGCTGAAGAGGGATCGCCAGAAACTGGAGACCCTGACGACCCACTAGAAGATTCTGTGATGGCAGACGGAATTGCAGAGGACATAGACGGCGCAGGAAGGCTGGGGAGAAGATCCTCCTCGGCAGTCTTTCCTGTGTCGACCCCACCCGAGTCAGGTCTCACCAGCCGGCCACGTTTGTAAGTGACCGACGTCCAAGATGACTCAGGCTGGGGCCTCTTCCCTGACACCGTCTGGGAGAAAAGTAAGGGAGAAGAAGAGTACCCGTCCTGGGAGGACGGTGCCTCAGCAACAGCCCTCTGACTCAGCAACAGCCCTCTGACTAGGCAACAGCTTCGTTATTTCTTTAACAAAAGACGGATTGACTGGACTAAAAGGGTCAGAAGTTTCGTAGTTCTCAAAAAAAAACAGGAAGAATAAAATTGCCGTCCTGATCACGAGGGAAAGGAGCGTTGTCGAGACACCAGGCCTCACCACAGTCCCTGGCAGTGTGGTCTGGCGAGAGACAACGAAGACAAAGGTTGTCGTGACGGACGGGGCAATTGGTGACTACATGGTCCCACCTGTTGCAGTGCCGGCAACACTTTCTTTGGCCCCTATAGCGAATGTACACTGGGAACTGGCAGATCTTTACCATGGAGGGGATGTCCTTCTCCACAGACATCCTCACCTGCCGGTCCCCAGTGTAGTAGCCTTTCGCATCTTTCTGCCTGGTGACCTTCATGACCGTGCCAAAAACTTTTTACCTCACTGTCCGCCAGCTCAAAGGGTATATTTCTAGTCTGAACTTCAGTAAAGAGAGGCTGAATCTCGGCCACAGAGACGTGGCATTCATTTAAGTAGAAGCCCTCAATCAGGAGACAGTCCCTAGTGGATTTAGTGTCTCCTGTGAAGGTGATAGCGTACAAACTCATGCTTATGCTCTGGAAGCACATGATTGCCTGAGGCGCACAAAGCTTGTCTATGATGGCATTCAGAACATTCTCTCTGGTAGGGAAGGTGTTACTACCGGCTGCCTTGTGCTTTGCAACAATGTGAAAGAGGAGAGTGTTCTGTCTGTCCAACCGGCCCGACTCCATTCTTGGGGCCGAACCGATAGGCACAACACAAAAAAGAAAAGGAGGCTTGAAGCCAAAAAACTAATTTAAGTTTGGATTAATTTAGCAACTTTCAATAATGTTTTAACTTTTTAGGATTTAGGTTTGCCCAGAAAAAAGGAAAGACGAAGAACTTCAAACCCAAAGGCACAAGGCCAGAGGGAAGACAGTTTCAAAAAGGAGGCCCAAGGGAAAAGGCGCCGGAGGTCTGTATCGACAACGAGCTGACCCTGTGTCGAAATCACTGTTGAATACTTACAAAAACTCGAAGATTATTTGTTGCTTAACTGTCCCACAATTTGCACTGAACCATCCAAGGTGACCAGTGGCGACAAAGGAAGCCCAGCCATACTACCAACAAGTCCAGAAATGCGTCAGGTAAGTTTTTTATATTTTATAGGGAAGATCCACTGGAAGATCCCTCACAGACACCAGGACGATCACCAAGACATTGAACAGGACAGAAACTCAGGACAAAACTGACCACACAAAGACTAAATTACTCGACATGTAGAAACCTTACCTAGGGGAGGACTAAGAAAAGCAAGACGTCATCAAAAAAATTTTAAATAATTTTAGATTTAAATTTTTAAACTTTTAGAATTTAAGTGTTTAAAACAAAGAGAGGGCAACGCTAGTGCAAGCAATTAAGGAGACCGGCGCGCCCAATCAAGAGGAAGAAAAAAACCATACAAGATGGCCACGTGAGTTTAGAACACCCACGCGCTAGATAAACATGATATTTTGGATGAGAAAAGGCAGCGCGAGTGCTGTCAGCTAAGAAGACCCACGCTCTAGATGAAGAACTTAGGGGACTTTCGCCCAGAACTTGCCCATTACATTCCAGGCCCGAGCGAAGAAGCGTTTACGGTTCTCGGACTTGAACCTTTTCTTGAAGATTGAAAGAAAAAAGAAGACTCTCCGTTTGAAAGGGAGAGCACTTCTGCGGTATTTGGAGCACGGCCCCTAAAACTATAGTTGTTACGAGACAGCCACACAGCAAATTTAAAAACGTTTAGTACATAACTGAATACAGGAGGAACGATTTCACATTCTTCGGCATTAAAGCCAAAGAGGAGGTGACAAACTGAAAGACGAGGACACAACGGAGTGATGGCATAGAAGACGTCTTGAATGTCTCCTAGAGCTGACTTTGAAAAGGGACAATCAAAAAAAAGATGGGCTGTTGTTTCAGGGGCGGATCCACAGAAGCACTCTGGATCTATCCTCATCCCAAAACGGATCAGGCGATCCGCAGTATACAAGACGCCGTGGGCAATCTTACAAGAAAGGTTGATGACTGGCTTGTCCAGAGGCATAGAGTGAATGGACTTCCATGTGATATTCCAATGAAGATCCCCATATAGGGGTCTAAATTTAGACATGCAATGGATAGAAGATGGCAGACAGTCCAAGAGAATAGAATAACACAATTTTGTAGTACATTAGGAGATGGGCCTTTTGATTCCCTGATTATCATCCAGGAGGAAGGCTGCGCCATTAATCATAGTACCACCAATAAAAGCCCACGAATTAAGGATAGAGGCAAAAATCGGTGGCAAAGACTCGAAGGAATAGTACGCCGGGAATGTTAGAACCTCCACAGGGTCTACATTCATGAGGTGTCTATTGAAGAAATCAAAAAAAGAGAGTCCATTTATTTGGAGTGAGGAAAAACCTCCTAATCCATTGGATATGGAGTGCTTTGATCTTGTAATCCACATTTATAACGGAAAAACCACCCTTTAACTTGTTTAAGAACATAGTGTCTCTTGCTACAAGCTCTTTCTTTGCAGACCAGATAAATTTGAAGAGGATAGAGTTGATTTCTTTCAGAATGTCCTCACTCAGAGAGACCATCGAACCCACATACCACAAGCCGGAGAGTCCAAGGATATTAGAGACAAGAGCTTTCCCATGAAGAGAGAGAGACAGCGTTGCTGCCAAAGATCAAACACTTTACTTAAAGATTCAACCCTGTTCTCCCAATTAACATTTGGAAAAAGATCAGGGCCAATTTTAATCCCCAGACAAGACAAAAAAGAGGAAGAACATAGTAAGGAAAAAGGAGTATCCACTCTATGACGCCAACGCCCCAGCCACAGACCTTTGGATTTTGTCTGGTTAAGACGGGCACCAGAGGCCATTTCATATAATAGTTACAGGTCGAAAATTGCCTGAAAGGACATGTCAGAAGTGACGCATAAGGGGGTATCATCTGCATACTGTACTATTTTTAAAGAATCCTGAGGGCGGCTAGGCTCAGATTTCAGCCGTTGGGGTTTCGTGCGCCCGCGATACTCTCCCCCGTAACGGCTGGGCGCATCGGCTTCGAAACGTGTCGCGCATGTCCGTGACGTAATTATGCTAATAGCATAAAAAAACGGAAACGGAAATAAAATTTGTTGAAATATAAGCTAATGTAGTAAACTTTCCAACGGCCTGATTGTCAAAAAGTCTTTTATTAAAATTTGAATTTGAATTCAATTCGAAACAACTCTTAGCAAAACCTGCATATCATTTAGCAATTCCATCGGGTATGTTATTTGTCATAAGAACGATCGAGACAAATCAGCGCAAAAGCTATTTCAATGGTAAACATTTTGTTTATTCCAAGTATATAGTCCATTTTTATAGGATTTTGAGAATAATCAAACAAATAAAGAAGAAAGTTACAGCTAGAGTCGCTTCGATACACATTGTTGACTCGTTAAGAGAGCCGCTTGAGTATATGTTACAACCGCGCATAATAAACCAGTTTTAATTTTGAAAGTAAACATTTTGGATTTAAATGTAGTTATTCAAAGAATATAGTAATGGCGAGAGAGGGCATCCCTGCCTTACTCCCCGAGATAGGCCAAAGAAAGGAGAGAAGTAACCATTAATCTGCATCACAGTGGGGACTGCCGGTGCTTCAGATGGTGCAGGCTCCTGTACAGGCCCCTGAGCTTCACGCTCAGGAGGGACAGTTTTAGAAGGTTTAGGTGGACGAACCTGCTGCACCGACACACGAGCTGGCGCTGCCAGACTCGGTGCCAGCGCCGGAAAATCTTCATTAAGAGTAGCCGAGGCCCGGCCAATGGCAGACGTGGCCCAAGCCTTTTTACAGGCCGTGGCCACATGACCGGGATCCCCGCAACGAATGCACAGACCTTTCTTTTTGTATTCGCACTCTTTTATAGCTTGATCGAATTGGTTACAGTGGTGGCAACAGAGGCGTTGCCCATGATACCTAACGAAGAAATGGTATTTTCCCAGTTTAACCATAGAGGATGTCCGAGTTGGTTTTCATGAGGACCAAACGGTCCCCATTCCAGACCCCACTCTCCAACAACTCTTGAATGTCATGGACGTGGCCATAGGTGCTAAGACAGTCTTTCAGAACATTATCCGGCACTTTGGCCGGTAAGTTCCGACCGGTCACCCTGGTGACTTTAGGCGCCGCTTCAAAAAATTCAAGATGGAGACCCTTGTAGCCCAGCCCGGACTCCAAAAGAGAGTCGCGAGCTCGTTCCCAGTCCTCACGAAAAGTGATGTCGAAATGAAAAGCTGAGAGTTTCTGGAAGCATCTGATTGTATCCTTCTCGACCAAGTCGAGGACCTCCGTCAAGATTTCGGCTCTTGTAGGAGAGACTCCCGCGTCCTGGTGGACCTTCGGGATCTTAAGCGAGAGAGAAAACGACTGTGAGACAATCATTCTCACAGCGGCCACTTGGGGCCAAAAAAGAAAAAACGGAACAAATTTAAAATGTACTAAAATTTTTACTTTACGTTTAACAACTTTTAAACAACTTTCAACAATATTTAAACAAAAAGAAGGGAAAGACACTGGGCCAGGCCAAACGGCCACAAAAAGAAAAAACACAGGTAGCCCACTCACGCAGCCCGAATTCAGACAGAATCGACTGGAGGGGGGATCTACAAAAATGTGGACTTCAAACCCAAAGGCACAAGGCCAGAGGGAAGAGAGTTCAAAAAGGAGGCCCAAGGGACAAGGCGCCGGAGGTCTGAATCGACAACGAGCAAAACCCTGTGTAGAAATCACTGACGATTTAATACTTACAAACTCGTAGTAGTAGCAATAGCTAGATGTCCCACACGAGAAGACAAGAAGATCCAGGTAGCCAATCTTGACACAGGTAACCCAGATGATACTTCCAACGAAAGTTGCCTCCCGCGTCAGGTAAGTTTTTTTTTATTTGAAGGGCTCTTCAAAACGTTTAAATTACATTACATTCACGCAATACCAATGAAAAACGGAAACCATTGACAAAAATCAACAGGATAACCAACAAAGACACGACGAAAAAATGACCCGGACTTACCTAGGGAGGTTGTGATAACAAGGACTTGAAAAAATTTTAATTTTAATTTTAATGGATTAGACATTTTAATATTTAAGTGTTTAAAGTTTAGAGAAAAAATTAACTTCCAGAGAGGAAACAGCCCCGCTTGGGCATGGGAAGAACTTAGATGTCCGGGGAAAACTTTCCCAGGACGTTCCACGCCCTTCTAAAGAACCGACGTCTCCTCTCTGAACGGAATCTTTTTGAGAAGACAGAAAGGTGAAATATGAGCCGGGCCTGGATAGCTCCGAGAATTACCTTGTGATTAGGTTCTGCCTGTCTGAAACCGGAATCATTCCTTGCCAACCAGATCTGAGATTTTGCAAGGTTGAGGACATAAGAAAAAAATGGTGGAACTATCTCTCGCTCCTCACTGTTGAAACCAAAAAGAACATGACGAGCAGTCAGCTTTGGGCACAAGGTGACGGCTCTGATGAAGGCAGACTCGATTGCCGACAGGACAGATCTGGTCAGGGGACACTCAAAAAAGAGATGTTGGAGTGTCTCGTCTGAGCCGCAAAAACAAAGAGGGTCCACCCTGATCCCAAAGCTGATGAGACGCTCAGCGGTGTAGAGCACACCGTGAGCAATCTTCCAAGAGACATTGATAGAGTATCTATCCAGGGGCATGCAGTGCAGTTGGGCCCAAGTATCTGGCCAATACAAAGGCCCAAAGGCAGGGGAAAACTTGTCAACACACTTGGGCGGCGAAGAAGACTTGTTGAGAAGAGCATGGTAACACAGTTTTGTTGTAGCCTTGTCGACAAGAATGACGTCTCCGGAAGAGTTGGGGAAGCCCACCTGGCCGGGACCAGCCGAGCCACCCCCGATAAGCTTACAGGCCCGAAGAATGTCGTGACAGAGACCCGGAAGACGACCAAGACTGTAGAGAGCGGGCTCTGAGATTACATCGTGAGCAAAAACTCCAAAGGAGTTGTTGCAATGGAAATCAAGAAAGGCCGCCCATTTTCCAGAGCTGACGTAGAAACGTCTGATCCATTGGATCAGAAGGGCAGAGGATTTGAGAGAGACGTCGACCATGCCAAAGCCACCCTTGGCCCTGGAAAGAGAGACGGTTTTCCGGTTGACAAGCTCCTTCTTCCCAGACCAGAAGAACTTAAAAGCTGATTTTGCAATAACTTTGGAGGTGGCTGCCGGGAGAGGTACAACCGTGGCGGTGTACCACAGACCCGACAGAGCCAGAGCATTACAAACAAGGGCTTTCCCTTGGAATGATAGACATCTCTGCTGCCAAAGATCTAATACAGAGTCCAAGGAAGAGATCCTTTTACCCCAATTGTCGGCAGGGAGAATGTTGGGGCCAATTGTGACCCCAAGACAAGATATGGAGGTCGATGACCAGAGCAGATCCACAGGAGGGTCAGGGCGATTTGCCCATGGAACCAGAAAAAGACCGTGTGATTTGTCGGGATTCAGTTTTGCCCCAGACGCTCTCTCAAACTCGTGATAACATGGAAAGGCAGCTGTAATTGACTCATCAGAGCACAAGGTGAGAGTGGTGTCGTCAGTGTACTGGGACAAAACTGATTAATAATAATAATAATAATAATAAGTTTATTACCATAATTATAACAAATTACAAGGAAACAAATTCAAAACAAATTTTGGTAATAGCTACTCAGAATAGAAAACTAATCGAGCTGAGTAGCTGCAAATATTAATTAAGAATTTAAAGGTCGTGATGAATAAATGGTAATAAATAGTACATAAAATTTACAATTCAGTGTCAGCAATAGAAAAACTGTTTGAATACAAATTAATCATAATTATAAATGAAAGTAATAAGTGTATAATATGGATATAATTTGATTAATATAGAAATGGGAAATGATAATAATAAATAATATGGGAAATAATTGAATCTATTTATATAATGTGCAATTCTATGTTAAGTAATAAATAAGCAATTGAGATATACAGTAGATATAATATTACAAAGTCAGCAGTTAACTTAATTAATATTTTTCTAGACAGGAAGTTTTCATTTTAGCTTTGAAAGATTTTAGAGGAAGTAATTTTATATTTTCATCAAGGTTGTTCCAAATGGACTAACATAGCTTAAATTAAATTTTCCATAATTTGTTCTAATGGCAGGAGTTCTGAAACTTTATTTACTAGCTAGTCTTGTTCTATAGTTATGTGATGAAGAAACACTCTGGAAATAGCCATCAAAGGCTTTAGGTAAAAGATTATTTTTAAATTGAAACATAAAGATGGCATTAGAAAGGAAAATTATGTCTGTGAATTTTAAAAGTCCTAAATTTGCAAAAATTGGTTGGGTATGAGCATTCCACTTGGAGAATGTCATCACACGTACAACCTTTTTTTGTAAGGTAATTATAGGTTTAAGCGAATTTTCATAGGTATTACCCCAAATTAGTATTCCATAAGTAATTAATGAGTAAAAGAAGCTGTAGTATAGTTGGAGCATAACATCCTTTGACACAAAGTACCTTACTTTGGTGAGAATGCCTATGTTTTTAGAGATTTTTTTAGTGAGTTCATGAATGTGTTTTTTCCAGTTTAAATTAAAATCGAATATAATGCCCAGCTATCTTACAAACGAATCGTTCCTTATATTTTGATTGAAGATTTTTAATTGCAGAATGAATGGGATTTTTTTTTGTGGAGGATGAAAAATAACGAAACTGGTTTTATCAATATTTAGAAATAGTTTATTAGTTGATAGCCAAATGCCAACTTGGTGAAGTTCTTGGTTAAGAAGAGCTTCTAGTTCAGAAAGATTTTTATTTTTCATGAATAAATTTGTGTCATCTGCAAACAGATGAAAATCGAATAGCTGGGAGCATTTGTAAAAGTCATTAACATAAATTAAAAATAAAAGCGGGCCAAGGACCGAGCCTTGTGGGACGCCGCATGAGATATTCAAATAATTAGAGTTTACATTATCGATGCATACAAACTGTTTCCTATTAGAGAGATAAGATGTGAACCATAGAAGGGGTAAACCTCTGACCCCATAGTGAGAAAGTTTGTTCAATAAGATGCTGTGATCTACAGTGTCAAAGGCTTTTTGTAGGTCCAAAAAGATTCCACAGGAATAAAGTCCTTTATCAATAGAGGTTCTAATTTTTTCTGTTAGAAGTAATAGAGCATGGGCAGTAGAATGCTGCGCTCTAAACCCAAATTGTTTGTCATAGATAACTGACTGTTTTTCGAAAAAATTTGAAAGACGTTGATACACTAGTTTTTCTAGAATCTTATTAAAGATGGAAAGAAGAGAAATTGGTCTATAATTGGAAACACAGAGAGGTGAATCCTTTTTAAATATTGGCATCACTTTAGCAACCTTCAGTTGACTGGGAACTGTGCCAGTAGCAAATGAGTGATTATAGATAATCTCAAGTGGTACTGAGATGACATCATGAAGACTTTTCAGAATGAACACAGGTAAACTGTACGGACCAGTTGCCTTATTATTGTTAAGAGTAAGGATGTATTTGCTTATCTCACTTGCTGAAGTGGGTCTAAGAAAAAGACTACTCGATACAGCTTCACCTAAGTAATTCATAAAGGATTCAACAGTAGATGTTATAGAAGAGGCCAACTGTTTACCAACAGTAGCAAAATATTCATTAAATTCATTTACGATTTCTTTTTGATCAGTTATTGTTATATTTTGTTTAATAATTTTTGAGGGGAAGTGAGTTTTTTCTTTTTCTTTAAAGAAACTAACTCCCGTAACCCATTCCATGTGGCTTAAGCATGACCAGCACTTTTCTTAACATATTCCTTATAATAGTCTTGCTTACTTTTCTTCATTAACGTGTTGAGCATATTTCGATAAGACTTGAATTTTTCAGAAGAATTATTATTTCTGTTTCTTAAGTATTGTCGATAAAGTTTAGATTTCTTTTTTATGGAAGTTTGTAGACCTTTAGAGATCCATGGTTTCTTAAGAAATTTAACTTCTTTTCTTGAAGCTTTTTTAAAGTGGGATGTGTGTATTTATTATTTTTGAGGAAATGTCAAAAAACGATTTAAACATGTCATCAACATTATGGCATGTTAAAAGTCTCTATCCAATTTATTGACTTGAAATTGTCAATTAATAAGTCTTTGTCAAATTTAGTGAAATCTCTTCTATATATGGTTTCATTTTTCTCTGAAGAACCAAATTCATTGATTATTAGAAAATTTGGCAAGTGATCAGAGATATTGTAGATAATATTGCCACTAGTGCAATCATTATCGATTGAATTAAAAAATATATTATCAATAAGTGTTGATGTATGGTCAGTAACTCTAGTGGGTTTAGTGATGTGTGGTTCAAAGAAATTTGAGTTAGAGTATTAAGGAATTTTTCTGTATGATAATGGTTTGCATAATTTAATAAATTAAAATTGAAATCACCAAGAATTATGCAGAATTTCCCTTCTGAATTTATCTTTTCTAGGATAGGAGTTAGAAGTTCTAAAAAGGTTTCAAAAAGAGAATCAGAGAGAATTTTGAGAGAATCAAAAATATTAGAACTTACATTAGGCATTTAAAGTGACGAAATATATATATATATAATATTATATATTTAGTCATATAATAGATAATTGATAAAACCTTCGTTCTGTCCTTTAGCTTTGAACAACTTGAGCATATGAGGCAGGATGGAAAGATATGCCAGAAAGGCGAGCCAGATCTGATTAATAAATAATTTTGTATGATGGGCTGTGCTCATTCTTCCTCAAAAAGATGGTTCCATAGCTCGTCCATATGAATTTAAATTTGTTCTCTTTTTTGAACTTCAGACATTTTTTGAAACTTCAGACATTTTTTGATTGAGTTGGAGGAATGGATGACGGCAAAGAGAAACCCACGATTGATGGGTGGGCTCTGAGGCGACAGGCAAGAGGCTCCATGGTCAGGACATAAAGGAGAGGAGAAAGAGGACAACCCTGACGGACTCCTTTGGTGAGAGAAAAAAATTTGGTCATGAAACCGTTCACCAACACAGCCGATTCCACAGAAGTATAGAACAAAGAGACCCACTTGCAGAACGATGGGCCGAAGCCCATAGACTGCAGTGTCTTGATCAAGAAACCCCAATCAACACGATCAAAGGCCTTCTCTTGGTCTAAGGAGATCAGGGCGGTGAGAATATTCTGGAGCGTAGCATGGTCACAGACGTTCTGTAGAAGAAGAATGTTCTCTCCAATGAATCGGCCAGGGACTGATCCTGTCTGGTCGATGTTAATGACCGAAGACAAGACCTTGAGCAGACGCCCAGCAATAGTTCTTGACGCTATTTTGTAATCGACTTGAAGAAGGGAGATAGGTCTCCAGTTTTTACATGCTTTTAAATCACCCTTTTTAGGGATGAGAGAAATGACCCCTCTTCTCTGGGACACAGGGAGCTTTCCAGATAACCAGGCCAGATTAAAGATGGAGACAAGATCCTTTCCAAGTGTATCCCGAAAAGCCATGTAGAACTCCATGGGGAGACCATCCAGACCTGGAGTCCTCCCCCGGGCCATGCCTTTCAGGGCAGAATAACACTCATCAAGAGTCAAAGGCCCTTCACAAGAGGCCCTTTGATAGGGTGTTAAAAAGTCAAGGAGACAAGACAACAGAGTATCTTGACAGTCTGACTCGAGAACGTACTTTAAGAGCGGCAACCTCGACTGCATCAAGACGACCAATGTCGTCAAGAACAGACTTATATCGAGGAAGGACCGAGGAATCACCAGCATCTAACTGGGCTTTTAACGTTAAAGATGTTTTTGAGAGGTCAGATCTCCTGGCTCTCTCGGATTTGCGCTTTCTAGAGCAAAAGTTTGTGGTGAGCTGCCGGATGCGGGTTTTGCCAACATCCCACCACACAATAGAAGAGCTGTAAGCCGCTTTATTCAACGACAATACAATACAATACAATACAATACAATACAATACAATACAATACAATACAATACAATACAATACAATACAATACAATACAATACAATACAATACAATACAATACAATACAATACAATACAATACAATACAATACAATACAATACAATACAATACAATACAATACAATACAATACAATACAATACAATACAATACAATACAATACAATACAATACAATACAATACAATACAATACAATACAATACTTTATTTACATTCTTTTACATTTTTAAATACTTATGTTCTAATTACAAATTAATTGTTTAATTACATTTTTCTTTTCTCATATTTTTGTTATTAGTAAATTTTTGGAATGTCAGTGTCTAAATTAACATTTAGTTTTCGAGTTAGACACTGTCATTTATAATTGTTTTATCAAGAGCAGTACAAAAATATGTTGATTATGAAATATATGAAATATATGAAATAATATGAAATAATACGAACAAATACGAACAAATAAATAAATAAATATAGCCATATGTAAAGCAACTAATCTAGATTATATATATTATAATTGTATTTATAATATTTATATCATATATTGTTTTGGTTTGGTTGTTAATTCGAAGATGAGGGGCGTTGGCTTTGCAGCAAATGCTCCTTTACCTTTTTTTTAAAAATGAAGGGTTTTGTAACTAATTTAGTTTCAGTTGGAATTTCTTTCCATAGCTCTGGTGCAAGAGCACTAATTGTTTGTTTGCCAATATTTGTTCTTAATTTTTGCTTGAGAAGGTTATTGTTTGAGGCATACCTTGTGTTATAGCTATGAATGTTCTTAGAAAATTGGAAATAATTATCAAAGACTGATGGAAGCTGTTTAGTTACCCACTGGTGAATAAATTTTAGTGATTGTAATTTAAAGATGTTGACTATAGTTAGAAGGTCTAAAAGATTGATTAATGGAAGAGCACTATCAGTATTTCTACCATATAGTGTAGCAAAGAAAAATATTCTAATGATATGGTTTTGTTTAACTTGAATTTTTTTAAATTGGGTTTTATATGTACTTCCCCATGCAACTATTGCATAGGTTAGATAAGGGTAAACAAGGCTGTAGTAAAGTTGTTTCAGTTGTATAAGAGAGAGATAGTGTCTCAGCTTAAGAAAAATTCCCGCATTTCTTGATAGGTGTGAGCAAATGAAAGAGATGTGGAATTTCCATGATAGACTATCATCGATCATTACTCCTAGATATTTAATGTGGTTTTTCTTTTCGATAGAAATAGATGAACCCTCTTTGTTTGGAATTTTTATATCTACGTTTTGTGTTAGTCTCTTATGTGTAGATTTAATAATCATAAAGTTAGTTTTTTGAATGTTTATTGATAGTCGATTTGCATTGCACCATTCAACAACCTTAGTCAACTCACAATTGACTAGGTGTTCTAAATCTGCTAAATTCGAAGATGATGCAAAGATATTGGTATCATCAGCGAATATTCTAAAAGACAGTTTTTCTGAACAACTTGTTATGTCATTTATATATATTAAGAACAACAATGGACCTAGCGAGCTTCCCTGAGGAATTCCACATGTTACTGTTTTCATACTTGATTTAGTATCTAGTTCCACATATTGTTTTCTATTTGTTAGGTAATCAGTAAACCATTGAAGGGGAATCCCCCTTATGCCATACTTTTGTAGTTTGGTAAGAAGAATCTGGTGGTTGACGGTATCAAATGCTTTCGCAAAATCTAAGAAAATGCCGCACGTAAATAGGTTGTTGTCTATTGATTTTAGGCATTCAGTTATTTCTACAATTGATTGCTGGGTTGACCGGTTTTTTCTAAATCCAAATTGAAATTCACTTAAAATTTGATGCTTTTCGATATAATTAAGGAGTTGTTTGCAAACTAGTTTCTCAAATATCTGTGTGAATGGTGATAAGGTTGATATAGGTCTATAATTTGATGGATCTAAAACGTTGCCACCTTTGTCAACTGGAGTTATTCTTGAGATTTTAAGGACTTCTGGTACTAGACCTTGTGTAAGCGATTGGTTGAATATATACGTTAAAGGCTCGCTTATTTGGTCTGATGCAATTTTAATACATTGAATAGGGATTCCTATTGAGGACTTGTTAACATTTAAATTATCTATCAGTTCCTGTACTTCGTTTGGTAATATACCCCGAAACATAATGCTATTTGGAAATGACCTGTTAATATATGAGGAAGGGTTTACTTGAGTTGATGGAATTTGTTCTGAGAGTGTTTGTCCAACGGATGTAAAATATGTATTGAGTTGTTCACATATGTTTCTTGAGTCTGTGTACGACTTATTGTTCTGTATGAGTCTAGATATATTAGAGTGTTTTTTCTTTTTTCTATTTATAAGTGTACCAATAAGTTTCCATGTCATTTTAATATTACTTTTATATATAAGAAATTGCGATTCGAAATAATCTTTTTTTGCGGTTGACTTAATTTTATTTAGTTTGTTATTATATTTTTTGTATTCTTTTCGTTTATGTATATCAGAATTGAGAAAATGGCTTTTAAAGAGCTTTTGTCTTTTTTTAATAGAGACTAGGATACCTTTAGTTATCCAAGGTCTTTTTAATTGTTTCTTTTTCTTATTTGTAACTTTCCTGATTGGAGCATGTTTGTCTGTGATTTTACTTAGGGAATTGTTAAGTTTGTCCATCCAAGCCAGAAGTCTGAGATAAGAACTAAGTACTTAGGGTTTAGCTCTTGCCTGTGGACATCTGAGGGGGAGTGAGGTGGAGAATCGATACGACTGCATCGTGGTCTGAATAAGGGCATGGTAGTATTTGACAAGAGACCACATGTCTAAGATGTTGAGAGGGACAGCCAAAAAGGTCAATTCTTGACAAGAACTGGCCATTTGGCCGAACCCACGTGAAAGAAATGCCGTCTGGGTGTAGATGACGCCAAAGATCCGTACAGTCGCATGCCAGAAAAAGATCGCGTAATTTGCCAGAGCTATCGCGATAGCTCTGGGTCTGACTAGATCCTCCCCGACGGTCCAAAGAGATGTCGAAGACGGTATTAAAGTCCCCACAAAGAAAGGTGTTGGTAATAGAAGGAAGCTGGGTGGCGATTCCTTCAAGAAAAGAGTCTCGACTGGGATTACGATTGGGAGCATAGATGGAAGCGACCATAGAGGGGATGTCCGAGTTGGTTTTCATAAGGACCAAACGGTCCCCATTCCAGACCCCACTCTCCAACACCTCCTGAATGTCATGGACGTGGCCATAGATGCCAAGACAGTCCTTCAGAACATTATCCGGCACTTCGGCCGGTAAGTTCCGAACGGTCACCCTGGTGACTTTAGGCGCCGCTTCAAAAAATTCAAGATGGAGACCCTTGTTCGCAGTCCTCACGAAAAGTGATGTCGAAATGAAAAGCTGAGAGTTTTTGGAGGCATCTGATTGTGTCCTTCTCGACCAAGTCGAGAACCTCCGTCAGGATTTCAGTTCTTGTAGGAGAAATTCCCGCGTCCTGGTGGACCTTCGGGATCCTAAGCGAGAGAGACAAAGGTCTCTCCACAGAAAAAGACTGTGAGACGATCATTCTCACCGCGGCCACTCTGGGCCAAAAAAGAGAAAAATGGAACAAAATTTACTTTTTACTTTACGTTTAACAACTTTAAAACAACTTTCAACAATAAATGAACAATGTTTAAACAGAAAAGGGAAAGACAGGCACTAAGCCCGGCCAAACGGCCACAAAAAGAAAAAAAAACACAGGTAGCCCACTCCCGCAGCCCGAATTCAGGTAGAATCGACTGGAGGGGGGGACTACAAAAACGTGGACCTCCAACCCAGAGGCACAAGGCCAGAGGGAAGAGAGGCACAGAAAAAAAGGGGCCCAAGGGACAGGGCGCCGGAGGTCTGAATCGACAACGGGCAAAACCCTGTGTAGAAATCACAGTCGAAAATACTCACAAACTCGTAGTAGTAGCAATAGCTGTCCCACACGTGAAGACAAAAAGATCCAATGACCAGTGTTAACACAGGTAACCCAGACGATACTTCCAACGAAAGTTGCCTCCCGCATCAGGTAAGTTTTTTTATTTGTAGGGAAGAGCCCGAGCTCTTCAAGACGTGTAAATTACATTACATTCACTATATACCAATGAAAAACGGAAACCATTGACAAAAACCAAACGGATAACCAACAAAGACACGACGATAAAATGACCCGAACTTACCTAGGGAGGATGCGATAACAAGGACTTGAAAAAAAATTAAATTTTAGTTTAAATTTTAAAGGTTTAAATTTTACATGTTTTAAGGGTTAGTAGAAAAACAACCTCGTGGGAGGAAACTGAGGCCATGGAAGGGACTTAGATGTCAGGGGAAAACTTCCCCAGGACATTCCACGCCCTTGTATAGAGCAAGTATTTTGAAGATCAAGCTGTCGTAGGGTGAAAAGCTTATGCTGGCAAAAGACTGATATACAGTCTGTCTTTTCTTGTTTGAATGTATTCGTTAGGGTTCTGGGTGTTTCTCCCTGTCCACGTATATTGTCGTTGAGTCTGGTGTTGTTCTCTCCATATGTCAATTAAATTATGTGTAATAGTTAGGTCAGTCAGTATCCAAGCCGCTGTTTGTCTCGCGTTGGGGTTGCCCCCACGTTTGTCCTTTTTGTCTGTTATACAGTTAAAATCGCCTCCTAGTATGTTAGGAGTAGACGAGGAGATGTAGTAGCCTAATTCGCGGTAGAATGTACGGTCGGTTTGTGTCAGTATTCGGTGCGTATATGTTAGCCAGCGTAAAGGTCGAGTCACGTATTTGTACTTGAGTTGAAAGTACTCGGCCGTTATTGTCTCGTTTAGTATTGTTTGTAGTGGCCTGTAAACGTTTGTGGAGTAAAATTGCTACTCCTCGAGCGGAGTCAGTACCGTCGCTGTAAAGTATTTGTCCTTTCCAGTCACGTTCTATGTCGGTTTTTATGTCGTCTGTCCAGTGTGTTTCTTGTACAAAAATAATGTCATATGATTTAAAGTAATTAAAGGCTCATTTTCGTCTAAAAGGTTGTCGAAGACCTTGCACATTAACTGACAGTATTGTTGTAGCCATCAGTATAGTAAATAAGGAAAAATTAAAAGTGAATATTGATAAAGTAAAGTTCGTGTTTTAATAGCTTACGCTTGTTTTTGGTTTCCCGCGGTGGTCTTGGTTTTGTGTCGTGCTTTGTTTATATTCGGTGTAAAGTCCTGAGGCCTTCTACGTCTTGGTCGTTTCTCCTGTTCATCGGACGATGAAGATGTAGGTAGTGGTCGTTTTTTGTGTCGGTGGGTGGGATGACGTTCGAGTGTGACTCCGTAAAGTCTTCGATCGTCTCTGTCCTTCTTTTATCGCTGTTAGACGTCTGTTAGTTTTGTGTGTTGTCTTCTTCGTCGTTATCGCTGGCTTCGGTTGCTTCACTATTGTCGTCACTAGTCATGTTCGTCTTTTCTAGTCTCTTCTAGTCTCTTCGTCTTCGCTTTTGTTGTCTTCCTTTGTGTTTTTTCCTCGTTCAGTTTCTGTGGTTGGGTGATTTGCTTCTGTTGTTGGTTCGTTATATCGTTGTTGTTGTTCTACTGTTGGCTCGGTCATGCAAGAGCGTGCCATGTGCCCTAGGCCGTTACAGCGTCTACACTGCATCGTCGGGCAGCGCTGTCGCGTATGGCCTTCTTCCTGGCAGTTTGTGCAAATTTTCTTTTGGTCGTTGTGGATGATAGTATTGCCCTTCGATCTTGAGGGCATATGGCACGCTCTTGGTCAGGATCATGGCAACCATTCGGTTGCCATTCTCGAGGCCAGCGAGCTCGTGGCCTTTCTTGTACTTCAGGCAGATTATTTCACCTTTTATTTTCCCGTAGGGTTGAAGTTCTTCGTCTTCCCCTTTTCTGAGCAAATCTAAAATCGTAAAAAGCTAAAACAATTAATTGAAAGTTGCTAATTAAACTAAACCTAAATTAGTTTTTTGGCTTTAAGCCTCCTTTTTTCTTTTTTGTGTTGCGCCTGTCGGTTCGGCTCTGAGAATGGAGTCGGGCCGTTTGGACAGGCAGCACACCCTCATCTTCCACCTGGGTGCTAAGCACAAGGTGACTGGTGGTAACAAGTTTCCCACCAGAGAGGAAGTTCTAAATGCTATCATTGGGAAGCTGCGCGCGCCCAGGGCAATTATTTGTTTTCAGGCCCTGAGCCAAAGTTCTTTTGCCATAACTTTCGCTGCCGCTAACAAATCTACAAGAGACTGCCTCATGTTGGAGGGTTTTTATTTGAATGAGTGCCATGTTTCTGTGGCCGAGATTCAACCGCTCTTCACCATGGTCCAGCTCCCTGATAATTCGTAGTTCATTCTGAAACCATAGTCGAACCACAGGCTATTTTTGCATTTCTGCTGGAACGGGAATGTGGGAAACTCATGGTGAAGAAACATAAGATATATGGTTTCTGCTATCTCTCTTCCAAACAGGGATGCCTTCTATGCTTATGAGATGGTTCTGATTGGACTTAATTTCTTTATCTTAAAGAAAAGCGAAGCACAAATTAAAATTAAATGTTCAAAACACCAACAAATTCACTTGAACTCAGGCCGTTTATCTACTTGATTACTACTTACCCTGGACTTAGCAATCCACAAAATTCGAATTTGTCTACGCATCTTTGCTAGATTTCTCTGCAAATGGTACTTGTCATAAACTTTGTAAACTTTTAAATGGCAAAGCTTAAGTGAATTCCTATAATTAATAACAAATGACTGAGTTTTGGTTAATGGTATCATTTCTCTACTTATTAAGAGTGTTAATTGATCATATTTAATAAAGCAAATAACAATTAATGCAACATAAAGTACCTACCACTCCATTCTTCACCCCTCCAAAACCCTATTCCTCCCAATTGATTTAGCATGCGTTTTGTCTTGTATAGACTGTCTACATAGAACATTTAACATTGACCCCCAGACATATACTTATATGCTTAAGTTTAGTTATGGGCCTGTCTACTTTGCTGTGATTTTCTCTGCTTTAATTTTTTTTTGAAAAATAAAGTTAAATATCTTAAGGCTGCTTATAAAGCTGCTGAACCGTCTTTCAAGTTGGCCGCCATAAACAGTTATGTAATGAATTCAAGCTCTAATATAATAATATATAGTAGAAATGTAGAAGTGTGTACCACACATCCGGACTATCTAATGAAAGAAACCCTGGATGTGACAGGCTTTTATTGAGTAAGCCAAAACTCCAGGCATTTTTCAGAGAGCTTTCTAATCTAGCTGTTGAATCGTCAGTTGCAATATGATAATCGAAGAAGAGGTCTCCTCCTCCGCCCATTTCAACCGGGCTCTAACTTTAAGACCACTGGTTTCGAATTCATGAAGTGAGACCAGTTCAGCTTAGCCTGTGTAGCCAGGCTCTAGGGGGAGGGGAGTTGTGGCGGAAGGGAGAGGGACTAAGGAGGAGAGAGGAAAGGAAGGGAGAACCTGCCGGTAAGCCCTAGGTTTTTTCGTATAATCCCACTCAAGATTAAATTATCTCAACCATTCACATATCACCGGAATTGAAATATGAGCGATAATCTGCCGGATTGACGTGTCTTCCTGGCGTACCAAACTATTAAACCAAACCAAAATCTTAATTTATCAAGTAGCATTTTATACTGTATTCTTATCGTTTTTTCTTGTGTTTGTTGATGCTTTCAACGCCGAAAAAAAAGCGTACGTAAAGGACCAAAACCAAAGCCTGAAAGTTTAACGATTTCTGCAGAATTTATGCGTTTCATCAACAACAATGCACGAGAATCGCTTATGAAGCTCACTGTTGTTGTCCTTCAACAGCATTGTAAATTTGTTCGTCAGGGCTTCTTCAGCTGAACTAAACAATATTTTGAAATTACAACTCTTGTAATCTTCTTAGCCCTTGGTCTTATCAGAAAGCTCTGCACTAGGTATATTTAAACGATTCAGTGGTGGATTCAGATGTGGTCTTTTAATAATGATGCTCGTCAATGGAGCAATAACCAACACAAGTGCTGTTCCAGTTTGAGCATGTTTGACTGCTGTATACGTTAAGACTATTCATATTTAATGACAAAAAAAAACAAAACCATTTTTCAAAAAGTGGTGAAAATGAACAAAAAAAAAAAAAACTAAGACTTCTTCCTTGGAGAACTAACCTTAAGGGCAAGTGGGCTTTCTCGATGGAATATACACCCCCCTCTGTTCCAGGCGTTTGGACTCTTTCTTTGATAGCTGACGTGTAAGGATTTGGGGATCAATGTCCCTTATTGATGACAAAGACTTGTTTTTATCCGAAAAAAGTTCTTGCGTGTCAGGGACACTAGTTGTCTCCAGTGGGGCCGGAGATTGACTAGAAGGCACATGAGGACCAGCCTCATTAAAGACAGGGTTAACATCCTCTTCTAACGAAGAAAACTCAACATCTTGTTCCAAAAGGGCATATTGGTTAGGCGAGGTAAGCTCGACGTTGGGGCCTTGATAAAGCTCAATGTGAAAAAAATCATCGGAAGTGTCAAGACAGAGCAGGAGATCTGCCCCTCAAAACAATTTGTAGGCTTGGTTACATTTTTCTTTGTAACAATGGTCGTTTGGACACTCTTGGTTCCTCAGGAGGACAAACTACCATTTCTTCGGACTGTGAGGAAGCGACAACCAGTTCTATAGGAGGGTCAACAGTCAGTCCTCTTTTCTGACTGCAAGGCCTTAACCGGCTCCTGAGGTGGACGCTCAGGAGATACGGTACTAGTTTGTGAAACAGATTTAGAAGGAAACACAGACGGAACAGCCTTAGCATGAGGAACAGTGACTGATGTTCAAAAGTGTTATTTTCCTTGTATTAAAATATTTGATGTACAATCACTTTTGTATATTGTGCTGTTTAAAACAATAACTCAACGTTGACATAATATAGTGTCCAAACGTGTTCTTTTCATTATATTAAAATATACTTGATGCACAGGAAGTATTGTATAGAGGGGGGCATAAGGGTTGGCGTTGATGGGGTTTCGCGTTATTTTTGGTGCGGTTTTGCGGCTTCAAAACCCCCTTAGGCCACCTTATATACAGTAGAACATATTGAACATTTCAAGAGTGACTGACTGGTTTATGGGATTGTGAATGAATGAGTTAACAGAGGTAGATAATTTTGACAGAAACAACTGATATCGGTGAATTTGTATTTTGCTTGGAGCTTGTTTGTGCATAGATTGGAAAAAAGAAAGAAAAAACACCATCAATAACATGAGTTGGGCTACTTACATTGGTTTAAAATGCTTAGTCCTTCACGGGTACGTTCAGGTTCTCACAGATCGAATTCACACGTGGACTATTGCTTGTTTGTGCGTAGATTGACAAAAAAAAACATTAATAATAATAATAAATAATAAATTTAATTCTTAAAACAGCACATTTAACAAAAGTCTCAATGCTCTTTACAAATTTTAAAAGAATATGTATGTGTATGTATGATATAAAATGGTTATGTACATGTTATAAATATAATCATAATTATTGCATAAATAAAAAATATATATAGTTATATGTGTATATCGTTCTAATCATAAAAGTGTTTGAAAAGAAATGTTTTCAATTTTGATTTAAAAGAAGTTAATGTTTTTTCATGCCTTAGATAGTCTGGTAGTTTATTCCATAGTGTTGGGCCTATGACTGAAAAGGCTCTGTCTCCATATGTTTTTGTTCTCAATCGCGGAATTGTCAGGAGGTTTTTTGTAGAAGATCTTAAAGTTTTGGTAGTACAAAGTGGTTTTAACATGCTCTTGATATAAACTGGAGTTTCACTGGTGTTTAGGCCTTTAAATACCGTAACAAGGAGTTTGAATTGTATTCGTGCCTCTATGGGCAGCCAATGAAGTGATTTAAGGACATGTGTTATACTTTGATCGGGACGAGTCCTTGTGACTATATGTGCAGCAGTGTTGAAAACCTTCTGGAGCTTTTCGAGTTCATACTGAGGAAGACCTGCCAGTAGGGAATTGCAATGGTCGAGACGGGATATGACAAGAGCGTTCACAAAGTGCTGCAGATGTTTTCAGGTCGAGGAACTTGCGGATCTTTCCGATGTCTGACAAAGCACAAAATGCAGATCTGCAGATGTTGTTAACATGCGACTTAAGTAGTAAATTTTCATCTATCGTGAGTCCAAGAGTGCGAGCTTCTGATTTAGGTACGATCACTGTATTGCCACAACAAATGTCAGGTGGTGATGTCGGAGCCTGTCTGGCAAAATTTGAAATGATATGAACAATTTCTGTTTTTCCATCGTTGAGAACTAGTTTGTTCATAGTCGACCATGATCTGATATCGTTGATACAGGATTGAAGTTTATGTATAGATTTTGTTCGGTTTGAGTCCTTAAGTGCGATGTAAAACTGCGTGTCATCAGCGTAGGTCATGGCATCAATCGAGTGAGCACTGAAAATATCTTCAATTTCTGAGGTGTACAATATGAACAATAGAGGTCCAAGGACCGAACCTTGAGGGACTCCATGAATAATAGGCTCTTCATTTGAAATGATGTTGCCAACCTTGATAAACTGTTTACGGTGAGATAAATATGAAACAATCCACGCCAATGCAGTGTCACAAAGACCAAATCGCTTTTTAAGCCTACTGAAGAAGATTTTGTGATCAATCAAGTCAAAAGCTGCAGAGAAATCGAGCAACACAAGTACAGCTTCGTATCCATTATCAATAGCAACAAGTAGATCGTTTTGCACTTTGAGAAGAGCAGTCTCAGTGCTATGGTTCTTCAGATAGGCTGACTGCAGTCTTGGGTAGAGGTTGTTAGTGGATAAGTAGTCATGTAGTTGATAGGCAACAGTCATTTCAAGTACTTTTGATAAAAACTGTAGATTAGATATTGGTCTAGTTTTCTAGTAGCTCTTGATCTAGTTTAGGTTTCTTAATGATGGGCTTGACACTGCTGATTTTAAAAGCAGATGGAAATTCACCAGTTGACAAAGAAGTGTTGATCACTCACAATTGGATTGAGTATAACATCTAAACATTTCTTTAGAATCACTGTAGGTAATGGATCTAGTGAACATGATTTAGTTGGTGACTTTTTGATGATGGATTCCACTTGAGATGCTGACACTGACTTAAATTGAGACAGTGATGTAGTACAGGAGATATCGGCCAGTTCCACAGATAACTTAATAGTAGCAGTGACATTAGAACATGTTGCTGCAAGGTAGTCTACTTTGGTTTTGAAGTAATTGGAGAAAGCAGCAGGCAATTCATTATGGCAGACAGTCGATGGTAGTACTGCAGGCTTGTGTCTGTAGGTGAGTTTGTCTACCTCGCGAAATAGTGTTTTTTGGTCGCAGGATGATAATTTATCAATGTGGTAGTTCTTCTTGGCCTGGTTGATAAGATTAGTATACGCAGTACAACGTTCTTTAAAAATTTGCTTGTGTATCTCAAGACCTGAGTTCTTCCACTTTCGTTCACAGCGACGTCTATCCTGCTTTGCGAGTTTTATTTCCTCATTGAACCAGGGCGCGTGAGGTCGTAGGGTGACAGATCGAAGGCGTTGAGGGGCATGCTTGTCCAGGAGATGCTGTAACGTGGTGTTGTAATAGTCGACTTGATCAGAAAGGTTAACCAGCCGTTCACAAGAGAAAGCTACCTTTATATCTTTACAAAGCAGTTTCAGATCAATGTCCCGGAGTTTACGATGGTTAACTTGGATTCGCACAGGCTTAGGGCGTGGTATAGACAAAGAACACGTGACGAGGGCGTGGTCTGATGGAAGAGCAAATGAGACGGATGTATCGATAAGAGAGCCATCAAAAACATCAGGTTTAGTAATGATTAGGTCCAGTAAATGTCCCTGTGTATGTGTAGGCGAGGAAACATGCTGAACAAGACCATAGTAGTCAAGTAGGTCAGTGAACATCGAAGCGTCGTGGTTGTGTGAAATATCCATATGGAAGTTGAAATCACCAGTGATGACTAGTTTACCAGGTGCAATGATAGCAGTTTCAAGAAGTGAAGAAAAATCGCTCAAAAATTTAGTCACAGTTAATTTATTCTTCTTAGAGGGCGGAGGCCTGTATATGGAAAGAAGATGCAAATGAGTGGATCCATATGAAATGGCAAGGTCCAGGTGTTCAAAAGACGAGTGCTGAGTAGACACCAGTTCACGAGTTTCATAGCCTTTACGAAGAATCACACCTACTCCACCTCCACGTTGAGCTCTTGGTTTATGAAATAATTTATGGTCAGGTAGAAAATTGTCCATAATTGCACTGTCACGCACGTTGTCACTCAGCCACGTTTCGGTAAGAACGAATATATCCAGTTTATTATCAGATATGCTATCGCAGATGGACGCAATTTTATTTTTCACAGAGCGACAATTCCACAGCCCGAGTATCGATGGACGGAAATTATTGATGTTGGTTGATTTTACTTTAATGAGAGTTCTTTGTTGACGTTGAAATAATACTGTGTTTTGTCTTTGAGAAATAATAACGGGAATAATACCATTATCACCATCGCCGTATCGAGAAATCCCAGGAGAGCTTGTAGGCATTTCATTGTCATTCATGCTTAAGTTTTTCCTGTCAGAGGTGTTAGCTTGAATATTTATTACACATGATTTGGGCTACTTACATTAGTTTACTGCGGTTTTCGACTTTCTTCGAACTCAGATGTTTCAACGGCTCGTTGTGAAACACGCTTTTAGCTGCCGTCAATCAAGGATTTAAAAGGTACCGTCTAATTAGTTTTGATTGACGGCAGCTAAGAACGTGTTTCACAAAAAGCTGTGAGAATGTCTGATTTCGCAGAAAGTTGAAAACCGCAGTAAAATTTTTTCTCAAATCTATCAGAGAAGTTGAAATTGAAGAAAAATTATTTTTCAACTAGCGCTATCGGATTCGATTCAATCTTCACGGTAGTTCTCACAGAATTCACACATGGACTATTGCTCAATAATCACCCAAACAAATTCGGCAAAGGTTGTGCAATAGCTGGATTGTGACAGATACACCAGAATTCATTTCATAAAAATCTATTCCGGAATGGATGAATAAATGCATCAATCAATAAAAAAAAATAATGAATAAAAAAATAAATGAATGAATAGATGCATTAATCAGTGGGAAAAAAAGATGAATAAACAAATGAATGAATGAATAAATACTTAAAATAAAGAATTACAATATGTTGATATTAATCATGCTTGACAGAATTTTAGTTCTTGTTTGCTAACTGTGTGTGTCTCAAAATTTAAATCAAAATTCTATCTTGAGTTTTTTGCCAGAACCACGATAAAAATGAATAATAATAATTATAATAATATGTTTAATTCTACCACAATTGCAGACTGACGTCTGGATTACATTGGAGGCCAGCTAAATAATTACAATTACAATTAATATATGTTAAGTTAAATAGATATAATAGAATATTAAATAATTAAATAATTGAGGATTTTAAGTGACATCATAACCCCATCCAAGCAAGAGTAATTAGAGAGCGGCCAAGGGGTTATTCTCTAATTAGGTCCTGCAGGCGAGAGGTTATGAAGTCACTGAACCTCTTGGTGTTGGCCACTAGCCTGACCTCCTTGCTACTACCAGATCTAAGGCAGTAGTTATGATTATGGATAATTTTTGGGAATAAATTACAAAAGGGGAATGAACCACGGATTTTCTGCATGAAATTGGTACAAGTATCCTTCCGCCAAGCCCTGAGGGGTGTGTAAACCAGATAATTGGAGAGCTCCTTCATAGCTCACCCATGGGTGGATAATTCGAAGAGCTCTTTTCTGACCAGATTCTACATAATCAGCAAGAAAAAGGGGGATGGCCGCCCAAACAGGTGAAGCATACTCTAATATGGATCTTATGATTGAACAATACACCTGGGTGGGATCAGTGCTAGATAGACCACATTCTTAGGACCCTGATGGCATATTATAGCCTTTTGTTGGCTTTTTTGACAAATTATGTACAGTAGTAACCTGTTCTAAACAGGAAGGTCCTATCCATAATGGACTAGGATTACAAGGTTTTTAATGTAGAAAATCAATGATCATATCTTAACATTTCTTAGGGTTTAATTTAATACCCCTTAAGGTAGCATTGCTGTTAAGGTCATTAACTAGGAACTGTGAATATGATGGAGAACATCTGGGAATGAATTCAACCACAGTGGTGTCATCTACGTTTTATTTTTTGAAATGTTTTTTATTGAAAAAACGAGTTTTATGTACATCAAATAAGCTATTTACATCAGCTATTATCTACTGTTATCAGCAAACAAGAAAGGACTATACAATACATACACAATACAACATAAAAAAAAAATAGAATAGAATTTTATTATAATATTTACATGGCAGTGTAACTGAATTGCGTAAATTTACAATACTAAAATTAACTAATTATAATAAAATGTAAAATATATATTTATATTAAATTGTATGATATAAATTGCATGTATATATTGCTAACTAATATCATAAAAATTATGTATATATGTATGTATATATAATGGCTTAGGATAAAATTTAAAAAATCTTACTCATAATAATAATAATAATAATAATAATATTCCTCGATCTTCGTTGAAGATCATTTAGGCCCCCCTCTACTAGAGTAGGCAAGACTCAACAAGGGTCTGTGGGTTTCTATCAAAACAGGCCTTTCTGATTTCTATTTTGTCGTTCATATATCTTCTATATACAGCACGTTCCAAAGTAAGGAGTGGTTGACCACGTCTCGAGTTCATCTGTAAAAGTTAGTTTCTTTATATATCTTGAATTCGGTGATCGGATAATATGTGAGAACCATTTGAGTTGCTGTCTATAAACAAAGTCTAATAGTGAGGTTGCACCACTGTAGATATAGATTTGGTTGTTTGTCAGTTTATATGCCATGTCAAATTTCTGTTCTTCATGTTTGCATTCTTCATTGAATATTCTGAGAATAAAGTCTAGATATAGATTAAAGCAGTTTGGGCTCTCACATCCTCCCTGTCGCACTCCGCTGGTAGTTCGAAATGCTGCGTCCAGACTATCCCCGTCCATGTAGTTGTAGGTTTCAGCGTAGATAACTTTTAACAGATAGATGGTATAACATAGATGGTATAAAAGCGCAGATAGTATATTTACCTAGCGTGGACAACTCTAATGTTTTGAGATCTTTTTTCCTGCTACTTCTTCAGGATCAGTATTTTGGTTGTCGCTTTTCCTTTGAGAACTGACCGTTATCCATGGCATCTCACTGTCATCATTTAGTTAGCCTGCAAATAGGAAAAAAACACCCCCCGTTCTCACTCATTCACCCGCTCAACACTCTCATTAAAAACCTCGACCGTTATAATTATGCCTTATTTCAACCTGAGTTAAACCATCCCTGACCATCAGCCAGAGTAATGATAACCGGCCCACCTTTTATGTTTATCGTCTGCAGGTTTAAAACATCTTCAGCAATCGCATGCGTTTGGAAAGTAATCAATGTCGATTTATTGCCAGCATCTTGTATACATACAATATTTCCACTAGGTATGTCTTCCAAAGTCTCAAAAGCATCAAGGATTTCACTAGGACTGGCGTAACATTGGGCCACTCGCACGGTATTTGGTCTTTTTGTCGCCACCTTTGAATCCGAGTACACTGATAGAAAGGAATACGAAGTTTTAAATCTCAAGCTTGTAACAAACGAACAAGCTGACGTCAATCTTACAGCCTTAGTCACGCCAACTATATGCCCAGCCATGAAGATCGACACGGTAAAAATCGAGCACCCCAAATTAGAGGGCATGCAATTAGCTGCCCCTCACAAATACTCGGACAACCACAACATCGACATTCTCATCGGAAACGACCACTACGGAGAACTGATTACCGGAGAAATGGTTAAATGCGACAACGACGGACTCATTGCCATGAATAGCAAATTCGGGTGGTTGCTATCCGGTCCCATACCCGAAGAAGGTCACCGACAAGGCATAACCACCTGCTGCCGTATCGAAGCCTCTTTGAAGGAAAGTGGGAGCCCCAAACTACTTCTTCCCAAACTCTGGGAAACTTATGACATTCAAAAACCCATGTCAGGGAACACAGACAGCGAAGTACATTCTCAATTCAATTTAAAGAAACCATAACGTTCAACGTAGACACAAAAAGATACGTTGTAAGGCTCCCATGGAAGAACAACAAGCACGACCTACCAAGTAATCTTGCGATAACAAGGCGGAGGCTATACAACCTTCATACAAGCCTGACAAAACGGGACCCCACCCTTATCAAACGCTATACCAACTACATCGAAGAACAACTAAGCCAAGGGTTTATAGAAAAGGTGCCCGAACCAAAAATTCACGACGGGATTCTCCACTACATACCACACTTTCCAGTTTTCAAATCCGTCTAAAGCTCGTCTAAAGCGTTAAGTTTAAACGACTGTCTTTACACAGGTCCGAATCTTATGAGGGACCTCCTCAGCATACGGCTAAGGTTCCGCATACACAAAATCGCCTTTACAGCCGACATTGAAAAAGCCTTTCTACAGATTGAGCTTAACCAGGAAGACCGAGACGCAACAAGATTTCTTTGGTTCAAAGATCCAGACCAGCCAACAAACTTCCCTCAAAACACACAAGTGTACAGGTTTTGCCGAGTCCTATTCGGAGCAGCGCCTTCACTGTTTCTACTGGGCGCCACCATCGGTTTCCACCTCGACTACAAGAAGGGAAGCAAAGTTGCCTCAGATCTTAACGAG
This sequence comes from Metridium senile, assembly GCA_949775045.1. Taxonomy (NCBI): domain Eukaryota; kingdom Metazoa; phylum Cnidaria; class Anthozoa; order Actiniaria; family Metridiidae; genus Metridium; species Metridium senile. The sequence goes on from OX459095.1 coordinate 1,579,937, forward strand.
TCGATGTACATGGACAATGTCGTTACAGGAACGGACACTACAGACAATGCAATGGAATACTATACCCAGTCACGTTTGTTCCTCAAAGAAGCCGGAATGAACCTTCGACAATGGACGACAAATTCACCTCAACTCACACGGAAAGCACACGAAGAGTGCTTGGGATTGAGTGTCAAAGTCTATAACATTTTGCCCTCCCAGCGAGACCGAGAGGCGGCAAGTAGCTTTCTTAACTAGAAAGCAATTGGAGCCCCAGAAAAATTGCCATAGGGCTTCTTCTAGAGCCTTAGAAACCCAAGGGGGCATGGTCGTCACTGAGGAAATATGTGACCCTCCACAGGACTTCAGGTAAAAAGGTGTTCGCACGCGCACGCGTGTCATGACACGGCACGTGTCCAGTTTGCACGGATATGCACATAATTAATTAGATGGCACGCTCCTTTGTTTTTCTGGATTAACACCTTTTACTCATCGATGACACGGTTAGAGTGCAAAATAACTCATCTATATTTGACACGGGTAGCATGCAATCTAAATGATCAATTTAAACATAAAACTTTGATTTGTAGTTTTAATCAGAATTTTAATCGATCGTTGTCTTCGTCCAAAACATTAGCGGATATCAGTTAATTTTTTCATATTAATAAGGGAACTCAAAAACTCTTTCTTACTAAATATTTAGAGTATTTCTGGTCTCAAAACAAACCTTCAATTATTCACCTATTAAAGTTTAAAAGACGAAAAAGATGTTTTTTTATCGTTTTGTTTACTTGTATCAGCAACTTACTCTTGGAAATATGTGTGCTAATTTTACACTATAATCAGCCGACTCCGTGCTTTGCCTCATTGTTGTATCAAATGTCTTCTTTGAAGAACATTTTTTGTAATGTTTCTGGAGTTAAAATACAAGTTTTTAAGCATTCTAACATATTCCCACGTTCTCTTACAAAGTGCCAGACAATCGTCTACACCCGTCTCGCCAGCATGTTACAATCGTTTAATTTGACTTCAAATTTTATACGATAGTTTTAGCAATTATAAAATGGATGTTTTTAGAGTTTTGTTATACTTTAAATTGAAAAGACATAATAGCAGTTCAATTGAGATTTAATATGGATCTTTGAAATAAAATAGATCAATGTTTCATCGAACAGCGTTGATCAGTCCCGTTGTATCGGATGGACATTGTCCGATGACCGGCTATTTTAAGCCTTCTCATTACCGGTGAAAATGTAGCTTTTTGCAATAACTTGGCCATCAGGTAGAGTTTAGAAGTAGACAAAAAATATAGAAAGTGTATTTTCGTTAAGAATCGACTGTTTATGAATTGAACGAGACTAGTTGGACGGAATAAAGCTTCTCAGTTGAGAAGACTAGTCGTTAGTTTCTTGCAAATTTATCATAACAAACGTTAAAAAAATGTAATTTACACCTTGCAAAAGCGTTTTGTAAAGTTGAAGGTTAAAACATGCACTTTCTTGTAAACATTTTGAAGCCGGACATTCTTTTTCGCCGCTGTTTATGCAATACCGATGCGTGTTTGTTGACACGGATAACGTAATACCTCGCGTGTTATTTTGCACTGCACAATCTTTTCCGGTCCTGACACGCTTTATTGTTCTACTTTGACACGGCCTTTTGTATTTAGCGTGCATGTAAAACAAAGGAACTTTTTAATTAGGCGTGCACACCTCTAGCGTGCGGCCGTGTTAAACGGAAATTCTTTTGTTTTGGCGTGTTAAGTTAGCGTGCGCGTGCGAACACCTTTTTACCTGAAGTCCTGTGGAGGGTCACATATACCAGAGAGACGAGGCGGCTAGTTGGTTTATGACACAGACTTTTCTTTTGAGACTGAGCTCACGTCCGCGCCATAGCTTAAGGGTATTAGAGGACTTGTCAAGTTTATTTGACCAGTTCTCGGCATCGGTGTTTCGATTCCCTACCCAGAGACCAAGGACCTTGATTTTATCATAAGTCCATTTAATGGGGGCTGTTGATTCTAGGCCTCTAGTCCCCTTCAGGGAACCGCTTAGGAGCCCTTCGCACTTTGCTAGGTTTACATGGGCGCCAGAGGCGCTCTCGTAAACATCGAGTAATTCAAAGCAATGTTTCACAGAGTCGACAAGTAGCTTTCTTAACTAGAAAGCAATTGGAGCCCCAGAAAAATTGCCATAGGGCTTCTTCTAGAGCCTTAGAAACCCAAGGGGGCATGGTCGTCACTGAGGAAATATACCAGAGAGACGAGGCGGCTAGTTGGTTTATGACACAGACTTTTCTTTTGAGACTGAGCTCACGCCCGCACCATAGCTTAAGGGTATTAGAGGACTTGTCAAGTTTATTTGACCAGTTCTCGGCATCGGTGTTTCGATTCCCTACCCAGAGACCAAGGACCTTGATTTTATCATAAGTCCATTTAATGGGGGCTGTTGATTCTAGGCCTCTAGTCCCCTTCAGGCAACCGCTTAGGAGCCATTTGCACTTTGCTAGGTTTACATGGGCGCCCGAGGCGCTCTCGTAAACATCGAGTAATTCAAAGCAATGTTTCACAGAGTCGACATCCGATAGCGTGAGCATAGTGTTGTCGGCGTATTGCGAAACGGCACTGACCTCAGTACTATTCGGTAGGGGGATACCTTTGATGTTAGGACTATTGCGAGCTAGGCAAGCAAAGGTCTCAGAAATAATTACGTAAAGCGCAGCACTCAAACAGCACCCTTGCCTAACACCAAGCTTGAGAGGGAAGGGCGTCGAGATAAAACCATTCACTTTGACACAATTTGATATGTCAGAATAAATGGTTTGAATCCAGTGTATAAAAGATGGGCCAAAACCGAAGCTCCTCAGGCATTTAAACAGATAACCCCAGTCGACCCTGTCAAAAGCTTTCATTTGGTCGATTGACAGAAATATCGTCGGGATATTTTCGTCGTCTGAGTACTGGATTAAATCCCTGATAAGCAACAGGTTTTGCCCAATATTTCGTCCTTTAATGCAACAACTTAGGTCGATATTGATTATCTCACTTAGCACCTCTACAAATCGTAGACTTAATGCCTTGGTGATAATCTTATAGTCAAGATTGCACAGACTGATAAGTCGCCAGTTGGCGAGATCAAGCCGGTCGCCTTTCTTGAATAGTGTGGATATATATAGGGTCGCCTTTCTTGAATAGTGTGGATATGAGCGCAACGTGTTGCAACGGGGAGAGCAATGTCTGGTCGTAGCAAGAGTTGGCCATATCGACCAAGTCTTGTCCGATAATGCCCCAGAAGTTTTTATAGAACTCTGCTGCTAGTCAGTTTGTCCTTGCATTTGTCTTTAGATTCCTTGCATAGTGTTCGTTCTAGTTCTGTCAGTATTCGGTCCTGTTGGGATACGTCTACAGGCTCAGCCCTGTAGAGGTCTTTGTAGAATTGCGTGTGAGCGTCTAGTATCTGGTAAATGTTATTAGTGACAGTCCCGTCCGGTTGTCTGATGGCTCCAATGAGAGTTTGAGTCACCCTAGATTTCTCGAGGTTAGCGAAGTACGACGTACAGCGCTCGCCCTCTTCTTGCCACTGAACTCTAGCACCAATCATTCCCCAAACGGGTCTCGGTTAATTCTATGTCTCGAAGTTTTTGTTTCAGTTCAGTAAATCGTTTAAGGTCACCGTCGCTGTTGCATGATTCAAGTTTCGTCATGGTGTTGCGTAACTGTTTATGTAATAGTCTTTTGTATTGTTTGGTCTCACGTGCTGGGCGTTGTGAGGTCTTAACACAAATGTGGCGTAACTTCGTCTTACCGGCGTCCCACCATTCCCTTTCGCTGAATGGAACGTAAAGCCTTTTGAATCAGGGTGAAAAATTCTATAAATGTCGGATAATGTAAGCAAAGCGGTAATGTCATGCAATTGTTTGCCTGTCATGTTGTCGTGCGTGCGAGGTGTGTCGACATCAAGCACGCTATCAATAATGCAGTTAAAATCACCACCTAATATATTTATGCATGGTTCAGTACCATCAATCGATAAGTTGGTTTTGAGCGAGTCAAAAAATGCCTTCCTCTCGCGAATATGTGAGCCACCAGACGGAGCGTAGACATTCTCGAGATAAAGAATTTTTTATTTTATTTTTTATTTTATTTTAATCAATTTGCCACAATGGCAGGGATAGAGACACAGGGCAGGGCCCCAATTGCTTGGCAATATCCCCTAAGAAATAAGATGTAACGGAAAGGTATAATGAAATACAGATAATAAGCTGTATGAATGACAGCTTACGCCAATTACTAAACGAAATTACAAAAATAAATACAAGGGAAAACAGCCAAGGTTAAAGACAGTTTATGGTGGCTGGTACATTTGCAGTTCTTTATAATACATATTGTGTAGGTGTTCTTTGAACTGTTTCAAGTGGAGATTCTTGAAATGTGATGGCAAATTGTTCCAGAGCTTTAAGACTCTTGGGAAAAAGGAACACATATAGTAGTTTTGTTTGTGTGAGCTAATCATACGATAATTATTTGGATCATAATTTCGGGTCTTGTATTTTGAATAGATAGGAGTGATATATTTGCTTAAATATATATATATATATATATATATATATATATATATATATATTTGATTCGCGTATACTTGGATGATCCTGCCGCCTGGAACAGACATGACATGCTTTAGCTCGATATCAAGAGAGCGACGGAATAAGATTGGTATTCCCGCTTCTCTTGAGGAGAGCATATTAAAAGCTGATTTCCCTCCCCATTCCCTACCCCAGGGGTCAATGTCGATGTCAGTCCCGAAAATTTCTTGTAGAAAAATAATATCCCCTAATGTGTGCAATGAGTCGAACGTAGCTTGGCGCTTTAAATTGTCACGCAAGCCACGAACATTTAAACTGATGATTTTTAAATTATTAAAGGAAGGTATATGTGTTGAGTTGAATAGTGATTATATGTGGAGCTTAAATCAGAAAGGGAGCAGATCATGGTAGAGAAGTAAAAGTTAATTAAAAAATAAAATAATACCAGTTCATGTTCAAGAGGTTCCTTCGCCGTCTTTCCTAACGTGTTTGTTGCGGGACGAGCCAGCCTTCGCGGGTGAGTCTAGGTCGAGAGACCGCTTGACTGGTCTCGTCGCCGTGGTGTGCATAGGGGTGGATTCTGATGGCGAGAAGAGTGGTGGACTTGAGTTAGCCACGTCGCCATCTTCGTCGCCATCATCGCCATGTTCTTCTTCTTCGTTGTTGTCGTCTGCAGCGTCGTCGTCGTTGTGGTCGTCGTCGTCGGCATCACTAGAGGAACTAGATTCGCCGGAGTGAGTACCGTCGGATTGTTCTTGTTCTGGTTCTGTGTCGTCTACGTGTCCTTCTTCTTGTTGTGCTGTTAGTTGTTGCTGTGGTCGTTCTTGTCCTTCGGTTTGGAGAGTGCTGTGGTTGTCATCAAAGGCTGTTGGGACCGCACGTGCGGATAGTTTTGGGCAGTCCCTCACAAAGTGGGACTCCCCTCCACAATACCCGCACGTTTGGGTCTGGCCGCGATGCCAAAGTCGAGCATGTTGGCCGTCAATGTGTGTGAAGGAAGGGACCTTCGATGTTAGTTCCATGACAGCTATACGAGTGCCGGTCTCGATGTCGGTACCATCGTACAGCTGTCGCTGTACTTCTATAACTCTGCCGTATACAGAGAGTTTTTTCTCTACATAGGCAGAGGGCATTTCAGAGGGCAAGTAGTGCACGTAAACATACGTGGTCCGAAAACCAAGTGCACGTGGCTTGGGCACATGGTCTCCAATTCGAAGACCTCTAGCTAGGATCTCTTTAACGGCAGTCTCTCTCAGTCTCGCCGTGACCAAAGACGATGCCTAGGATGCACATCCTGGTCACCCATTTGAGGCTGTGTGGACGATCAGGGCGCTGCCGCCACTTACCGAGCCACATGGCCTCCGTTTTGTCCGGGTTGAGTTAAGCCCCTGTTGCCCGTTCGTTTCGTCGTATAGTCGTTAAAAGATGTGTTAGGCCTGTGTCGGTATTTACGTCCGCTGTCATGTCAGCATATTGCAGTGTCTTCAGTTGTTGACCTTTAGCTCCAGGAAGTTGAATCAGAAAGGTAGCAGATCATTGTAGAAAAATAAAACATTAAATAATGATTACCAGTTCAAGTTCTTTCGCTCAGTGTTTTGCTTTGTTTTTTTTTTCTAGACGAGCCAGCCTTCGTGGGTGAGTCCAAGTCTAGAGTCCGCTTGACTGGTCGCGTTGTTGTTGTGGCCATTGGAGTGTGAGTCGCCGATGGCGAGAAGAGTGGTGGGCTCGAGTTAGCCGCGTCGCCATCTTAGTCGCCATCATCCCCCCATCTTCTTCTTTGTGTTTGTCTTTGGTTTCGTCTGAGTCTTCGTCATTATTGTGGTCGTCATCGTTGTCACTCTCTCCGCTGCTAGGAGAAGAATCGTCGTTGGAGTCATTACCCTCGCTGTCGTGTTCTTGTTCTTCGTGTTCTTCTTGATGTGCTTGTGCTTCTTCATCTTTTGGTTGTTGTTGTCGTTCGGTGTGTGGTGTATGTTCAAGTGCCTTTGGGGCCACACATGCAGATAGTTTTGGGCAGTCTTTCACAAAGTGTGACTCCCCTCCACAATACCCGCACGTTTGGGTCTGGCCGCGATGCCAAAGTCGAGCACGTTGGCCGTGAATGTGTGTGAAGGAAGGGACCTTCGATGTTAGTTCCATGACAGCTATACGAGTGCCGGTCTCGATGTTGGTACCATCGTACAGCTGTCGCTGTACTTCTATAACTCTTCCGTATGCAGAGAGTTTTTTCTCTACATAGGCAGAGGGCATTTCAGAGGGCAAGTAGTGCACGTAAACATACGTGGTCCGAAAACCAAGTGCACGTGGCTTGGGCACATGGTCTCCAATTCGAAGACCTCTAGCTAGGATCTCTTTAACGGCAGTCTCTCTCAGTCTCGCCGTGACCAAAGACGATGCCTAGGATGCACATCCTGGTCACCCATTTGAGGCTGTGTGGACGATCAGGGCGCTGCCGCCACTTACCGAGCCACATGGCCTCCGTTTTGTCCGGGTTGAGTTAAGCCCCTGTTGCCCGTTCGTTTCGTCGTATAGTCGTTAAAAGATGTGTTAGGCCTGTGTCGGTATTTACGTCCGCTGTCATGTCAGCATATTGCAGTGTCTTCAGTTGTTGACCTTGAGCTCCAGGAAGTTGAATCAGAAAGGTAGCAGATCATTGTAGAAAAATAAAACATTAAATAATGATTACCAGTTCAAGTTCTTTCGCTCAGTGTTTTGCTTTGTTTTTTTTCTTCTAGACAAGCCAGCCTTCGTGGGTGAGTCCAAGTCTAGAGTCCGCTTGACTGGTCGCGTTGTTGTTGTGGCCATTGGAGTGTGAGTTGCCGATGGCGAGAAGAGTGGTGGGCTCGAGTTAGCCGCGTCGCCATCTTAGTCGCCATCATCCCCCCATCTTCTTCTTCTTCTTCTTCTTTGTGTTTGTCTTTGGTTTCGTCTGAGTCTTCGTCATTATTGTGGTCGTCATCGTTGTCACTCTCTCCGCTGCTAGGAGAAGAATCGTCGTTGGAGTCATTACCCTCGCTGTCGTGTTCTTGTTCTTCGTGTTCTTCTTGATGTGCTTGTGCTTCTTCATCTTTTGGTTGTTGTTGTCGTTCGGTGTGTGGTGTATGTTCAAGTGCCTTTGGGGCCACACATGCGGATAGTTTTGGGCAGTCTTTCACAAAGTGTGACTCCCCTCCACAATACCCGCACGTTTGGGTACTGTTCACGTACACGTTTGGAGGTACTGTCGAACAAGACAATTCATTATCATCCATAAACAGGCCTGCAATAAAATAATGATCATTCTCATTACTCTCTCCCTCAGCGCTCGTTCCCAATGCACAACTCACTCTCATTCATTACGTGTAAAGTTTCTTCAGTTCCTTCAATATCAACTGGTTGTATTGTTTCTTGTTACGTTGGCACTTTTTGTGTTGGTTCTGGCTCTTGTCGTACTGGTTCATCTTCTACATTTTCAGCGTTTTCCTCTTCTTTATCTTCGTTCAAATCTGTTTCATTCTTCATCTGTTTCTTCGCTCATCGCTCATTCTTCTTCCATGTTTACTTCTACATAAAGCCCAACACTAAAAAAGGCTTTGAAGGAGAAAAATGAAGTGAAAGATGAAAAAGAATAACTCTCGTAGTAACTATTTTATTCCATGAGCTCGTTTTCACTTACAACTTTAAATTTTACGGGACAACGTTTTTGCAATTAGCTAAAGATAAATAATACAAACAAGCAAATAAGTTTAATAAGTATTAAATGAATAGATAGATAGATTAATATACGGATAAAGAAAATAATTCAATGAATGAATGAATGAATAATAACAGTTAATTAAGAATCAAAATTTGCAGTCATAAACTGAATTACATTGGTTAAAAAGTCTAAAAAGTAGTAAAAAATGTTAACATACTAGGTTATTTCCGCCCGGAATTAGTCAAGTCTTTGAATATGTAGTGATTTTTTAGACATTTTTTATTTGGCGAATTGAATTAAACCATAAAAAAACATATATTTAACTTGATTCAGTCAAACAACAACATTTAAAGAGTTATGTTAGACCATCTGGCTTGAGTTAACGCTTTTTTTTATATAAAAAATCATCTTTTTAACGTAAAATTCTTATTAAAAAGACGCTAAAATCTCTTTGTTCATGGAATAATTTGAGAACGTTGAGATGCGTTTTAGTCGCTGGACTACCAACCAATGGAAAAACTCTTAAAATTGCGTGACATTTGAAAAAATATTATACGAGAAATAAACACGTTAAATTAGAAATCAAAAAATCAAACTTAATGGATTTGTATAGTTTTTGGGCGAGTTGGCCATCTGAGGAGATGACCGCCTTCTGTTAATGGTTGTGTTTTGGGTGATAGGTGGCATTTTTCCTGAACATATTTATAAGCCTATGGGTGAAGTCCTTGTCAGACATGACACGCGTGTTTATCCAAGCAGGACATTACTTCTTGGATGCATTCACTGCAGCTTCAATTTAACAAAAAAAAAAAAAACATGCACACTATTTCGCTCAAACCATTTCCATCTGCACATAGAACCAGATACACTGGCTTTCTAAGATCTAATAGCTCGTATGTGGTGTGCACTTATAGCAATTCAGGAAACATAGTGTACATGTTTTTCATGTAGCAGTCCATGTATAATATAGCCCTTTGAAATTGTTTTCTTGGTCAATCATGACTTCCAAAGAAGAGCCTTTTTATGAATTTGATAACTGCATCCCAGTTATATCATTGTTTTAGATCATTTTTTGTTATGTGTTTTAGATTGGCAATTGCTTTTAGAGTAACCTGTTTTCCTTTTTTCACGAACAGGTTTGGAATTTGCTTTCAGTTTAATGGCTTCTTCCATTTCCATTTGATGAGTAGGGCTTAGGGTTGGAAGCTTTGGAAGTTGGTCAAGTATACCTTTTTTTTTAATTCATAATTATGCTCTTCTTTGAGCCTTGCAACTTTGAGTGTTCGACTACCAGGGGATAACTTTATATAAATCTAAAAGTTTTGGTATTTCTTATCCTCTGCTGGCTGGAGTTTTGTGCTTTGCTTCGCAAAATGCATTTCATTTACGCAATATTATACTTTGATTTAATTTATATTTTGAACAAGATTCCCACCACTAGCTTGTTGCGCTTTGCCAAAATTACCACCATAATTACCTCCATTTCTATCAATCTCCACTGTATGTAGATTCAAGTCATCTACATTATCTGCTAATTTTGACGTGTCCTGGCTCCTGTCTTGAGCAGCATCAGTTTGATGACTTTCATTAACAAAACTTTTATTAATGTAATCACAGATGTCATCAAATCCTTGATCAAATTCATCCTTGATTATGCGGATGTCCTTCCATGGCTACTGTCATCAGGGTTTGTGTTTTACTGATCGATGTCACCACCAGCTCCACAAGCATAATAAAAAAATACGGCCCGATGGGTCCATGTGGCTACTGTTTCACTGATTGAAACAATTTGAAGTTTTGTTATATTTTTGAGTTGGATTGCTTTATGTTTAGTTGTTGATTGGAGATGTTGGAATATGGTTGGGAGTGCCGAATTGAGTTTTTATTGAAATGAGGACATGTAAGTGTCATGTCTAAATTAACGTCGAGTGACATTATTAAACAAAAGTCAAGACAACATTCTTGCATTTAGGTTTATACAGTTTAATGAAATAACAACTTTTTCTGTGTTGCAGACTTGGTGTTAAAATAAACCTGATGAATCAAAAAAGAAAAATTAATTAATTAATCAACATTTTTTTATTGCCCCAGATAAAGCAGCGAAATAATTAGTTGAAGTTTTAAATTTTAGACATTTGCTTTTATTGAAAAGTTAATGTTTGTTGGTTTTGAATATATATTGTGCACAAAGAAAATTATTTTCCACCTATTTTTTGTCAAATGCAGTTTATGGGCTTTGCACTTTTTATAGGTGTGAGGGTTTTATAGGTGTGAGGGTATATATCAATAACAATATTGCAATTGGTTGTTGTTAGTTGGATTTTCTAGGTGTTGATTTTCTAAGGATTTTTTTATATTTTTGTCTTATTTTCTTTCTGTTTAGTGTTTTCATAATCTTGTCTACATTGATTCTCGATGGTTCTCTATCTATAGCGTATAGCGTTATTTCCAACATATCTCTTTTTGTACGCTGGTTTGATTTTCACATAAATTGTCATTAGGATTATCGACAAGGAGGTCATAACAATGTTCAAATTTACTTATCACAGCTTCCATGTTTGTTTGGTAGATGAAAGGTAGTAGAACCTGTACCGTACAAGATTTGTCATTTCTCCAGTCATAAAACAAGCATTTCTTGAATATCCCACAGTGGGGTTGAAAGTGTTGGTATAATATTGGTATATTTCTGATAAATTACCAATAAAATACCAACCACAATGTTAAATTCAAGGATTAACCAAAACTGATTAGCAACTTCACACTTTTCTTTGTATTTTATTGCCAAATAAGAAATAGCAAATATGAAAACTATTAAAGCATATAGTATACATTTTAGCAACCAAAATTTACAGTGCTACTAATTCAACCGGGGCCACCCCGAGTTTATTAGCCAATCACGTTTGAGCTTAAGAACAAAAGAACCAGACATAGACGATCTGTCAGGTTCCGGCGTAGTCTAGTTCACGTGGGAAACTGTAAAAAAAGTAGATATCTTAGCAGCACTGTAAAAGGCTTTTTCTTAGAAGTCTAAATAATATAAATAAGGAGTGGCGAATGGTTCTCCCGAATAGCAAGAATGAGGTTTTCAAAATCGAGATTGAGAAATTTCAAAAGATCAAGACTGAGACTTTTGAGACAAAAATCAGACACACGTTTAGTCGGTTTGACTTCCAAATAGGCAAGATTATAGATATAACAGGAACTGAAAGGAAGTTAAGCATGGATTTTACCTTATGCTTACTAATTCAAAAGATACTCAGATTCACAATTTTTAACATGGACTGGACTTTTGGTTATTTTTAAAACCCATGCTTAAGTTTTAATTCCTGATATCTATAATCTTGCTGATTTTGGTGTCAAACTGACTAAACGCCGCCAGATTTCTAGATGTTTATGAAATATGACGTCATAGATGACGTTTGATTATGACGTCATCATATATATCGAAAAATGATCCATTTGGCAAATGAGTTTTATGTATGAACTTAGAACATAATCGGAAACCTCCTTAGAGATGTAATTCCCTCCCCTAGAAACCATTGCTAGTGAAAAGGTAAGACCCCCTTAAGGTACATTCACCACCCCTACAACAAATCAGTACTTTCATTGTTTTTAACTCGTGGATCGAAGATCCTCGAGTTATTGGGATGGGGCTTTTGAACCGGAAGTGTCACTCGCTCACTCACTCGCTCACTCACTAGACAGTCAGTGTAAACTTTTGAGCCCCAAGATCTCGGTCAGCGTACTTCGAGCACATGGATATTTGATTCGTCTGCAGGAATGATTTCTCGATCGAAGTAATCACGAAAACTCTCATATTTTATGTGCTCACGCCACACGATTCGCAGTAGAATTACACATAATTTTATGTCGAATGTTTTCGGAAATGGTCACTGAATTTTACTAAAGATCATGCAATTTACGAGCGAACTAAGCGAACCAACTTATTGTGATCAAATTTATTGAGATATCTTCCCTGCTATAAACAGAAGCTACTTTTTATCCTTCCTTTCATGCTGTATGGAATGGTTTCACAACCAGTTTCAAACGACGAAGCTGTTACTACTGGATATTTAACAGTATTGCCGGTAAACATTCTTAGAGAGTACGATACACACTTGAAGTGAAGACAACAACAGTCTAATACTTTAGTGATGTTTTAGGGTAAATATATTGCTAATTGTAATTATTTCTATTATATTTTTGATTAAAATAACCAGTTTATCTGTCAATAGTTTAATTTTATTGACTACTATTAATTCGTAGATCAGCGATTGAAACTGGCGATTACCAAGCTCTTAGCTTCTTGCACAGAACAACAAACTTATTCGCCAAACTTTTAAGTTTTTAAAATCGCTTCACCCTATTATCTTGCAGTTCAACTTAACGATCTATGTATATGTAGATGAAAGTAATATTTCTTCAGGTCGAGCTCGACAACAACTATATAAACAGCTGAAACGGCCTCTCTGAAAACTACTAACGACTTGTAAGCGGATCAGGGACTGAGGGAACGACGGACTGTAAGGGAAACGGACGACAACCAAAATAATACAAATAGAACAACAACATTGAATACTTATTTTTCGCTTCAAATCATCTCAAGCTAATCCGAGAAAATAATTACATAATCGTAATGGAGCGGTCTAAACTGTAAGCACTTTCAAAATGTTCTAATTATGATCCACGAGTTGGCCATAGGTGGCCTTTGATTGAGGTAAATAAACAAATATAGACATTCAACCAGACCATATGAAACTATTGACAGTATTTGGTTGTTTTATACCTCTGTAGCAAATCTTGCTTTTCTTCTAAGTTGAGGGTTTTTGATGTTACTGGCATTCTCTTTGGAACCTTCACAGATCTGACATTTCCTATCAATAATTGATTATTATTATATTTATTTAATTAAAGTGCTATTAGCTAGAGTGGTTTCATAACCTGTGAAACGAAATGTACTACTTAGAGATGCACACGTACACTATATGTGGGCTGGGGGTGATAAGGTAACAGGGGTAGTACCACTTACCTTTTAGTAATGGGTATTTACTGGGGTGATAACACTATATGGTTACCTATGTAATAATTCTTTTTTAGACTACATCATATATTCCTAATCATCATAATTAGGGGTAATGATCAATATGTGATGTAGTCTAGCTTATTACCTTATATCACCCTTGCTATAGTGACAGTACTATATGATGTAGTCTCATTACTCCTATCACCTTATTACCCCTGTATATAGTGTTTGCTAGGTCTGTATGTACTTTGTTTCATTGGTCAGTGAAAACCATTAAACTGTTATGGTAGTACTAGTGTGTGTGTGTGTGTGCGTGCTTACATAAGCTTGGTTTTATGAAGTTGTCTGTCACACAACTCTCATCACCACCGTGTGGGTAATAAGAAGGAAATCATGAAAACTCATTTCTATCTTGGGCTCTCAAGCATGTCGATTAAGGCCAGCTGGGTATTTGAACAATACTCAACAAAAAAAGATTGTAACATCTCAGTCTACCTATTTCAATTAACGTTGTCCATCTGGAATGGTTGATCTGAGACCGACAAGTGCCATTGTCATGTGACCTGTCGAACAGTCTTTTGCCAAACATGTATCTCTTATACAATCAAGCCTGCAACGAATGGCACTGCTCTTTTGTCATGCTACTTTGAGTTTGCATTGAATATATCACGAGCCACAAGTGTGCCATTCAACGAGCAAAAACTCATCAAAACCATGATAGTCATTTCTGACCCAGGCCTCACTCAACATGCTTGATCTCTCCACACTTGATCTCTCCACACTTTTGACATGTACACCCTTTCCCAAAAACTTTGCCACCCATGAAGTGAAAAGCCTACAAGCCATTAGTGCATGTGGGTAACCTAATATGTATACTTTATTAGAAGGCAGGGATTTCATGGCCACATTGCTACACTTGTCAATATGTTTTTTGAGTTCTAAATATCCATTTTGAACTAATCAAACAACATGAAAGGCGTTCCCAATGCACATTTAGTTTCTGAACTGATCCGTGATTCTTTGTGCCACTAGCTTCATGGGTGGCAAACTTTCTGGGAAAGGCAGTATACATCTTTTTGTAATAGAGTGATTTTTGTATGCAGACTGCACATTTTATATACCCTGTTACTGCAGAACCTTTGACGTTTTTTACCGCACAGTTCACTCATTATGTCACGTAGAGTGCAGTATTATTTTGCTCAAAATGACCTGTTTTTTGTTTTGTTATATACACCTATTTCAATTAACGTTGTCCATCTGGAATGGTTGATCTGAGACCGATAGGAATTGTGGGAGTTCTTTAAATTCCAAATGCATTGTTTTAATCACACTTGAATGGTGCTGAATTACAGATAACAGTATTTCCGAAGTAAACATTAATATTCAAGTGTGATTATAATAGTGCATATGCAATTTAACAAGCTCCCACAATTCCTATCGGTCTCAGATCAACCATTCCAGATGGACTATGTTAATTGAAATAGGTGTATACCGTGTAGTCTCGCATCCCTACTAGCATTCTGTTGTTGCTTTTTTGTTGTTGTTTTTCTTTTCTGTTTTTCTCTTCTTCCTTTCCCATCCTCCTGCAATACACAAATGTTTCCCCTTTAATTTCAGACATGGCTATCGAAACAAAATCCAAAGTAACTCACCGGCCAGTCAGTTGGTCTGCTCTGCCAGCAGTGGTTCCCACGTGGGGTTGGCCCTTCGCAACATCTGGCAGAAGGCCGCAATGGCCGCTCCACGGCACTCTTCGTTCGGTTGCCTGTTGATAGCCTTGGATATTTTGGGGCCTTCCGATCAGAATTGTCACAGTACAGCGCCTCGGAGAAGATGGCTCTGACCTCCTCTCCAGCGTCTTCCGACCTGGCCAGCCTGTGACACCGCTCCGCCAACGGAGCAATGCCCAGCAGGCAGGCCAGGCGGCGGTTCTTGGCCTCGGCTGTGTGAGAGGAGATCACGGGCAGGCTCAGCTTCGCCACCTCCTGTTTGGTGCCGCTGGCGGCGCAGACCTCTCTCCTCAGCAGCAGGGCAGCTGCAGGACTCGGACATGAGCTCCTGCAGCCGCAGTTGGTGGCCCTGGCCCTGCCACACGCTCCTGAGCTCTTACTTTAGGGGTGTTGCTTGGTGCACAAATGTTTCCCCTTTAATTGCAGACATGGCTATCAAAACAAAATCCAAAGTAACTCACCGGCCAGTCAGTTGGTCTGCTCTGCCAGCAGTGGTTCCCACGTGGGGTTGGCCCTTTGCACCATCTGGCAGAAGGCTGCTATTGCCGCTCCACGGCACTCTTCGTTCGGCTGCCTGTTGATAGCCTTGGATATTTTCGGCCTTCATGGAAAAGGCGTGATAGCTTGTCATTCGTACGAAAAACTCAATGGTGACTATTTTGAAGGCTATGTACGCCAAAACTTTCCAGCTATGTTTGAAATAGCTAACAAAGAAGACTCGCTGGTGTGGGTGCATGATGGTGATCCTAGTCACAACTGTGCAGGAGTTAAAAACAATTGAAAAAGATGAAAGCCCAGTTGTTTTCAATTCCACCACGAAGCCTCGACCTCAATCCCATTGAAAACCTTTTCCATTTGGTGCGAAGAAAATTGAACGAGCCAACCCTCAAAAACAATATCGAGAAAGAAACCTTCGTGGAGTTTGAAACTAGAGTAATTGAAACATTTCTGAATTTCCCTATTAATACTATAGACAATATTATTGACTTTATGAATAAAAGGATAGAGTTAGTTATAAAGAACAAAGGAAACAATAACATACTGAAGCATTTTTCTCACAAATTATAGTGTTTATTGTGGTGAAAATAATTATTTACTGAAAGAAATGGGCCGAAACAATAAATAGACACGTCTCACTTCCGTTTGCTATATGACGTAACTTCCGGTTTGTAAACCGTGTGCTACTGGTTGCTATTTTCTTGCTTTTTGTTCATGTTATCAAGCATAAATTTGAATTATCAACCTAATAAAATAATCTTGGGTGTCCAATAAACACAACACTGCACATTTCTGTATTATTTTTTATAACAAAACATAATTAACAACGGTTTACATTTGTAAACCGTGTGTTTCATTGAAATAAATGAAATGTGATCATAATCTTTAACAATATAGCTCACAAAATGTAAAACGTTCAAAAAACGATAGTTTTCATGTAAATAAGTATTATTACATGGACTTCCGAAGGAAGACCATGTCTTAAAATGCTGCGTGGTCAATCTTAGGTCTCAAATGTGCTTTTTTGGGCTACCTGTGGTCCTATTGTGTTTCAGCCAATGAGAACCGATCAAAACGTTCAACTTGATGTTTCCATGTCGATGTCAAACTCAACCAATCCTAGTGCTTTCTTTTTTCAAATCTATTGTCATATTGTCAAATGTGTCGTGTGTAGCTAGGTCTATCTATTCACACACGGAGAAATAGAGGGAAAGTTGTACTTGCGTTCAAAGATAATATGGACGAAATCAAGCATAGAACGCTGCTCTCACATACAAATGGACATGCCATTCGTGGTAGTCCTACACTAAGAGATGTTCAGTGAAATTTTCAGGCTGGTCCACGAATCTGTTAGCATTGATAGGATTGAAAGCATTGATAGCAAAGTTCTTACCAGTCTTTAAAATCAGTTCTCACGAGAAAGAAAACGAACCAACTATGATTCTTAACTACAATACAACTTACAAAACTATAACTACTGACATGAAAACTGACTGTATGAATGCTGAGTTTTTGTGGATTACTCTATCTATAAGATAGATAAGTTGTCATACTTCGATTTTTCAGTAGAGTGTGGAAGTTCGTCCTCGCTACATCATCCTCGCTTCAGTTTGAATCAAATGGCCTTAAAAGTTTGAACACCTCAAGATGCGAAATAATTATTTTCCAAATCCCTGCACAATAAAAAACATCTAAACATACTCCACAACTTCCTACGACTGACTTTTCTAACATTTGAAGGGATTGGCACTCATTCTTTGTAAATATTTATCGACTGGAACATAGTCTCCAGCTATTGAATATCAAGATTAGTCTGTTTGCCATTGGCGCCGGAAGTCCATGTAAGCGGTCTTTGAGCGTCTAGTTATATTTTGAAAATAGGCTTTTTAAACAATTGAAAACCGCCGTTAATATGATATCAAACATTCATTGTACATATAAAAGTACATATTTATGCTAACGTGTTGGCATCCACAGCAAGCTTTGCAAAGCAACTTGCACATGGCTCAATTCGGCGCTGTGTTGATTCCGGAATTTGATTATTAAACTGGAATATATTCCACCTTACGGACATCATCTCCGTTTCTCGGTCATCAACAATGCCGTTCTTGATATACAGTAGAGGCCTTTTCGTGGTACAAAAAATCGGAGTGTCTTTGACTAGTTGAATATCTTTAGTAAAGTGTGTCTTAGGTGCAGGAAAATGCACAGACTCTCCTTCCAACATCAATAACAAGTCATGCCATGGTATTAGTTGCGTTGACCATCTAAAGTCGTTCAGAAATATACATTCTTTATCTTCTATGCCAATCCAGACGAAGCTTCCCGAGGCAGGTTTAGAGAATGTGTCATAGATCAGAGTTAAGGGCTTCAATATGAACGTTTTGCCACAATTAGCTGGACCTGTGATCATGATATTGCGATATTTCGCACAACCCTTTTCAAGGACATCTTTTATGCTATCAGCGAAACCTTTTATTTCAATGTTATTGTTACTTAACACTTCCGTAGCGCAATGTAAGCCATTCTCCGTTGCAGCCAGATAAGCATACATCCCTGTTACATTCTTGTAAGATTTGCATCTTGATTTGCGTGCGCGCTGAAGTTTAGCATTTGCTTCATTTATTTCCCACGTGTTGTCAATAAGTTTGCATACAACTTTCCTTGACATGGATATTAAAAATTGCATTAAGTCTTTGCCTTCAGTTTTCTGTTTAAATGCAAGTGCTTGCAGCTGAGTTAATGTTTTTATTTTCCTAGACAATAACACTTTGTAGACTTCGTACACAGACAATCGCTTTTGCTTTTTCTTGCTGTCGTCCTTACGCTTGGCTTGTGAGACTCGCTTTCATGAACCTCTTTTCTTCTGTTCTCTTAAATGCTTTCGCTTGCTTTCGCTGTTTTAGGCTCTGAGCTATTTAGAAGATCAGGATGACCTTCACTTTGTATAAGCTTCTCATCAGTTTTCGTAACATAACACCACGCACTATAATAGTTGTGATGATGGGCGGAAAAATTTACTGTGATACCATATCTCTGCTTTATCCATCTCTTTGACGCGTTCCAACAATGTATTTTCGTTAGTTTGATGGCTACATGTAATGGGTTCCATTCTCTTTATGTGCTTCTTCACTACAACACCATTGCATAACTTCTGCTCCCACACACTCAAAAGACTCAACTAGTACTTTAGCAAAGAACGTATGTGTAGGGAAAACTTCCTTATTAGCTTGGCTATAAGTTACCAAATAAACACATCTCACTTGGTTTGTTAGTAATTTTCTATTTACTGAAGAGTCACATTCTGCTTTACTATCACTGTCGTACTCGTGTATCAACTCCATCTTACAATAGTGATTGCCAATTTGATTGATTTGGTTTGTTTACTTGGCTGTTGTGTGTGGTATCATTGGCCAAAAAAGTACTTAGAGGGCTTCAAATCCCTTTTCAAACAATTTTCTGTATTAAATATTGTTTCTAACAAAAAAATTTTTATTTCTTTACTTACTAACTGATGGATATTACAAGATAGTAATACTTTTTTTGTAATTTCACAATGATATGGGTGGGAAAGCTATTTTTAGAAAAATACAATCTTGGACAAAAAGGTTGGCAAAATTGTACGTTTTTGTCTCGTTTGATGTTATGAAAGAAAAACAACCTCAACAATGTATGAAATTCTTCCCCCCCCCCCCTAAAACAATGTGGGACGTTCCATGATTGCCCATCCTGAACAATCAACATTACCCCAGGGGAAGGGGGAGGGGGAGAAATAGGTGCTGGAACATTGAAAGCCCTGTTATTAATGCAATGTTTTGAAAATTGTCAAGTATTTTTGTCCAAGATTGTAGCTGTAAATCCGATTGTGTGAGCGTTTATTGGTATTTTATTTGGTTCAAAAATAAATTGGAGTTAAAGTCAAAAATTCAGTTGTCTAATTTGAAACTTTTATCGAAAAACGTTCACGTGATCTGATAGGCTTGCTATCAGGTTCAACGAATTTTCATTTGAGATAAGAATTGCTGGAAATTGATGTCGTCTTCTTCAGTCCGCATTCTATTCTTCCCACGTTGAGAATTAACAAAAAGCAAAAACAACAATAATAATGATCATAGCGATAATAATCATGACAATGGTGAAAATGATAATCGCTTTTCTACTCCTTCGTCTTCCTCGCGATCGTCTTCTCCTCTGAGAGCGGGATAATAAATTATTCTTACATTCATTTCCCATTTCGTTCACCCATTCATTCATTTGCCAGTTTGCAACTGAACTTTTTAACTGTAAATGCACCTTGTGGGCTCCTGGTGGGTTTGCTGTTGGGACGTTAGTCTACTATGTTCAAGTCTATGGACGAGAATCGATCAATCAATCAATCTTCGTTCAAATTCGGCTTACATTTTGAAACAAGCTTTAGTGATTAAAAATACTGTTAGACGATGTCTGTCTGTGAGTTTATTTTCAACAGAGCCCCGGGCACCTCTGTATGAAATGATTATACAATTTAAACATTTGCTTAGAAAATTACAATAATTCACGTCAACGATATTACCTTAATTGGTATTACTAGGGCAAGTTCTGCGAGTGAAATTTCTAAATTAGTACGTATAGTATAGTATTAAAAAAACACTAGCGCATTGAATGGCATTTTTTTTCTCGCATAAAATTCTAATACGAATAAGTAGTTTTTGTAGTCTGAACTCAAAATTTAAGTTGACATGTCTCATTTCAACTTGTTTTTAAACAAATTGCCTATTATTTCTCGAATTGGGCTGCCTGTTTAATTTTTAAATTTTAAAATCCGTTTTTGAGGATGTCCCACCGAAGGGATTATTTTTTGGGATTTTTAGTATGTTATTGATCAACCTGCCTTGGACACTCAAAATACGTTGAGAAACATTCTATTGCAATTTGTTCCAACCCAAGTCACTGGATGACTGGACTACAAATAAAATATCAAAAAATGCTCACATCATCTGATAACCTTGCTATCAAGTTCAACAAATTTTCATTTTCATTTGTCGTCTTTTTCACAGTCCGCAGTCTTATCTTCAGTCTTATCTTCATACCACGTTGAGAATTAAAGCAAAAATCATTAAAAATAAGATATAGGATATGCATCAAAAATTCTTAAAAATCTCAACAAATTGATGTTCGGCGTGTGAAATAACATGATGTTTTCACACAATGTGAGGATATCACCTGATATTTCACTGAAGTTTATATAATAAAAGTGATTATTTTGACTTACTGCCTAGTCCTGGTGACAAAGGTGTCCATGCTTATAGTAATAATTATATAGTAATAAGTTGTTCTCACATGCAGTTAGCTAGCTGAAAACACTGAATGAGACCAAATTCACCAGGGTTGAGCGCGCGTTGAGCTACTGCACAATAGCTTTCAGACAGCTAGAAATTAGGTAGAAATGTACATACCATATTCAAAATTTGTTTCTTTTTTTAATTATTTCTCTGGTGTAAGTACACAAAAACATTTAAGTTAAAATTTATATATTCACCCACTTGCAGTAAGGCTGTCATACAAACATATACATTTGTTATTAAGAAAATAAAACGTTTGTAATTTAGTACGATAGGAGTTGATTAAGGTTACGGTCCACGTTCGCAGTGTGCTTTCGCATGCTCTCAGTTAAAAGTTTGTTTACCGCGGCTTACATAACAGAGAATAAGACTGTGTATGTTTTGTTATATAAAACAATTTTCTGTAAGATATGCTCTTCGAAAACCCTCAAAATTAACCGCCTTCAATGCGAGTTGTTTAAAAAAGTATAAGTCAAAAATTTCATACTGCTTTGCCATCATTTTTTCGTTATGTCAATCAACATATGTTGGTCTTCCAAACCATGTCCAGTTTTTTTGATAAAATCCTTAGTTTTATAGTTATGGCCCGTTTTGTTATTTAACGTGAAATTGCAAAATTAACAAGCATTTCATTAAAAGAAAATTCAGTCAAAGCAAATATTAAAACAGCTAGGTCTGCATTCTTTTAATATTCAACTTAAATTTGAGATAATATCGAATGGTGCTCAGAAATCAAATCACTATATTAAAAGTCAGAAATAAAAATGGTGTTTTGAACAAAAGAAAACAGTAGATGTACTTAAATTAAACCTGTACAATTTAGTATGAATTATTTGCATTCGAATATTTTAATTTATCACCAGCCTTTATTTAACTCGTGGCCCCCAGTAAGGTATTTATAAAAAAAGTTTGACCCCCCTTGTCAATCTGAAATAGCCTTGATCCCCCCTTGTTTCCTCCTCCTCCCCCCTCTTCAAAAATAATGACCATAGTATCCTATGAATATATATATATATATATCGAGTCTTTTCAAAAAAAATATCTCTTCGTCACTTTTCATTTCATATGTCATATTTCATATGATTTGTTGGTCAAGATATCTTATATTTCATTACATTTCATTTATAACTTTTTTTTATTTTTTTATTGAACAATTTCAAACAATTAACAAAAAAAGATAATATAGATACTTACACTAAATAACATTACATTACATTACACTGCATTACGCTACTCTACATTACATTACATTTACAGGGGAAGGAAGTAAAATATAAATAGGCATAAATAAATACATGAGTACATCTACACCTGCATACGTGTAAGAACACATATGCATGCATATATCTATCTTACGTACATGTATATATTTTCATTTTGTTAGTGCGTTTAACTTTTATAAATATTAGGAAGGAGTTTGTTCCATTTATTGTAATGGTATGATAACTTGTTTCTATTTTTAGCTATCCTAAATTCTAAGTCATAAGTATATTTAATTTTAGGTAAGAAAGAGGAAAGTGAAGGGAGTATATTCTTAATGCTGCATTTATAAATGAGGTACTTAGCTAATATTAAAATATGATTTATTAAAATTTTGTCATCATTTAGTGTGTAAGCACCAAGAATAATGTCCATTTCATTCAAGTCTTATAATATTATGTTATAAGTCATTAGCCATTCTAGTAACGAATTCCAGAAAGTAATAACTTCTACACATTCAGTAAACAGGTGTTCAATGGTTTCATCGTGATTGCCGCAAAAGGAGCAGAGAGGAGAGTGAGACTTTCCAATTTTGTACAATAGTTTCTTAGTGAATACAATGCGATGCAACTCTTTAAATTGAAATTCTCGGGTTTTGGTGTCGAGACAACACTTGGCAGGTAGGGTATATACTTCGCGCCAATCAATATCAAGCTTAAAGTTGTTTTCATAAATTGTTTTTGCGGAGGGAGGGGTACATCGACGAGAAATAAAAGACGTTATCGTCAAAATTTATTTTCAATGTATACATATGAGTATAATTAAAGGCCCAGTATCGACCGGGATGCTTTGCGGCCATTTGATTTTGTTTTGAAATAGCGTTATTGTTAAATGGCTCTCTCTAATTGGCCAAAAACCGCTTGAGTTCAAAGTCCATGGCCGTACGGAGATACGAAAAATATCACATATCAACATACATGAAAGTAGCGAACTCTTTCGACGAACCTTTGAGCTTTTGAGTGTTTCTGAATATCCTTAAATGCATCCCTGAGAAGAAAACTATCGTGTAATAGTATGCGGTGAATATAATAAAGGATTGGGCATGGTATGTTATGTGTATTTAATTTCTGTTGTATTATCAAAGTAACGATATTGATCAACTCGATTTGTCCGCTTTGTTATTATTAAGCAATCGTTGTAGTAAAAATATGTTTAAGAAAGTTGAGTTTCAAATATAAATAATGTTAATAAGTATTTTTAATGTCCATAGTATATTATCGTCTCGACTGAGCAGCTCTATGGCATATTTTAACTGCTAGTCCGTGGATCGGAATGAGATGCCTGCGAAGCGGCCGAGTTAATTATAATCTATTCAAACATCAAAGCTTGTTATTTACATCTATGTACGGAAAATATACAAAATATTGCGGCACAGATGTTGTAAAATACATAGAGAACTTAAATACAGTGAAATGTTTTGAGCTATTAGCAGGATTACTTAGGATTATTTGGATTGAGAAGGCATTACGAACTTTGATAATTTCGTGATACACGAAATTAGGTCAAGGCACGCAAAGCATCCCGGTCGATACTGGGCCTTTAAAACATTCTAAAGACTATGTTGAAATAAGCTAGCATTCTCTGAAAATTTGAGCTTTATAACTTCAAAACAGAAGCCTTTCCTGTCATGCAGTCATACAATTTCCTTGTTATTTTTGACAATTTCAAAAAAATGCACATTTGTGAGTATTGTGGAAGGCTAACTCGCTTATTACGCATGACCATTCAATCTAGACACTCACACACACATATATATGAACTATGCATAAAAATCATATGCACAACTCAAATAGTATCATATAAATATATGTATATATATGGAGTCTTTTAAAAAAAATATCTCCGTCATGAATGACTATCGAACTGATTGTTTTATCAAAAGCATTTTTTTTTTTTTCACTTTTAATTTCAGTTTAAATGGCGACTGGAAACCAATCTAGCCAAAAGAGAAAGAAAAAAGCAGTTCATATTTTGATAAAACAATCTAATTGGTGTAAATAGTGGATATTACATGGGCGCGGATGTGCCAATTTCATCTTCGAGTGTTGAAATGACCTCTCACAAGTGAGAGGTTTTCAACTGTTTGTTGTATAATTATCAATGAAAAGAAAACTTTTTTGACACAAGAAGTTTCCGTTAAGCTGTCTAAACATAGTGATGATATGGAGTGCAGGTTATTACAGTCCAGACGAAAAGTGTTATGAAGACGGTTTTGCTTTTTTGAGAGTGGTCATGTGCTGGGGCGGCTCAGAGGGATGTTTTTTTCCCCTCGATGCTGATGCTGTAGCACATGACTGAAAGATGGAGTTGAAAAAGTTGGACTGGCATACAATGGTAAGAAGGAGAAAGTGGGACTTGTGGAAGGCTGTGAGTGGCTCCTAACTGATAGGGGCGGTCTTGTTATCCCTGAGAAGGAGATTGTTGCTTTTGATTAGGAACAGGAGGTGGTGCAGAGATTGAAGATGGTGCTTCGTCATCTTGGTTGGTCTCCGCGATGACAGTGCTCCGGGCGAGGTGATTTGTTTGGTGTGTTATCCATGGGCTGAGAGAAGAGCTCCAAAGTATCTGAAGGCTCAGCCTGGGTCTCTTCAGGCGGCTCTTGAAAAAGTTGCTGAGAGGTGTTTGACTCTATGCTATGCATAGAGCCAAAAAGGTCTTGTTGTCGAAGCTGCTCCTCATTCCATGCGATGGCTGGATTTTCAGGGTCTAGTGTTAATACAGGATTCGTGCTACTCCTTAAACTCCTTGAAAACTCCTTAGATTTGATTTACGTTTTTAAGGGCACTTGAAAAGCCCTTGAATTTTAGAAAACCATCAAAAACTCCTTAAAAACTCCTTAATTCTAGCTAAAGTAGGGTAAAAATTGTAGTATTGCAAATTAAAGTTAAGTAAAAATTCTATTAAGGTACATGATTTTCGTAAATTTTCGTATATCAAAGTTGTCTCAAAAAGTGCTTAAAAATTACTTTTTGGTCCTTGAAAACTCCTTGAAAACTCCTTAAGAGCGTTCCTCTGAGAATATCGACCATAGGTGTGCAAAATGCCCAGAAACCGAATTTCTCATACTTTGCTCAAAGATAGCCCTCGATGTCCGTATCACAGAAATAATAGCGAAAGTTTCAACAGATTGTTATTTTAGGAGAAATTCGACATTTTAGGTTTGAGGCTTGATAAGGCGATTTCCCGGCATCACACGTACTCCGCGAGAAATGCATTTTCAAAGTGTAAACAAAATTGAATTTTGTAACTGTATAGCTCTTTTAAAAGATCGATAAACACTTGTTATTTCAGCAGTAAAATAATTGTTTTTTATTTAGAATTGAAAATTTAATGGAATTTTGAATTTGACCTAAATTTAGTCGATTTTCAATGCCTGAAAATAGCACAAATTGAGGAGTCAAAAAACCAACTTGTTACATGACTTTATGAAATAAACAAATGTTCCTGTGAAAGAGCATCCTTTTAGCTTTTAGAAAATGTAAAAACATTTTTGGGCTACTAGAATTTCGACATTCTAGAGCTCCTCGAAAAGGCATTGTGGACGCTAAAAATAGCATGTGTCACGGTGACGTGCGTGACATCGTGACACACAAACGTCTGATTAATTATGCTAATAAAAACATTTCAATGGATTTCTGTCACAATTTTAATGCATTTTAACCCTTTTTATTTCTTTAGAACAATATTTTGTATATATAGACATTTTATATAATTTTTGATACTTTTATTTTAGTATTTTATTTGTTAGGCATTGCCAAGTCCTCATTTCGTTTTGAGTAACATTACTAAATTAAGAAACGAAGCAATTCCGTAGAATTGAGGCTTCAAATATACACTATATCTATACTTAAATATGTCTATAGTTAAAATACATTGGTAAAGTTTTTGAATTGAAATGAAATTAAAAGCAGCGCTGTGCTGTAAAAATAATTAGCTAAATATATGTGCATAAATTTAATTGTTCTGCTTCAATAATTTGAGCGTGACCTTTTATTTATAGTATCTGGTACAGTACAAACACTAAAAGTGTGCAATACTTTGTACTATTTACTACGGTACCGGTGGCCCATAAATGTCACGGCAAATCTTTTATTATTCACGGCAAATCTTTTATTATTCACGGCAAATCTTTTATTGCTCGTGGCATATCATTTATTTATTCATCTATTCATGCATTTATTTACATATCTATTTTTTTATTGTTTACTTTACATTTTTTACACCAAATTTATATCATTACCACACATCATTTCCTTTTCATATATTCCTCCATGCCATCCTTGTTTTTCGTGCTTTTAAAGCAATAATAGTTCACCTTTTTCGGTCATATTTTCGCCATTCCTCTTTCCCCTCCCATGCATCCCCGCTTATTTCATGAGTGTCTTTTAAAATACCTTTTTTTGATTTTTTTATTCTATTTAACCCATTTACCCATTTACCCATATATTTCTTCTTTGTTTTTATTTATATTTTTTATCATATTTTTTATTACTGGTTCTTTCTTTCTCCAATTATTCTATATTCCACCATCCATGCCCAATTGTTTTGTTTTTCATTTTCCATATTACTTCATTCATCTATTTACATTACTCGTTTTATTATATATCTAATTATATTTTCCACTTTTTCATCCTTCTTTTTAATGTTTCGGTTATTCTTTCACATTTTTTTTCAAGTCCCACACTACGCCCAGGTCAATGCTTATCAGTTCATCGCTTTTACAAATTGACATTGTAGCGTTTCTTAGTTTTTGCGATTCGAACTCAATGTTACATTGCAGTTTGTACTGCTACAGCTTTCTTTTAGTGTGCTAATTGGACCCATGTTTATCTTAAGTTGCGTTCTGAACATATGGAAAACTTTTTCATACCCGTATCCTCTATAAAACAAAGATTCGAGCCGTGATCATCTACTTCATTACCCCAGGAAGCCCGACACTAAGAACGGCTGTGAGGGAGACTAACGGTACTACTTCATCCGCTATCTTGAATTTTACACAGGAATGCCGCAGCTTCAGTTTTGTTTTCGTAAGTTTTGCCGTTAGTAACTGAAAGTTTTGCCGTGAATAATAACAGATTTGTCGTGAATAATAAAAGATTTGCCGTGAGTAATAAAGTTTTGCCGTGACATTTATGGGCCACCGTAATTTACCACTAAATAGTGTTGATTAAACAATAGAGAACAAAAGAATTTGCATAATTTAGCAGTATTTAGTAGTAGTTATGTTGCACACTTTTAGTGTTATCACTCTACCGTAGTAGCTCTATCTAATACTTGTCAGTTCACTGACGGAACAAAAAACAAAATCTTGTTCCTTATTTTCAGCTGTATGATCTTAAACCTCATGTGTTCTAGTTTCTTAGGTCTACTCTTCAATTTTTTGTGATGTATGACTTGTTTTTATTCCAGATTGTCTACTGTATTTTGATTAAAAAATCATCATCATCTAAATTTCCGGTCAAATTAATAAGCCCCTCCCCTCTATTACAGTGCGGACACTCTAACTGGGCCCACCTGAGCAAAACTGTCCAATCACAATCGATCAACAGAAAATCGATTCCCGATAAAACCCCATTAATAAAATCAGCGTTAAGATCTTGGATGATATTTTGTACAAGGTTTTGGCGCTTTTTAATAAATCAAGTGTTCGTAGTTTTGATATCAGTTTTATTCAAGTGGGCCCAGTTAGTGTGTTTGCACTGTAAGCCCCCCACTCCTTTAACTGCCCCCCTCTCCTTTAACCGCCCCCCTCTCTAACGAGCTTGAAATAAAAAGCCCCCACGTGGCTTTTAGAGGACTTACGGTATGATGAAATTAGCTTTGTTTTTAGGGCATTATGCCTGCGGACATTAACCAAGCTTTGGTGATCGATTATGCGTTATTATATTTTCATATTTTCGTTATTTCTCTGGACATTGTTCTTTTCAGTTCATTGTTTATCTTTTATCTTCAATTCTCTTTTTTTTTTGCGTTTTTTTTATATGTTTTTTGTTTGTTATTCTTTTGCTCTCTATTCTTTAATCAACACTATTTAGTGGCAAATAGTACAAAATATTGCACACTTTTAGTGATACTATAAATAAAAGGTCACGCTCAAATCATTGAAGCAGAACAATGAATTAAATTTATGCACATATATTTAGCTAATTATTTTTACAGCACAGCGCTGCTTTTAATTTCATTTCAATTCAAAAACTTTACCAATGTTTTTAACTATAGACATATTTAAGTATAGATATAGTGTATATTTGAAGCCTCAATTCTACGGAATTGCTTCGTTTCTTAATTTAGTAATGTTACTCAAAACGAAATGAGGACTTGGCAATGCCTAACAAATAAAATACTAAAATAAAAGTATCAAAAATTATATAAAATGTCTATATATACAAAATATTGTTCTAAAGAAATAAAAAGGGTTAAAATGCATTAAAATTGTGACAGAAATCCATTGAAATGTTTTTATTAGCATAATTAATCAGACGTTTGTGTGTCACGATGTCACGCACGTCACCGTGACACATGCTATTTTTAGCGTCCACAATGCCTTTTCGAGGAGCTCTAGAATGTCGAAATTCTAGTAGCCCAAAAATGTTTTTACATTTTCTAAAAGCTAAAAGAATGCTCTTTCACAGGAACATTTGTTTATTTCATAAAGTCATGTAACAAGTTGGTTTTTTGACTCCTCAATTTGTGCTATTTTCAGGCATTGAAAATCGACTAAATTTAGGTCAAATTCAAAATTCCATTAAATTTTCAATTCTAAATAAAAAACAATTATTTTACTGCTGAAATAACAAGTGTTTATCGATCTTTTAAAAGAGCTATACAGTTACAAAATTCAATTTTGTTTACACTTTGAAAATGCATTTCTCGCGGAGTACGTGTGATGCCGGGAAATCGCCTTATCAAGCCTTCAAACCTAAAATGTCGAATTTCTCCTAAAATAACAATCTGTTGAAACTTTCACTATTATTTCTGTGATACGGACATCGAGGGCTATCTTTGAGCAAAGTATGAGGAATTCGGTTTCTGGGCATTTTGCACACCTATGGTCGATATTCTCAGAGGAACGCTCTTAAATTTTGTTTAGTGACATCAGCACGAACCCTGTAATATACTTCTTCCATTATAATAATATAGACAATATAATAATAATAATACGAATATTTATATAGGATAAACCCTTCAACAATACTGCTGTTTTCAATGGGGGTCCTGTTCAAAAAAACATAAAAAAACTAATGTGAAAGATAGATTAAAAACTAAGAATACATCTATATGATATAAAAATTGCAAAAAACTAAAAAATATAAAACTTATAAAAAGTATAATATAAATATAAAATATATATCAATTATCAATCTAGAGATTGATAATGTTCATTTGTAATATTTAATAATATTCATTTATAATGTTCATTTAAAAGATTTTCAAAATCTTTTCAATTGTTAGTCTTTCTTATTTCTAAGGGAAGTCCATTGTACGTCTGAACGGTCTTTATACTGGGGAGTTTTAAACTAAGATAGTTATTTCTTGTGTTCTGTTTATGTTGTTTGATAATGAAGTAATTTTCAAATGGATCGCATATATCACCGTCCAGAGTTTTATTAACTAGGACAGAGGCCCGTTTCTTATTGGCTGCCACAGGTGGTGCGAGGTATGAGGCACTTTCATGTCTTTTAAATACAGTTTTTATAGCACGAGAGTAAAAGTCGCTAAGCTTGAACAACTGTGTAGCTGATAGCTGAAGTGATAATATACCACAATAGGATAATGTTGATAAGATCATAGAATTATAAATAGCTTGAGATGCTTTCTCGTCAAGATAATACCTCATTTTCCTTAGCAAACACAGTCTATCTGCGGCACGTTTAAAGGATTTTTCAAAGTGTGAGTTAAGGTTCAGCGAAGCATCAATTAAAACACCAAGATACTTGTATTCATTTGTAGTATTTATAGTTGTATGTTTATATCCAATTGTTAGATGTCCATCAGACCTTTTGATGCATTGTGCAGTATCGAATAACAATGCCTCAGTTTTTCCTTTATTAAGATTAAGGATCAGGTCATTTTCGTCAAACCATTCACCAATGAACTTCATGTCGTCAGAGAGTTTCCTACTAATTTCATCGATATCCTTGTCGGCAACGTAAATAACGGTGTCGTCTGCATACTTGTCATTGTTACGGGAAATGAAGCAGCATCTACAAAAGCCATTGAACAAGAGGAATGAGAGTGTCTTTGTCCACAGGGGCCACAAGAACCCTTGAAGGGCAACAATAATTGGTGTGCCCCCACCAGTTGCAGTTGAAGCAACACTGGGGCTTTCCACGGTATTTTATGTGCGCGGTGTACGGATCAAGATGTACCTGAGATGGTATGTGGTACGTTAGAGTGATGAGTTGCGGTAATTGCCTGTTTCAAGTCCATCTTTGTCTAGATTTCTGATCAGTTTCTAGACAGAGCCGTATTTTGAGAAAAAAGACAGACCTTCTGGTCTGGTAGTTCCGAAGGAAGATTGGAGATGGAGACAACAGAATGAGTTGTCTCTGCCTCCGCCATGTAGCAAAAGGCGCCTCGCAGGTAAATGCTCCTGAATAAAAAGTTTTCTTTGGCTCTTTTGCCGTTTTCTTTGAAAGTTACACGGTATGAGGAGCCGTTCTGTGAAGCCTGGATACATTAAACTTGCGAGCAATCTGCTTTCAAAGAAGCTTTGACGCTTTGAACTACATCGTCTCGTGAAAGTTGGTTACCCCTCTAATGTGACGAGGAACAGAGAACTCAAGGGAGAAGGAAAAAACAAACCCGGGAAATTCTATTGAAGGTCTAATCGACATTGGAAAGAACTTTACACCAATATACTCGCAAACTTTTTGATGGTTATACCACAACAGGAAGCCCAACGAGCGACAGTGATAGCGATCACTGCTCACTTTGTTTTTGTTTTTGAAGTCTCACCAGTGACTTAAGTAGTGCATTAAAGTCAGCATGGTGCGCAAGGAAGGGCTAACACTGTAACACCGACCTTGCCGGGACAACGAGTCCCGCCTCCCAATGGATGATTACAGAAGTACACGAGTATTGAGACAGAACTACGGGGATCCAAAGCTCCCGAAGCTCTGGTAGGGGAAAAGGACAAATGACAACACATTTAGTGAATGGACATGATTTGTGAATGACAATCGAGTGATTTGTTAGAGGAAATAAGAGATGATGATGATACATATAATATGAACAGATATAAATATGGAACATAAATGACAATAGTAATGATTTTATTTTTATTTTCATGTTTATTTGAGGGGAAGAGTAGAACTAAACCGGAGGAAGGCAGTTTAGGAGAAATAGTTGGTAGAGAAGAATGAGGATAGAAACGGTAGAGAACTTAGCCGCAGGAGGGTACCAAATCCCTCCTTATTACGACTTTAAATAATTAGATGATAGGGAGGATGAGGAGAGGAAAGAATGGAACTAAACTACAGGAGGGCACTGATCCCTCCTTATTACAGTTTAGGGAATTACGTTGAAAGGTGAAGAAGGGGCATTTGGTGGCTGTCCCGAAAAGGAGACTGTTGATGTTAGAGGATAATTTGCCCAACACGTTCCAAGCTCTATGGAAAAGGCGACGGCTCCTAGGGGACTTGTAAAGGTTGGCAAAGAGAGCCAGAGGAAGGTTGAAGCATGCAATGACATGCGCCTGAACTTTGGCAGAGTCAGGCCGGATGTTGCTGAAGCGAAAGTCATTTCTTGCCAGTCACACACAGTATTTAATCAGTTGTAAGAAATACGTAAAGAGTGGGGGAACAATTTCCAGTTTTTGGTCATTGTACCCAAATAACAAATGTCTTGCCCTTAGTGACGGACTAAGGGGAGTGACTCTGGTGAAGAACAATTGTGCCCAGAGGAGGAGAGAGGTTATGAATGAACAGTCAAAAAACAGGTGTTGGCATGTCTCATTTTCTTGCTGGCAAAAACAAAGAGGGTCAATAGACATGCCAAAATTAACAAATCTATCTGCTGTGTAGAGAACACCATGGGCGATTCTCCAGTTGGTATCAACGGTCTTTCTGTCGAGGGGCATGAAGAAAAGTTGTCTCCATGTCTGAGGCCAGTACAGGGAGCCAAAGGCTGGAGAGAACTTGTTGACACAGCAGCAGGATCCAGTAAGAGGGCTACTTAGAGGGATTTGGTCACATGCTGTGAGACCGGTGTTATAGTCCCAGTGAGTCCCAGCATTCATTTCATTTCATTTCATTCATTTCATTTATAATAAGTTCATTAGATTCATTAGATTTTAACCATGTTTCAATAAAACATAACTCAATTTTTTCATCAATAAAAAACTCATTTAAAATTAAAGATTTGTTACAAATAGATCTTGCATTTAAATCACATAGCTTGACTGGTTTACTAAACTGATATTGTAAGGGAATACGGGGAGGAATATCAAAGTTAGATTCAGTTATAGTTCTTCGATTTAAATATGCACTCGTTGATGTGGAAGAAGCTCGATTATGAATATTTAATGTCCTTGTAGAAGAACCAGAAAATGTAGAAATCTTGGCTGTCTTTCCAGGATTAGAAGATAAAGATCGACCACCTCTTTTGCCCCGAAGCGACGGAAAATTCCCAGTGTTTTGAATGTAGTAATTGTAGACTTCTCAAGCGGAAAACCCAGTGAACTTGAAGGTGTTGCATAATAGGGGGAAGGTTGAAGTTCACGAAAGCCAGAACACTAATCCACCAGTAAAAAAAAAGCACCCAGCTTTCAATGTTAACTGTAAATTTTAAGAAACAAACGTCCTTTCATAGAGCCTAGATACAAAACTGATTGTTTTAGAAAGTCATTTATCCAAGCATCAATCCGTAAATTGTAATAAATAAATAATATTAGATTATCAATTTCATATTATTGTCATACCAATGTAATTCAGTTTTAACTGCAATATTGGTGTTTATTAAACTATTATTATTATGCTCCACCCAGCGGGCCCGAGCACGAACCGCAGCAGCCTTACTCAGGGCAATTAAGGCACGGTTTTGATCCGAATTTAACCCCCAGCAGGGTATCGCGGCCTTAAGGCCTGGAACCTACTTTTTGGCCGTTGTCTAGCAACAAAATGCTTGGCGAGCTTTTTAAATTGGTCTCATCAATGCATAAGATACGTCGACAAACGTTTTAGTTCAAGAAAAATGTATGTATTATCAGTATTTTACTACTTGTGTGAAATAATGTGGATTGGAAAGCCGATGAAATCTAACAAAGGTGAGTTATTATGAGTTTTATTTTCGTGTAATGCCGTTTGTTCGATCTACGCGTGCATCGACACGTAAACTTACGTACATTATCTTACATTGAATATTCACAACTAGTTTTACCATTTAAAGCGATTTCACTATTCACTAGTAGTTTACTAGTATACAATTGACATATTCATCAAACGTATTTTACATAGAATAACGAAAAATCGACTTAAACACCTCCTACGTCTTAATTTATTGAATTATTTACAGTTGAAATGCTAGCCACGGTACATGATCGAATTTTCCCTGCTAGCAGAGGCTTCCACAGTCGATCCTGACGATCCTTTCTTGTATATACCAATACCAACTGTGCAAGCCTTGGCTAGCAGGGAAGATCGAATTATCAGTTATTATTATTAAATGTACAACATGATCAATAGACGTTGCATGCTGTTTGTAATAATATAAATACCTAGCTAGCAGTTGTTTATGATTTAAAAACTATTTACAAGTTTTATTTAGATTTTTTAAGGTTCAATAATTATATACACTATACACAATGATTATGATGCTACTTTGTACAAGAAAGCATTTTTTTCTAGACCAGATTTGCTTAACTTTTGGTGAAATCTCAAGCTGTATAGTTATTTGAAAATAATCCAATGTCATTTAAGCTTAATATTTATAAGCTTACTGAGATTTCAAAAGCTGTCATTACAGTAATGAATCTTTTTGATTTTTAACTGTGGCTGTTTTGTCTGCCTTCATTACTTCATATGTTGGTGTACAGAAGTCTTTATAGAAATATTGCTTCTCCCACTCTGCTAATTCTTGCTTTGCATCCCTGCTTTTTGCAAGTACTTTAGTTTGTATTTGTGCCAGCATATCCTTGTATGTTGATTCCAACTCTTTTCTGGTATTTGTTGAACAGCTTTTGTCATGTTGTGCTATTTTCAGTAGTTGATATTTATGTTCAAACTTTATGACTTCATCTAGGTCTGAATCTCCTAAGACAACTTGAACTGCTTTGCCAATTCGACTACTTACATGTACTGTGTTGTCATCATAGTCAGATATACATGTACTGTTCTTCTCAGGTGTTTCCTTTCCTTGAGAATAAGGAATTGATATGTTACATGTTGGATCAGAGTTTTGACTTGTAATTGGTGTAATTATATCCTCTAAAGCAATAATTTCATCAGAAGCAGGTGTTATGTCTATCACTTTTTCTTCATAAATGTCACTATCAACAATGTCAGTTGCAGGATCAGAAGTGTCACTGAAGCCATTAGAGTATTGGCTGCTTTCTTCATTCATGGTAGTGGCATTTGTTATTTCATTTGCATTCATAATGTCTTCATCATTAGTGATATTCTCATAAATGCTGTCTACATATTCAGGAAGCTCATCGAATTGTTCATGTACACTATCCAAACATTGTGGTATCGCTGTCTGTAGTTGTTCCATCAGCTTGGTCAAGTCGTAAGATATTTGTTGGTATTGGTATGTTCTGTTCTATGCACTTATTCCAGCATTCCTTGAGGTAGGCAGCTTCTGAAGCAAGAGTGCTGGATCTGAAATGATGAAGGGGAGGGACAGATTCAATTGCAGGGGTCTGGTTATAGATGTCGTAGAACTCAATGGCTTCATTATCTTCTCTCCACCATTTTCCTTTTCCTTCTAGGAGAAAATCGCTGATCTGTTGAAGATGTGCTTGCCATTCACGGCTGTACCTCTGCACCATGTCCAAAGGAATCTTTGTATTTTCTTGTGGTGGCAGGCATTTTGATAATTTACTGATGCTTGACTGTTGTGTTGACACTGAGTTTTCTAAATCGCCCATTTCTTTTTCTGCCTTGAGACGAATTAGCATGTTTGGGATAACATGGCCAGGATGGTAATTGCTTGTGGACTTGGTAATTCTTTTGAGATGATTGAAAATTCTTTCTTGATTTTCCGTGTGTGCGGACTGGCCTGAGATGATTCTTAGCATTATTGCGGCATGGGCAGAAAGGTTATGGAAATAAACACCATACAGCTTTCTCAGAGTAAGTTTCTGAGGGTTGGGTATGAGCTCTTTAAGTATGATGGAGTGGTACCACACTTGGTTGCAAAAACGGAGTATTATTGAAGGAGATCTTTTTTCATCAGGAAGGTACAGTATTCTCTGTATCTCCACACTAAGGAGTCTAGAAGACCTAGTACTTTGTCTGACATGATGCCAGACTGGTGTGCATATCCAGTTGTCTTTACAAGTGCAGCACGATAATCAACTGTCCTTTTACTTTCTTTGCTGGCAAGGCATGTTTCAATAGATTCCTGCAGTACTTTGGATTCTTCAGGAGAGAGATGGTAAGGCAACTCTGTAAAAACATTAATGTGATTTCCAATATCATGCAGAGGCTCAGCTGGTAAAATTTCATAATCATCCAGTCCAAGGTGTTGAAGTGAAGCCAGTGGAGTATTGAATAACAAAGCTGGTACCCGCTGCATTCCACACATTTCCTCAGTCAGTAGGCTTTGTAGTTCCATTTTTTTTCTATTACATCTATTACATGAGATAGCATTGCGCCTGCGCGAACTCAGTTTTTAAAGCACTTACCATGTGTGCAGTACTAAGTACCCATGCTAAAAGGGTGGGCATGTAATAGGGCGGGCATGTAATAGGGCGGGCATGTAATCCCTCAGTGCCTGGTGACAGATAGAATTACAATCAAACTTCAACTTACAGGTAAGTCTCGTTTAATTTTTAAATTCTATCCTTTCACCGCACTGAGGGCTCACATGAGACTTCAAAGCCTACTGCACACATGGATACCCAAAATAACAATAAAAACAAGCATCATTCAGAAAAGCCTGTAAACATTTATTGGCTTTTTAACTCTAACAATGTGTCAGCAAAACAATCTGTCTTAATAATAGGTTTGTTGTAAAACTTAGCAAATGTGCAGGTTGAGCTCCATCCTGCTGTAGACAAAATATGTTCTAGTGGTACAGATTTTGAAAAAGCCTTAGATGTCGATGCAGCCCTAGTACTATGGGGCTTAAACGTTTGCACATCTATACCTGATTTTTCCATGACAGTTTTAACCCATCTACTTATCGTATCCCTAGACACAGCCTTATATGGCTTTGAATAACTAATAAACAGTTGTTGTTCGTTGTTACGTAAGGTGGCAGTGTATGCTAAGTGCATCTTCAGTGTACTCACAACACAGAGGTTAGGATTTACTGGATAAGCCACAAACTTAACAACAATAGGTTTTGACCCTGGTTTTGATTGCTTAATAGGTCTTGAAATAAGTAACAGCAGTTTCTGTAAAACTCATGTCTTTAAGAGACAAGTAGTGTATAGTTTGTCCTCTCTGAGCTGATAGCAGTGACATTAAGGTTACTAGTTTTAATGTAATGTCCTTTATGCTCATGTTTGTATTTGATATATTCAAATAGTTTATGACAGTACTAACATCCCATATTTCGGTATACCTTGCCAAGGGTGGTCTTTCTTGATAGACTCCTTTTAGAAACCTTTTCACACCTTCTTGACAACCAAATGGTATCCCATCAATTGGTTTTAAAATGCAAGATAATGCTGACCTGGCTGTATTAATGCCACTGTAACCAATGTTATTCTCAAATAGTTCCACCAAGAAATCTAATGCTTGTGGAGTAGTGGCAGAAACTGGATCAATCTGTTTTTTATCACAATATATGGTCCATCTTTTGATATAGGATGAGTACTGCTTAGTTGTTCCTTCTCTCCAAGATTGCAGGATAACTGTGGCTGCTTTTTGAGAAAATTACTTGTGCTTCATAGGACTGCCTGATAATTTGCAGACAATCAGCACCATTTTGTTTGCTAGAGGGTGCACTTCCTGAGGCATTCCTGGCATCTGAAGGGATGTCAGTAGTTGAGGAATTACTCTGGGTACATCCACTGACATTCGTAACAACTTTGAATACCAAGGCTGGGTTGGCCACATCGGCACTATCATCAAGCCCTCTGCTAAATCTGTCTCCATCTTCTGTAAGCAACGCGCAATCAAACTAAAAGGAGGAAAAGCATAGAAAAATGTTTCACTCCATGTTATAGAGAAAGCATCAATATATGATGCCCCTGGGTCAGGTTTCCAAGATGCATACTGAGCAACCTGATGGTTCATTCTTGAAGCAAAAAGATCTATTGAGGGTTTTTCCACTCTTCTTCCTTTTTACACTTTCTTTTCTGCCCTTCGGCTCAACATTAGTTGAACTTTCGGACATAATGACTGGCGAATTATCGCGTAAAGTCTAGTTTTTTTCACAGTGTACAAGTTAACACGTTTGTTCGCTTTGAAAGGCGACAACACACTGAGTTCGCGCAGGCGCAATGCTATCTCATGTGAGCCCTCAGTGCGGTGACAGGATAGAATTGAGCCTTAACTTCCGGTCACGTGACCCCTATAATTATCCCTACAAACGATGGTATTCAGTACAACATCTCAGACTATCCAAAAACGCAATATCATTTTCAAAAATACCAAATTACGACCAGTTTTCATTAGGTTTTATGATTCAGCCTCGTTTTCATGCAAGATTAGAGTGGGTACTTTTCAAACGCCCCGTAGACCCCCCCTGCACGACTTACAGAAGTGCCGACAACATTTAAAATGTTCTTTAGGTCCTACTCAACACTTCTGCACAGGTCGCGTTTAATCTTCACGAAAATCCCACGGCACTCCACTCATGTGCTCCCAGACTACAATGATATCTTGTATGTTCAGTGCTTGACCAGTTTTTATGGCATATTCTTCACTTGTAAGGAAGACAGCTGGGTCATAGAGGCAGGTAATCAGGCAAACGAGGTAGCCATGGTTGGCCACTGATGAATTATCCAACCATGCAAGTAGGTTACGTGTACTTTCCATTTCCTTTAATTTCATTCTCATAGCTTCTTTAGACAGGGTATTTGGGGCTGGTAGCTCATTTATAGCTTGTAATTGTTCCTGCAACTCTTGCTCTGACAGGTTGTTATAATGTTCCTCATCACGAGCTCTGAGAAAAGGCTTGTGAGCTTCAAGCATCTTTTTTCGTATTTCCTTGAGGGGAATTTTCCTTCCGTAGACTGTGAACTCAGTTTTCTCGATTTCTTGTTTTTCATTTAACACAAGTTTCTCATACTAAAAAAGGAAAAAAAAAGTTAGCTAGAAGCATTATATTATTATTTAATAGCTAGATAATCATAATATATAATTTATCTAGATGCATATGCAATGTATTTATTAGACAGCATACATGCAGAAATCATTACCTGTTGCCAACTTATTTTTGTTTTGCCAACTTAATTAGCAAAAATGATTCATAATATCATGCAGACAAAATAATTTATTTCAGGGCATTTAAATTGATTTACATTTATTATTTTTACTACTAAGTACTTACTACTTCATACGTTTTATAGTCATTTACAATATTTAATTCCAGTTTTTGTTGATTTGCTTGGTTATATTAGTTGATATATTTACCTTTCTTGGGACAATCATTTCCCCAATGGTGTATTCTCCAGATTCAAGCTTTTTGATAAGTTGCTTTCTTATCACATCAGGGTGTACCTCTGTAGGTAAAGAAATTTCTCCTCCAGCACCTTTTATCTTCCTTCTTCTTATAACAGGGTTGGTACGCCCTTGGTCTTCAAATCTACATATGTTGACATTATTAGAAACCGGCCATTGTTTTATAACCTGACCACCATTTCCAGCTAACTTTCCATTTTTATCATTCACATTGTAGCGGGTAGCTAGTTCTCTCCAGCTTACTTTATGACCATCATCATATCCTTCTACCTCTGCTTTTACAGCTTCCTTATCCCATTCCATTGATTCAAAATTTCCTGTATGCTCTTTTTCTTTCTTTTTGTTCGCTTCTAACAGATGTCTTCTTTGTTTTGCAGACTGCTTTGTTTCAAATGAAAGAGCCATGCGACTGCGCTGCCAGCTTTTCAAAGATTGTCTCCCTCCATAACACCTGGTATTTTCAATAAATAGATAAAAAATCAATTTTTGTGCACAAATGCCTTTAAAATCAGTCAGCTATAAAAACATTGGTAAATAAAATAATTTGTCATCCAATCTCTCTATAGATATATAGTCTGATCGATTCATTGTTATAAGTCATATGGATGTATTTTTGAGGGAATAAAGTTCATGCATGTGAACTTCATGCATGATTGAACTAATACAATGTAGCTTGTGTATTATTAATTAATTAGTTTTTTAATAAAACAATGCTTAATTGATGTATATAGACTGCTATACTCACTCATTTTTAATATATTATTAATAAAAACATCATGCAACCAAATTTATATTGATTTCATTTATTGTACATAATTGTGATGTACATGTAGACTGATGCATTTATGATCATAAATATTTTTAAATTATTACTT
The DNA here is from genome assembly GCA_949775045.1 of Metridium senile. Classification (NCBI taxonomy): domain Eukaryota; kingdom Metazoa; phylum Cnidaria; class Anthozoa; order Actiniaria; family Metridiidae; genus Metridium; species Metridium senile. The sequence goes on from OX459095.1 coordinate 1,619,676, forward strand.
TTTGCATTGTGTAATAATTAATTATTTATTTATATTATTTTAATTTATTACACAATGCAAAAAGTAATAATTTAAAAATATATAAAAAACCTCCAGGCTATGATTACCTGCTATTATTTACCTTAAAAATGATGTATTATTCATATGGTTTTCCATGTTTTCTTTGTCTCTTGAGTAGATTTTCCTTAACTCCATTCGACGTTGTGCTTGTGTCTTATTGAGGAGCAACTGCATCATAGATAGCTTTGGCAGCATGCTTTGCATCATTTTGTGTAGGTTTAATGGAAGGTTGATCACTTCTCAATTTTTCACTTTCAACATTTGCTGAAAACACAGGGTTTAACCTAGCTTTACCCGTCATTCGTACTGACCGTACTGGAAAAAGTGCTTGTAAGGGAGCATATCTGATAGAGCATCCCTTGCAATTTGAAAAGGTGTGCTCTTTCTTTCGAGCAGTTGATAGAGAGCACCAGTTTTTGAGTGAGAAGTGTTCTAGATACCTGGATTTTTTATGCAGTTTTCTAGTGTTCCATCTGTTAAATGCACCCTTTAGTGATGGTAGATGTTTTGCAAAATGTGCAGGGTTTACTTGTAGTTTTCCTTCACTAGTATCAGTAAAATAGCTTTGGAATAGACCATATTCTTCTGACTTCACTCTACTTTTGAACCTTGTAGGGCTCTCGCTCAGTTCTTTCGAGCTACATTTGCTTACTTCTCGTGAAACTTCCAAAGCCACAACTTTAGCTAATCCACATGTGTTTGGACATAAAAATGTACCTGACATGACAACTGATGAGCTCAATAATTGTTTAAAGTACTACGTAAAAGCAAGAGACTACATATACGTTATTCCACAGCTACAATAACCAAAGTAAAAACTTCCCAACTGAATGAATTGTAATCTCCCGCCTTTTAAGAATGACATGCGCAGAAGTCAGGATTTACATGGATTTTATTAAACATTAACATCAAACTTAGAAATTTTCAGAAATACACTTTCTTCTTCATTCAGCTGCAAGTTAAATTCAATAAGCTTACTTACAATCAAATTGTTTTCTTCTGAATACATGTGTTTCTGCTTGAAAAAATCCTAAATTTACAAAGTCCACTTTAGTGCAGCATGTGTTGAATCATTCATAATACGTTAAGAACGATTTCCTTCGAGAAACAGCTACTTATTGTACAGAAATCTTCGTTATAAACGATTTCTTGGCAGCCATTTTGTTCTTTTGTACATGGTAACCGTGGAAACGTATGTAGACCGCTGGGCGATTTTCTCTGAGCCGCTATGATGAAAGAAATCAAAATGGCGTCCTGTGACTTCAAAGAGCGGCATTGAATATATGGCTTTGAAAAAATACACATTCAACATAAATGTCTTACTTGACTGCTTTTTCTAACTCAAAATACAATCAACTACCGATACCTAATTAGAAATTTTGTTTTTTATGCACAAAAGAAAGAAAAAAAATTATGTTTTGTTCGCATATGAAAGAAAATTGTTTAAAATAAAATTAAAATGCTCTTAGCTCTGACAATAACGTTTTTTCTAATCGCGTACCTATAGCTTCATTTATCTTAAAGTATATACACATTAAATACTACAAATTAACGTGGGATAAATATTTTTTCAAAGCCCTCAAAAAAAAATAATTATATTTGCATAAATTAAATTAATTAATCAAGTCACGTGACTTTTCATCACAAATTACGGCTGTGCAATTCAAGTCATTAATGATATCTATTTTAATGAATAATGGTTTTTTTTCAGCATAACCATGCCTTAATTGCCCTAAGTAGATTTTTCTTTGTCTACGGCGGCGAGACGGCTGGTAACTTCGCGGTATTCGGCCACTGGCCAAGTTGTCACCATTGTCAAGACGGGTCTTGAGAGCTAGAGCCTTCTGCTCCAGGGAGAGCTTGGATGCTCGGACAGCGGAATTTCTTGCAGTGCAGTATTTGACAGGGTTCGTGCTACTCCTTAAACTCCTTGAAAACACCTTAGATTTGATTTACGTTTTTAAGGGCACTTGAAAAGCCCTTGAATTTTAGAAAACCATCAAAAACTCCTTAAAAACTCCTTAATTCTAGCTAAAGTAGGGTAAAAATTGTAGTATTGCAAATTAAAGTTAAGTAAAAATTCTATTAAGGTACATGATTTTCGTAAATTTTCGTGTATCAAAGTTGTCTCAAAAAGTGCTTAAAAATTACTTTTTGGTCCTTGAAAACTCCTTGAAAACTCCTTAAATTTTGTTTAGTGACATCAGCACGAACCCTGATTTGATGGTCAGTTCCTTAATCTGCCGTTTTCCTGGGTCCCACCAGGAATGGAGTGAGAGGAATTTAGTCTTCTTCTTCCTCCATTCTTCCCAGAAGAGTTTAACAGTGTTGATATAGGGTTGTTCTTTGAGGCAAGAGATGTTTAGTTTCCAGAATGACGGACCATGAGGAACGTCAGTCGGCAAAGAAACAATGACTGAGACCGCCGCGTGATCGGAGTGCGCACAGGGGAAAATCTCAGACTTTTGCGTAGAAGAAGCAAAACGGAGAGGGATAGCTATCATATCTATCCTATATTTTGACTGCCCGTTGTTTGAAAAGAAGGTGTACTGTTTTAGGTCTGGATGTTGGTATCTCCATATGTCGATTGTTCGATTGAGGTCAAGGAGATCCTTGATCTCTTTTGAACAGTCATACGAGGAGTGAAGGAGAGAGTTGGACTGCCGGTCCAAGGTGGCATCAATGACTGAGTTGAAGTCCCCAGTAATTATGTTGCCCTCTGTTGGGTCTAGTATGTTGTTTATGGACGAGAAGAAGCGGGCTTTCTCTGGGTTGTGGTTTGGGGCGTATAGTGTGGAGACGGTAGTCCCATTACTAAAGCGCAGCGAGAGAAAGAGGTCGTCCCCATTTGATGACTGACGAGTGCATTTTATGTTAAGTGAGAAACGTAAGAGTATGGCCACTCCAGCAGATCTCTGACTACCATAATCCCCATAGCCGGCGAAAATGGAGCCAGAGAGCCAGTCCTTGAGTTCTGAAGAGTCTTTACAGTGGGTTTCTTGGATACATGCAATGTCGGGACAATGACAAGTTAACGAGAAAAGCACTACGTTTAGAGGAGTCTCCGAGACCTTTACATTGACAGATATGATTTTCATGTTTACAGAAGACAAAAACGAGGCTACAAATTGTGTGAAAAAGGTGACAAAAAGAAGATTTATATACTAGACCCCGCAGCAAGTTAATGCTATGGTTTTACTGAGCCAGAAAGGGCCAGACTGCAGGAGGGTACCAAATCACTCCTTATTACAGTCCAGACAAAACTACAATAAAAAAGAGTGGGAAAAAAAACATCAGGGAGGTAGTGACACAGGGAGGTCCTAGGCGGTTACCCGTCCAGGCACCAACCCAAAGCTTCTGAGCTTGACCATGGTGCGATGTTGTGCCGTCTTACCAGGTATCATGAGATTTACAATAAGACAAGAATGAATAACATGGACTGTTCATGCGTAGTTCCTTTAATTGCTTTTCACTTACAAGCTCGCGCTTGAGGTAACTATAATAAATTATTACATAATATACGTGTCAGCGAAAATAGAAAATACTGAATTACAGAAAACGATAATACTTACAAGACAAATTGCGGAAAAAGTTGTGGCTACGGCGATAAACATTGACTGACTAAATTATACGATTTTACTAGCTTATAAAACGAAAACGAGCAGAGATTTACATACGGACAAAAGACTAACGAAAACACGGTTTACTCTTGGGAACAACAAAAATGTTGTAGTGTTAGATGGCGCATCTACATTCGGGCCTCTAAAATACTCTATTTTATTGCTAAAGGATGCCCATCTCTAAACGTCTCTTGACAGTAGTTAACTATAACAAAGTTCAATATCAGTTCAATTCATGTATGCTCTAATAGGCATAACTTGGTTATTGGTCTGTCGAGTACTCCAGTCTTTGTTTTCACTCTTGCTTTCCTGACTAGACCTTTCTTGTCGGGAAAAACTTCTGTGATTCTACCGATCTTCCATGCGTTGCGAGGGAGATTGTCGTCTACGATGATGACAACATCATCAACAGCGTAGTTCCTCTTTGGGTGTTCCCATTTGACTCTTTCTTGGAGGGCAGGTAGATACTCTCGCGTCCATCGTTTCCAGAAGAGGTTCACCATATACTGGACTTGGCGCCACCTTTTTCTCGAATAGACATCAACTTTGTCAAAGGTTCCAGGAGGAAGGACTGTTTCTTGTTTTAACAGCAACAAGTGATTCGGTGTAAGAGGCTCTTCGTCCTTGAGATCATTTGAAGCCTTTGTTAGGGGACGACCATTGACTATCGCTTCCACTTCTGTCATCAGTGTAACTAGTGACTCATCATCCAGTACTTGCTCTTGTGTAAGGGCATTCAGGGCCTTTCGGACAGTGCGGATACAGCGTTCCCAGGAACCACCAAAGCGTGATGCTGCTGGGGGGTTAAAGTACCACTTTATCTCTTTCTATAGTAGATTGTTGTGTATCTGTTCTTTGTTCCTTGTTCTTAGCTCTTTGGATCCTCCGAAGTTGGTTCCGTTATCAGAATACATCACTTTTACTTGACCTCTTCGTGCAATAAATCTTCTCAATGCCATGATAAAGGAATTAGTGTCGAGTGAATGGGCGACCTCCAAGTGAATAGCTCGAATTGCCGGGCATGTAAATATAACGCCATAACGCTTGACTGTACTTCTCTTGACTCGAACAGAAAAAGGGCCGAAATAGTCAACTCCTGTGAAGGTGAATGGTGGTTGCTTGGGCATTACCCTTTCTCGAGGTAGATCAGCCATCTTTTGACATCTCGGGGGTGCCTATCTTCTTTTCCCAGTGGCACAACATAAACAGACCAAAACTTACCCACCAACCCGCGTGAAAAATACACCCTATCCAACCTAGACCCTACCACCCTTGCCCAACCCACGTGAAATGTGTCCCTCCCCCATGTAAATAAACCCACCCATCAAGTAAATTAAAACTGACAAAAAATAGCCCAATTCTTTTGAGCCCACCTTATTCGCGCCAGACACACACGACGAATCAACATTACGGGAAACACAATTAAAGTCACCAGCAACAATCAGCAACGTGTTTGGAAATACATACTGATGCAATTTACCAAAAAACAACTTGCGACCCGACATTTCCGTCGGAGCATACACACACACATAAACGTATAGCCAACTGCTCCCCACTGAACCAAAACACTCGTTACCCTCCCATCCGTATCACGCAACTCATCCATCACTCGAATCCCTTTATTATTTTTTTAAACAAAATGCCCACCCCTGCACTCCTCATTCCCCAAAAACTCCAGAAACCTATCCCACCCCATTCATTTTGAAAACTTTCTGCTTTCCCCACACGATCAACATATGACTCTTGAATAAACAAAACATCCCACATTGAGAAATCTAACGAAACTATCCCACATTTACAAGACGAACCAATACCACGCACGTTAACACTAATACTTTTTAGAGACAGAAATTGCATAAGAATTTTTACAAACACCGACAAAAATAACAAAGTTACAACACAAAAGGACATTCAACAATACGCAAAACTTAACAACAGAAAGCAAACGAACAAAACAAAGTAAAAGCGCAGGATTTGCTTAACGCACTAGAAACTGAATATTACTTAGCGTTATGGAATTTTGGGCGGCGTATTGACCTTACCATCTGTGGTTTTACGTTTGGCCATTGAAGAAAATAGAACATTCTGGTCGTCAATAAGACTTTTAAGTTAAAAAGTTAAAACACACTATTAGCAGCAAAACTTTCCCCCATCACTTGTACTTCTGCACCATCAACTTCCTGTTGATAAGTCACTCTATCGTCCTCGTTTGTACTCTTTTGATCTGTGTTCGTAGTAGCCTCACTAGTGGCTTGCGTTATGTTTTCAGTCGCTGGGACTTCGCTAACAGTGGCCACGTCAGTGATACTTGTTAGGTTCTCAGTCGCTGGCACATTTTCTAGCATCATTCCTTCGCCTTCGGGAGTAGCAGCATCAACCCCATGATCCAAGCCCGAGTCGCCCTGATTGTACTCGTCATCTATTCTGTCTTGATATCGTTCTATGGAATGTCCCTCTTTTCAGCAATATGTGCAAAAAACATCGCCACACTCTGCCGCCGTGTGCCCATAGTCCTGACACTGAAAGCATCGGATTTCGATATAGTTTCGATATAGGTGGTATTCTGAATCGCATCCACGGCAAGTTTTCACAATTCCTTCGTGGTAGAACCTACATTGGAAACCTGCAACTTCCATAAAAGAGCATATTTGTTTGCGTAAAGCCAACATAACTGTTCTTATTCCGTTGTACACTACATGTTGACCAGGAATTTTGTCATTGCATACGTGGTACACGTGTCGAAACTGCTGCATATATTTTTCAGCTCCCTATTCGAAACCTCATGGGGCAAATAATACACTTTCTCATAGTTGTGCCCTCCATCTGCTGGTGTCACCACCAGTAAATGACATCTTTGCTTAATAACTCCTCTGCAGTGTGTTCGTTTTAAAGGATACCAATTAACTGCCGTCGCTTGCTACTTGAATCGTCTCAATACTGCCACAAGGCACCTCCATTTCTTCAAAGGCTTCTAGGAGTTCATAAGAGTTGAACATACACTTCGCAATACAAACAGTATTTGGTCTCTTTCTTTTTTGAAAATACACCATAATGATCGCCGACCTGCTCAAATCCAAAAGGCCTAGCGATAACCTTCATTCTTGCCAGCCTTACTCCCAAGCACTCTCCAAAAGACAAATCAACAGTGTGGGTTGGTGCCTAAGCTTGCAGGATGTTTCTTGTGGCTCGAGGGGTCAAACAGATTTGTCATCCCTCAGCACCAAAGTATTGCAGTACACATGACTGCCTTCCCCCTGATGCCTGGATCACGAACCCCTCACTCCTTCAATTTCTCAAAAACGGACCTCCTTGGCACCTCACACTTCACCACCGCACTTAACCACCTCCCCAATGACACCACTAAACCTTACACTCAAACGTTTGCCACTATTTTGTAATCTTAGAAAGAAGATGGGTTGCCAGCTATGTAAGTCCTCACTATCATCCTTCTTGAACGACACCATAACAATACCCCACAACACACCCTTCGGAAAGGAACCCCTTTGAAAACTCTAATCCTCAAAAAAGGATACAGCAGATCCCTAAGACGTCTACAAAACTCTAAAGACAGTGGATCTTCACGCAAAATTTCCCCAGTGCAATTCCCTATCCGCTTGCTCTATTTTCCCGCTATTTAAAATTAAAGGCCCTCTTTTTACTCATTTCTTTTGTAAAAAAAAGTCTAAATAATCTCCCTGTGATCGTTTTTCCTCTCCCCGTGCTCATCTAGTAAGCACTCAAACTGGTTATAATGTTCGTGTTTGAGGCTAAAGAAGATATGCTTCTCCCTTCTCAATCCACTTCACTCGACTCCCCTGTTCTTTACCCCATCAAACTAGTTGTCAACCTCATATTTCAATAACTTGTCTAGTGTCTTGGTCATCCCCCACTCTTGAATCATAATATAGATATAGATATAGATATAGATGACGAATTTTTAAAAACAATAACGTACAAAAGAAAGTGAAAATCTTTTCGTCCAAGGAGCTCCCAAAAGGACATATAGAATTCCTTGGGCAGGCCATCCAAACCAGCAGTTTTATTTGAAGCCTTGCCTTTCAAAGCTAAGAAACATTCCTCATTGGAGAGGAGACCCTCACACAGCGATGAAATAGACTCATCAAGGGAGTTCTCCAAGGAGTCAAGAAAGTCCTCCAGCACATTCTCGTCAGTTTCGGACGACATAAATAGATTTTTCAACGAGACAGAAAGCAAGTTTTCTGAATTAGTAGTGAACGAACCATCTGGTAGTTGGATTGTGTCAATGGTTTTATTTGGTATGTTCTGGCGTTCCAGTCTAAGAAAAAAGGCTGTTGATTTTTCACCATGCTCAATCCACTGAGCTCTAGATCGAACAGCTGCAGCCTTCACACTATCACTGTCTAGATTGGCTAGATCTGATTTGATTTTATTAAATTCGGGAATGTGAGATAAGTCGCCCTTGTCCATGATGCCTTTAAGGTATGTTGCTCTATCCTGCAGTACTTCACGTTGTGAGCGTTGAGTTTGGTGTTTGGCTGATGAATAAGTAATACTAATTTATTTTAATTTTCTTTTGCCTACATCCCACCAGGCATGGGGCGAGATGAAAACATGGCGTTGTTTGCGCCAGTCTAACCAAAAGTCCTTGACCTTGATACGAAAATCCTCATCTTCCAGAATGGAGACATTTAATTTCTAGTAACCCGGTCCTCTGGGGAAACTTGTGGAAGGCGATGGGTGGCAACTAATTGACAAGGGCGATCGTGTTTTCCCTGAGGTGGTGGATGTTGCTGTTGGTTAATGTTAGGAACAGGAGCTGGTGAAGAGTCTGAAGGTGATGCTTCGTCATCCGGCTTGGTCTCCGGGATGATAGTGGGTTTGGGTTCCGGAAGAGGTGGTGTGTTCTGAGAAGCCGGTGTGTTTTCGATGGGTTGTGAGAAGAGCTCCATAGTATTTGAAAGCTCAGCCTGGGACTCTTAAGTCAGCTGGAAAAGCTGGAAAAGTTGTTGAGATGTATTAGACTCCATGCATGGAGCCAAAGACAAAGAACCCTTCAACTGGCAACGATAGTTAGTGTGCCCCCACCAGTTGCATTCGAAGCCGCACTGTGGCTGGCCACAATATTTGACATTAGCTTTGTAAGGATTTAGAAAAACCACCGATGATATGTGGTGAGTCAGGGTGATATATAGACAATGATCACCCATCTCTAGGCCATCTTTGTCTAGGTTTCTGATGAGCTTGTTGACTTTGCCATATTTGGCAAAGAAACCAATGACTTTCTGGTCAGGTAGCTCAGATGGCAGAATGGAGATATTGACGACTGAGTGTTTGGGCTCAGCCTCGGCCAAGTAACAGAAAGAGCCTCTGGCGTGGACACCTCTGACAAGTAGGTTTTCTTTTGCACTCTTGCCAGTGTCTTTGAAGGTAACACGATATGAAAGCCCATTTTGTGAGGCTTGAATGCATTTCACTTGGGTGAATTCTGATTTCAAGGAAATTTTGACGCTTTGGACGGCGGCGTCCCTAGAAAGCGGGTTGCCTCTTTGATTAAGGTGACGATCACTCTATTTTTGTAATAACCAATTGAGTGGTTTCATAAAACCTTTGAAACAAATTTTATTTATTAAAATGTAATTGTCAGTTTCAAAAATAAAGAAACACATACAGTAATAGGTGCTAAAAGTACATTTCACTGGTTTATGAAAACCACCCTAAAACAAGACTCAACAAACAATCTGACTGCTAATTACTACATAATGTCCACAAGTTTAGTACAACTACTCTTTTCATTATTCCTGTCATTATATATACTAACAACTTGACTAGCATTATTGTCATTATCATTCTCGCCACAAATATTTAGTTTGGATCTTTATTATTTCTTAATAAATTACCCCAAACACAACCCAATTTGCTTTCCATAACCGTTCTTTCAAAAATACATTTAAAATTATTTATATAATTGTGTGAGAAAAATGAATTGGATATACACCTTGTGTTTCCCACACCTTTTTTCACATTTTAACTACGTACTTTGCAATAATAAACAAAAACGGTAATCTTTTATTCAGCAAATGCTGACAATTTTTTTCGTTCATTCGTTTCGTTTTTATCGCAGTCAATGCGATTTAAAACAGCAACAAATACATCTTTTTAAAACCAAAATAATAGCTAAAAGCTTTCTTTTGTTCAGATAAACCATTCATCACAAGTAATTTTCAACGTAAAAAGACAACTGACAACTTAAGATTTTAAGAGACTGGGGCCAGTCCCCTCTTGCTTAACTCGCCTGCCACAAACAAGTTTGGAGACATTTAGGTCGTTGGACTTCACTTCTCTATGAACGTATAAAATACTGCTACACTTATTCAAATACTACTACAGTTACTAGAATTAACATTTATTGAATTTCATAAAATTAATTTTTAATTTATTTATTAATTAATTAATTACATTTTAAATGAAATTCCAAGGTGTGTTTATTAACTGCAGAAACCCCATTTAGCAGCTGTTCTCTGATGCACCAATTCAAAGCTTGCTCTAAGTTAACTTGAAAACCATTCACTTCAGGATGTGGATTTTCTTTTATTTGCATGATATGTTGAACTTGTTCAAATATGACTCCACGCAATGCCTTCATGTGTTTTTTTTTATAGGAAGGTTGGCGATGTCTGATACACCCTTAAAATACATGAGAATTAGTTTTATAAATATAGATGAATTAAATTATAAATCTTATTATATATAGCTTGTACTTTTACTGGAGTGAATGAAAACATTAAGGTTATTGAAAATAGCAAACTATTAAAGATTATGAGTGGTAAATAAATAAATTAGTTCCTTGCATGCTTAAATGATTTACAACTTAACAAAAAATAAATGGGTACTACTGATTGCAGAAACACTAACATGCAAAAAACATTTTTATTTTAGTAGGATGATTTTTAGGGTTTTGTTTTATGTATTTCCTGATGTTTCTCCCTCACCCCTAAAATGACAAATAATCGATTTTACATTCCTTCAGGTAAGTATAACTCAATAAATAAGTATTGCTCATTAGATGGATTAAAGAAAATAAACCGTGCATTTGAGTTTTTTTGCCAAAGTTCGCTAGCAAATCCTAGCCAATCAGATTAGAGTATCGCAAGTAAGAGCCGATCAGAAAGCGAGAATTCAATGTTAGTGTTATTAGACATGGGATGGCTTTTCCTAGTTGTAAAAACTGATTTTCACTCAAATTTATAAGTAATATATACAATATGATCGGACGCGAATATTGTTTAGAACTTATGAAAGTCCAACGTTAGTTCTTTCATATTTTACTAAAATTGTCAAGATAAATGTAAATCTGGCCGAGAACTTATGCAAATCAGGACGAAATCTGTATGAGATTTACAACCTCCGTCACGGACGTGAATTCTTTTGTCAATTGCTCATTAATTATTCATGAGTTTTATAACTTTATATAGACATTTATGCGACTGATCTAGTGTAATTGATTAATTTCTTTGAAGTTTACCTTCCAAGTTTAGTCATATTGAAAATGGATTGCCAACTGGTGTCAGATATCTAGGTATTTAACTTAACCCTTTGACGACTGCGATTATTATTGGAGATTTTACTGTTTTAGATGCGAAAAGTTTAAAAATCGATTTGTATTCTAAATAAGAAATGGCTCAAGGTTTCCAGGAACGCCTTGATAATTTTAGCTCGTTCAATTCCGAGTCAACACTTGAATTGAGCTAAAATCCAGTTTATAAGTGCTTTTCTCAGTCATTTGCTACTACAAGAGCCCCTAGTCATGCATCGTTAAGTTTGTCTAGGTGGTAAAGACGCTCTTTTGGACGAATTCAAAGGTGGAAGACGATTTTACAAGGAAAATAGCGCCAGCCGTTGTGTTCATTGACAGTGACGCCGTTGGAGTAAAATCGCTTTCCTGGTCGTCTTGTAGTAGATACCAAAACCAACCAAGGCAATTTTGTTGAGTTTCGACTTGTAAAGATGGCAATTGTCCGGTTGGAGCGGGTGACTGGGCACTTTTTCGAAAATTTGCATAATTACCCATAATACTTTTCGTTATTAAATGGAGAAACGAGTTTTTGCGGAAAGAGTCTAGGAGAAACGGCTGTTGTGCGTCTCGTAGAAGGTGTTTGATCATAAAAAGTTAAAAAAATCAAAAGAGCTGGGTCTGACGTGTTCTGAGAATGCCGAGTTTTGTTTTTTGAATGATATATTTTGCACTAAATTTAGAGATGAAAAATAAAGTTTATGGTGGTTGTTCTATGGCGCAAAAACGCACACTTTAAAGTTCACCTTAACACAAAGGACAGTAAATTTCACATTTTGGATCTCAGATGATCAATTAAGTGTCAAATGTTGCCGAACTTACCACATAACACAGTCAATTAAATAATAAAGCCCTGACTCTCAAACCAAGAAAGCTAAAATTTTCGAAGTCATCGGTGGAATTCCACCGAGTTTTAACAGGGCCGTCACCAAAGGGTTAAGCAATAGGCACTCCCAATCAGTCTTTCTATTTACAGATATCCTATCGTCCCAGCTTTCAGTAGACACCACTTCGTCAAAAGCTGCTTTGGCTCCTAATTTCTGTACTACTATGTCCACAGTGTTCTTCACGGGTTCGCTAACTGGAGAGGATGGTCCAGATGACGAGGCATGAATACAACATTGCGACAAGACCGTAGAGACTGTTGTGCTTGGCGCATACATGATGGATATCTTGAGCAATAATTTTAGATATCTGGTTTAACTTTCGCTTTTTAACAGCTTCTGTGAGGTTTGCATTCGAAATTTCAATGGATCTCGAGGAGCACTTATCCCTCCTTATTACAGTCCAGACAGAAGTGTTATGATGGTTTTTACTTTTTGAGTATGGTCATTTGCTGAGGCTGATCAGGGGGATGTTGTTTTTTCCCTCGATGCTGATTCTTCAGCATATGACTAAAGGATGGAGTCGAAAAAGCCTGACTGGCATATAAAGGTAGAGAAGGAGAGAGTGGCACTGGCGGTAGGCGGTGGGTGGCACCCAGTTGACATGGACGGTCCTTCGGTTCTTGAGGTGCAGGATGCTGTTGCTGATCAGGAACAACAGTTGGAGAAGTTGTTTCTTCATCGGGATGTTCTGAGGTGGCACAGTCTGAGTCATGTTTTCGTTTGATTTGGGGAATAACTCCATGGTGTTTGAGGGCTCGGCCTTTGATTCTTCAGTTGGATCCTCAAAGAGTAGGTTAGATCTATTTGACTCCATGCTATGCATGGAGCCAAAACATTGATCTTCTCGGAGAGGTTGATGGTCTCTAATCCAGGAGATGGCAGGGTGTTCCGGGTCTAGTGTGAGGACCTCTTGTGGAGCATGGCAAACCAAGATGTTTTGTGCCACACAAACCACAAGAACCTTTAAAGGGGCAACGGTAGTTGGTATGACCCCACCAGTTACAGTGGAAACAACACTGTGGCTGTGCACGGTACTTTATGTGCGCTAGGTATGGGTCAAGCAGCACAACAGATGGGATGTGATGCGTCAAGGTGATGAGAATTCGGCAAACGCCTGTTTCGAGACCATCTCTATCCACGTTCCTGATGATCTTCTGGATGGGACCATATTTAGAGAAGAAGTCCTTGACCTTTTGATAGTTCGGACGAAAGATTCGAGGCAGTGACAAAAGAATGAATTGGCTCTGCCTCTGCCATGTAGCAGAAGGCACCACACAGGTGAATACCCTTTACCAACAGGTTCTCTTTGGCTCTTTTGCCATTTTCTTTAAAGGTGACTCGATATGAGGAGCCATTTTGAGAGGCTTGGATGCATTTGACATGTGGAAAATCGCCTTTCAAAGAAGCTTTGATGCTTTGGACGACATCGTCTTGCGAGAGTTGGTTACTCCTCTGGTTAATGTGACGAGGAACGGAGAACTCAAGGGTTCCGTCCCTTTTTACGTGAAACATTTTAAGATTTTAAACTTTTACACCTTTCAACAATGATTGTTTAAATGTGTGTTAAACAAGAAGGACATTGTTAGTTCCTTTACGTGACGTTTGCCCAGGTCCCACCATAGTAAAGGCGAAGAGTACAGGTGCCGGCGACACCTCCAGCCAGCCCAAAAATCTTTAATTATTTGTAGGTATTTGTCGTCTTGTAGATGTGAGACGTTGAATTTCCACAAACCGGGGCCACGTTGTGGCGCATCGGGAAAGGTAAAGTCAACAATAACAGAGTGATGGTCAGAGTGAGGACGGATGTATTTGGCAGCTTTTAACATTGGACACAAAAGGGAGAGGCAGGCAGATTAGATCAATGCGAGATAATGTCTGACCAGCATTTGTTGATAAGGTATAAGATTTGGTTGTAGGATTAAGGTGACGCCAGACATCAACAAGGCGATGCTCATGCAAGAGGTTGGTGATTTCGATAACCTTCATTCTGACTACCAAGCCTAACTCCCAAGCACTCTCCAAAAGGCGAAGCAACAGTGTGGGCTGGTGCCTAAGCTTGCAGGATGTTGTGGATGTTGTGGCTCGAGGGGTCAAACAGATATGTCATCCCTCAGCACCAAAGTATTGCAGTACACAAGACTGCCTCACCCCTGATCCCTGGATCACGAACCCCTCACTCCTTCAAGTTCTCAAAAACGGACCTCCACGGTATCTCACACTTCACCACCTCCCCAATGACACCACTAAACCTTCCACTCAAACTTTTGCCACTATTTTGTAATCTTAGAAAGAAGATGGGTCGCCAGTTATGTAAGTCCTCACTATCATCCTTCTTGAACGACACCATAACAATACCCCACAACAAGCTTCGTCATATTGACAATGGATTGCCAACTGGTGTCAGATATCTAGGTATTTAACTTAAGCAATGGGCACTCTCAATCAGGCTTTCTATTTACAGATATCCTATCGTTCCAGCTTTCAGTAGACACCAGTTCGTCAAAAGCTGCTTTGGCTCCTAATTTCTGTACTACTATGTCCATAGTGTTCTTCACAGGTTCGCTAACTGGAGAGGACTGTCCAGATGACGAGGCATGAATACAACATTGCGACAAGACCGTAGAGACTGTTTCGTTGTGCTTGGCGCATACATGATGGTTATCTTCAGCGGTAATTTTAGATATCTGCTTTAACTTTCGCTTTTTAACAGCTTCTGTGAGGTTTGCATTCGAAATTTCGATGGATCTCAAGCATCTTTGAATCTTTTCCGTGAGTATTGAAGTCACAGAAGGTTGCCTTGAATTACAAAGACCATCAATAATACCCAAAGCAGTGGCAACAAAAATTTCCTTCGTTCTGGCCATGTTGGCATTGGCCTTGAAGAACCATGGCGATGGTACGGGATTGCCATCTTTTGTTCACAGATCTTCAAGTTTAAAACATGCAAACTCATTCGGGAAAAGCTTAAAAAAGAGGAACCACAAAACTTTCTTGGAGTAGGCAGGGCATACCAGGCGATTGAACTTTGTAGCTTGACGAGCACACTTCCTTGAACATGGCCTTTCTGCATCCTCCAAGATATAATTATTGTACATCATTTCGAAAAAAACCGCCAAGAATCTATTTGCCAAATAAAGTATAATCCAAATTATTTTTGAGGAAGGTAATGACAGACACTAACATGTACATAGACTCTGTACACGATATGGGTCGTTGCATCAGATATCTGTGTACGTACTTATATCAACTGATTATCATTAAACTTATCAATCATTAGTCTCATCCTCAATGGTTAGTTCAAATTGGATTAATGACTTCAACTAACCACCGTGTCAATCCCCCCGAGTACAAAATCTAGGGTACAGGGCTCGTCACTCCTTGTAACGCCCACAAATGTAATCCCACCCACAAATGTATTCTCACCCACAAATGTAGTCCCACTATTACCCACAAATGTAATCTCACCTACAAATGTAATCCACTTTTACCCACAAATGTTATCCAACCGATAAATCTGTTATTATATCCATTAATGTAATACACAATAATTTTTCAAAAAGTAAATGTTTACAACGTACGTTGTATGAGTTCTTTATTTATTAACAAATATGGAAATAACACCTTCTGATAGTAAATGGCAATAACATACTAATGCAGCAATAAACGATAGGTAATATAAGCATGTATAACACCGTAAAAAATGTTGAACTAACTTTACTGACGAAGGGCTTAACGCTCGAAACGTCAGTAAAGTTAAGTCAACATTTAAAAAAAAAAAAAAAAAACACGACGCAGCCTATACTATATGTACTAGTTTACTCGCTAGTTTCCATTTAATGCAGTAATATGTAATTTAACGTACTAATACTTCTAATATGAACTCCAATATATACTTCAAATGAAACAACAAACAATCTTTTAGTCAAGGTGGCTTTACTAGAAAGCAATAGCCATTAAAACAAACACACAAAGATGTTCTTAGATCTTCAACACAACACTTTTTGGGGTGTTTAATTTCTCCAAAATATTTTTGTTATCAAAAACCAACCTAGCCTATCAGCTTGTAATGTCAACCATGCGTTTATCCAATTTGGTGAATTGATGACGTTACTTAGGTGAATTACTGCAGAGCTGCCCTTTCCTTTTAGCTGCATTATCTTTCTCATACTCAGTGTAGACTGTACTTGGGGAAGCTCAGAAATGTAGACAGATGGTGTTGGAATCCTATCAACTTGTTCTTTGAAGAAACGACTTACAGCTCTGAGGTTCTGCCTTGAAAAGGGATATAAAGACACTGTGCTCTTGATAATCTTTTCAAGAACGTCATAGTTAAGTAATGGTTGACTTGTTGTAGTGTTGGCTGCAGACTCTGTTTGGATTTCGCTAGCATCATTTTCATCTGACGATCGGATCTCCTGCTGGTCTTCATCTGAATCACTTCTTATGTTGTCATCTTCAATTGAGGATTGAGATAAACTAACATAATGAATTCCATGATCTTCTGCGTAATGGCCAATGAAAAGTCTAAAAGCAGGCGACCCACTATTCGGTGATATCACATGACTTCCTCCAGGGCCAACGGTTGATATTATGACAATTTCAACATTGAAAATGTTTGCTGTAGCCAACAAAGTTTGTTGGTCCCCAAAACTTCCATCTTGTGCCATGTTATGTAAATAGTCATTCCAGTTATCAAACTGGTAAATGTATGCTAGTAATGGAAATCCATGGTGATCTAGTGGGTTTTCTCTAAGATAGTGAGTTACTTCTTTCCTCAATGTTGCAGCTGAACGGAAAATTCCAACTGCTTGTAGCTGGTGAGCAAGAGCTGAAAACTGACAGTTGCCGTTTCCCTCAGGATTGTACAGAATATTAAAGCCTTGTTCTTTAAAATCAAAAACCCTTTCGTCTCTCCTGTTCAGCTCTATTAGGTATTTTTCTCGATGAATTGATTTATGCTTTTTATTTTGCATTTTTTTCATGTGTGATGCTTGTAATGTCGTTAACAGGGATCCATGACGTTACTTTCTTGTTTTTGTCTTTTATTAAGGACACTTCATAATGTTGGCGTTTTATATTTCTTTTTATAATTTCAGCTTCAACGACTATACATCGTTTTCCAGTAATCGTAGAACTTCCTTTTCTATTTCTACGTATATAAACGTTTTCGCCGACCTCATATGTAGAAGGGGGATTGTTCCTCATGTGCTTCTTTACCATTCTTTCATTACATCTCTTGGTAGCCTTTGCTGCCTTCTTCCGAATATCTGAAACACATTTCTTATGTGCATTTATATCTTTAGCTTTAGGTAAGCATTCACCGTAGTCTTCAATGGTTTCTTCCTCTTGTATGTCATTCTTTTTTTGATGTAGGGTGTTAGACTTTCTTCCAAAGTAAACTTCAAACGGGGTCTTGTAGCCAATGACTTCTTTAGGATCATCATTGAGTATTCGCTGATATTCGGGAATCTCTTTCAGCCAGTTTACTCCTTCTGATCCCTGGAATTTCATAAGGTCATATTGAATTTTGTTTCGAAGGGTTCTATGGCTCCTTTCTACTTTGCCTTGTGATTGTGGATGGTAGGGGCTGTTACGTACTATCTTTATTCCAATTTCTTTGCAAAGACTGGTCACCACACCCTTTAGTTGTGTTCCTTGGTCACATTGAAGAACACACGGAGTTCCATGTTCGACATAGAGTTTTTTCAATTCTTTAGCGATTACATCACTACTTTTTCCTGGTAGTGGACGAAGCCAGACAAAGCGACTGAAAACATCAAGAACTGTCAAAATATATTGATACTCTTTACCATTGGCACGCACAATCCCTCTTTTTCCCATATCAATCAAATCTACTTGGTGTCGTATTTGTACATTTCGTGCACGGATTGGTCTCAGTACTGCTTTATTACTAAAGCGGGTGTTTCTTTTGTTGTGCAGTTTTTTTTGGTTAAGTAAATTTTGAATTTTTTTCTCGCTTAGGCCATGATAGATGTCTTTCAAAGTATGGTGTATTTTTCTCGCCCCAGTCCCCTTGCAACGATGGTATTCTTCGTTTACAATGTCCTTCACTTCAGAATATTTTATCAATTTCTTGTCATCAAAATACAAATATTCTCTTCCGTTTTCCACTTTCAAAGAATATCTTCCACGTCTTCTCCAAAACCGCATGAGAGCTGCCTTTTGTACCTTGCTACGATCACATTTTTGTGGTAAGGACTTTCCTTTACATATCTGTACAAGTGCATCGTACATTTCATCACTCACAGTAGATAGTTTTCTAGGTCCGTGTGGCCTTGGATGTTTGTCACATAATACACTTGTAATCGCCAGAAAAATAAATATCTTGATTATACACATCTTTGCCGAAAATAATTTACAAACTTCTGGTCAATGACTCACCGCGTTTCTCTCATATGAGAACTCCAAGTCAATCACTAATGGCTTTCAGGAGACATGGTGTCTACATATAATTAAAGTCTAGACACACTGTCTAGAATGTACAAAATTTATGAAATTGTGCTTAGGGAGCGGTCATTATTATTATGGTAGGGTAGGGGTGGTTGATGTTGAGGGGTTATGGCTTCTGGAGGAGGGGTTACTAGTTTTTGGGGGGCAATTGAAGGAAAGTGTCATAAAACATTTCAAGCTGTAAAGGATAGTTCATAAACCATTTTTAGCAAGGGAGGGGCTATGCCAATTTGTAAAGTTAAAGCTAATGACACCCTTAGCAATCCAACCCTGTATTGTTTCTAGTAGCTATAACTCCTTTTATGGTGCAACTGTCCTTTCGCCATTCGGTTCTCGCTAAGGCAACCGTTTTAACAACAATTGTACGAACAGGGCTGGGAGAAGAGGTTCACGACCTGGTTTTGTATAGAGACGTGTCACTAGAGGTCGAAAAAACCTGACCCTTTTTCGAGCTTAATATTTTATAACATATCAACTATAAATGAATAGAAAAGCACACCTCAATTTTCTATTTAAAATAATTATATCATACTAATGATTGTATATTGATTATATTTGCCGGTTCGATTACATGTGTAGGCGCGATTACATTTAAGTGTAATAGTGGATTACATTTGTGGGCGCGATTACATTTGAGTGTAATAGTGGATTACATTTGTGGGCGCGATTACATTTGTGGGCGTTACCCACCAACAGTTCATCTCTCAACAACAAAGTTGCATCGTCAGCATACCGTATTACTCTAGACACTCTCCCACCCAACACAGGGATAAAAAAAAACTTCACCCCCACAGCCGCTCGGATATTACATGCTAGCACCTCTTCCACCAATTCATAAAGCATTGTTGACAAAGGGCAACTCTTTCTAATCCCCTTACCCAAAATGATATTACCCGTAAAATCCTCATTATAAATCACTCTCATCCTTTTTTAAAAAAATATGCAGTCAACGACGGCATACAGCTTCCCTTTAATTGGCAAAAATATTTTAATAGAGCAGTAGAGTACATGTACATTGCCAGTATCAGAATTGTGCCATCAAACTGATTATTAAAAGTTTAAGTTTCCATATATGGAAAGATCAAAGTCTCCAGCTGGAAAAATATAAAATATCAAAAATGAATTTTGTGTTAATTTGTCAGACTCTGTAATATTCGCTAACTTGTAATTTACAAGTGGGAACGAGCCTCATTAAACAATGAAAGAGGTACAGAAAATAATGACAAAATTATTTTACATTAAGTTTGATTGCAAAATAAAATATGAACATAAAATGCATTTTTGCAGTATAACATAAGAGTAATAACATCAACAGAGGATTCCTTAAACCCTACCCATCCCACAAGGGGAATTTTCACTACTCAACCTCTTCAATAATACTTTTGCAACAATTTTGTAGCCCATGTTGAGAAGAGAGATAGGTATCCAATTCCGTAAGTCAGATCTATCACCCTTCTTGAAAGTTAATCTTACAACACTCCTTGCCATATCCTTAGGAACACACCTCTCTTAAAACTCTCATTCGATTCAAGCTAGAAACGGAAGCAACAAATCCCCAAAATACCTATAGAACTCGAAAGGTAAGCCATCCTCCCCAGGTGTTTTGCCCAAACTCACAGCACTTTCAAGTACACCCACAAATAGCAGCTCCTCATATTTTTCATTCGACTCTTTTAATTAATTTAATTTATTAATTTATATTGCGCAAATTCAATCGTGAGATTTTGAAATGCGGATTAGAATAGATAAAAATAATATAAAAAAAAAAATGAAATATGCATAACCATAATTAAAAAAATAAATAGATTAAAAACTTATCTAATGATTAAAAAAATTAATAGACAATAATATAAAAATAAAATACAGTTATGTTTTTACATTAGCTAAGGTTATAAAAAGTTTTTAAAAGTCAAGTCTTAAATGATGACTTAAAAACCTTAATTGATGTAATGTGTCTGATGTTTTTAGGGAAATTCTTTGAAGTTTCTGTAGCTGGCATGGTGGTATGCCATAGAATAAGTTCTTGACTGGGGCTTCCTTTTCTTAAGTTGCTGCCATGTTCCTATTACAAGGAACTCCATATTACCATCGTTCATTAAAAGCTTACGCTTAGACATCCAGTCTTTTATATCGTTTACGCATTTTCCCAATGGCCTCATGCCAAGGTTACTATTTTCTTCACTAGGATTAAATGAAAGAAAGATACAATTATATATCATCGGCATAACAATGCACCCTCGGGAGATGCACTTTGACAACGCTTAAAAGTTCACTTGTGATAATATGTTCCACAGTTTTGGTGCAGCATCGATGAAAGCTGGTCACCAAGTGTAGCCAGTGTTTTGAAGTTTGGCCTGGAAAGTAATAACTGATCTAAGACTGTACTAGAATCAATATTTTCTAAATTTCACCGGAAGCCAATGTAAATCGAACAGCAGTGGTGTTATATGACTGAACGTAGGCATGCAGTATACAACTCTTGCAGCTGTATTTTGTACTATGTAATTTTGATATCAAGTTCTTTGGTAGTCCATGCAAGAGGCCATTGCAATAGTCCAATCTGCTCGAGACAAATGCATGTATCAGCTTCTTTGTAGATTCTCTTCTAAGGTATTTTCCGATTCTTCTGATGTTGTGCAGGTGGAAAAAAGCACTCTTACAGGTTTTAATCACATGTGGCTTCATACTAAATTAATTGTCAATCCACACTCAAAGATTCCTGATAGGGTCTATCTCCACCCAGTTGTCTTTAATGTAACTCATCGATGCTTTTAGTTTCTCAGTAGTTGTTTGAGGAAGTAGCCTAACAAATTAAAGGGAAATATATTAGAATTTGAATAAATAACTATATTTAAACTTTGGAGAAATTTGATAATTTATATATTTGATTTCGGTGTATCATAAGGGGATATAAATATAGTATGGTACATATAATGACGATTATAAAGGGAAAATGAACATAATAAAACAAAAAACCAACATAGTTATTATATTTGCCATTTGAGATGAGAATAGATATATATAAGATAACATAACTAGATTGCATAATGTTATTAACAATTACTGGTTGAAGATTTCTGTGCTTGGAAGAAATGGTAGGGCCATCGGGCATCTCACAAATTTGAACGTTCCATAATCATGTTGATATATGCAGTAGCAAACCCGAGTTCCTGGTAAGTAGAATAAAAATATTTATATTTATCCAATATGGCGGAGCATATTCAGTTCTCACACAGTACTGAATAACTCGTCATACCGTTCAACATTGAATTTTAACACTCAATAATGATTGAATCAATAATAAATAAATGTTAGTCATGACCAA
Organism: Metridium senile; assembly: GCA_949775045.1. Classification (NCBI taxonomy): domain Eukaryota; kingdom Metazoa; phylum Cnidaria; class Anthozoa; order Actiniaria; family Metridiidae; genus Metridium; species Metridium senile. The sequence continues at coordinate 1,641,591 of OX459095.1, forward strand.
TATTATATTATACCTTTCTCCACAGTGCTTGTGTCCAATGGAAGACCCATCCCTGTATGCTCACACCTGAAATTACTTCCTTCACTGCTGCCCACGTCACCTTCTCGAAGTCCATCACTACTTTTTTTTACATTGGGGGGTGGTAGGGCAGGAGAAACATCACTTTCTCAAGAACCTAAAAAACAAAAGAGAAGGATATATAACTTGGGAATGTAATTAACATCACATGTTATGTTGTGTTTGGCATGTATGCAATATGGTTTGTTATATTGTACTCTTTATATATATATATATATATTACATGTATTTTTATACACACCTTATAATATGTTTTCTTTTTTTCCAGACATAACTATATAAATGAACTGGACTTGCTTGGACTAAATAAATGGACTTGCTTGGTACAATTCTCAGATTTCACAAAGGAATTAATGGTTACCAGTTGGGTGAATGGCTTGCTCACCAGCTTAAATGTGCCACCGAAATACCAAGTATTGGCTGAGCAAAGCTGATCTAGTTGTTCATCTCTTGCAAAGATGAAGTGGCGTCTACCTTTGACTTTGATGTCAGCCTAAAAATAAGAATGACAACTATTATTACTTTTTCAATTTTTAACTAGCATTTGATATGTGAATGTTCTTTGTATATGCGTATCATCTGCATACTATCCAGTGCTTACTTTCTTGTGTCATGTATTATTTTAGAAATATATTGACTAACCTTGAGGAAACCGTCTCGAATACAGTGTTCCTGTAATGTGAAATCTAGAGAGGCTGGATCCTTCGGTCTTGCTTGTTGACGCAGTCTGTTTGCGGCCCGGTCAATATTTGAAGGGTTGGACAAGGCAGGACATGGTGAGTTGGTAAGCTTTTCCAATAAAACCTTGAATATAGGAAATGCATCAGTTTAGAAATTGTTCCACGGGCTCTAAAGCCAAAATGCAATGATAGCATCCACCACACGGTTTTCTGAAGGGATACAGGATTTTGTGCACCAAATGCTCCACTCTCGTAAAGCTTGTTTTCTTCTTCATTAGTCAGTGAGCGAGTTGCGTTGGGACGGTTTCCTTTGCCTTGTACAACCAGGTTTTTACGTTTGGCTTCCAGCACTTTTCGAGAAAAGGCAAACTCGTCCTACAGGATGTTAATCTTGGAACCAGAATCTGTGGATACTTCTCAGTAGTCCTGTCAAACTACTTGGCTCGTATTCCTTGCCATTAATTTTCTTTACATCTTTGAAGAACTTCCCAAGGAGGTGGTCAAGCTCGTTTAACGGTAAGTTTAAAATCTGAATATCTTGTTGATATTAGCGGTAAAAACACTTCATATCACTGGACGTTTTTGTTTCTCAGTGTTAGCACTTTTCTGTTCTTGGACGAACCTTTGTAACTCCTCTTGACTGTTGCTAATTATTTCATCTCCGTAAGTTGCAGTTTCAGCCATGTTGTGTTGCTCAGTTTCGGTCTCTTTTTCCACCTCTGGATAGTAAAACTCGCTGTCGTTGTCGCTCTCTTCGTAGTTCATATTGAAGAAGTATCGTTGTTCAAGTGTTTTTGTTTCAGTCATTGAAAAGAGAGCTATGATTTGCGTTTTTGTTGTTTTCACCTCGCGTTGGTAGATAATACAAACAAACTCAAAGCCACCGTCCAGCCGACAAAAAAAAATCAACGGTCATTACAAGAAAATAATGACAGGTCATTATGTGTCAGCAACCAATCAGAGTGCGCGGAATTTTGAAGCCATCTTTAAAACACTGAAGGTATCATAGTCATCCAGACCTAGGTATGCTCCACAGGTGATCACTAAACTTTGCTAATTATAGGGGTCTACAATTTTAACCCTAAGTGTGGTTATACCGTTAGAGATCGTGACCATCTCAACCATGGGGCAAGGTCAGTGAACTGGTAAAAAATAAGCGACCCTTTTAAAAAACAATACTGGCAAATTACTGGCATCCTTTACTTCAGATATTTTTGGACATTAACTGTAGCGACAACAATGCCATTATTTTTCTCTTCCAGTCCCACTTGACCTAGCTCATCTTTGGTTTTGTTCAAACATTTAGCAATGGCATCCTTTGGTGGGAATATATTATTTCCTAATACCTCTTCCATTTTTTTGCCCCAAGTATTACGCAAAACATCTTGACTAGCCCTCTTGCTTATACACAGTGACCCCGCTACGCCACACCCAAAGTCTAAAAATGTATTCTTATTCTGTTCATAAACCTTTGGCATTAAAATATCCCTGAAAATACCCTGTTTGTTTTGTGGGTTAAGAATGTAATCACAGACTAAATGTTTGTTTGCATCAATTTGTTCAAATAATTGCTCTTGGGATAACTGATTCCTTGATTGTTTTGTTGTATCAGTTTTATTTGCTTTAATTAATGTACTTACAAGCTCAGGGTATTTAACAGCCAAAGCATTTTTTGTTTCAATGACATTGTTAACTACATTTCGTGTCTGAATTCCCATGGAAGTAGTTGCTGTTTCAATACTATATTCAAGACTTAACTGATTTAGTTAACTTAGGTATATTTCAATTCTTCTGTTTACAGTTTGGAGACAAAAGCCTTTCCTCTAGATGTTCGAGTTGTTGATGCTAGTTCATGTAAAACTTTTGAAATAACATCTGTATTTTCCTTTGGTCGTCTTTGTATTTTAGCCTGTGTAGTGAGTTTTCTCGATAGTGGCAAAGTAAACTATTGTACCTAATTGAGGAATGGTCACATGTACTCGATTGACATTGAAAACAGAGGCTTTCAACTAGATACGGCATTAATAAGAAAAGCTCTTCAAAGGCTTAAATCCTACCTCAGTGATAGTATTTACAAAAATTCTGACCTTCCAACATGTATATATATAAAAATTTGCATATCACATTTTTTGCTTTTTTCTATCGAAATCCAAATTGATCATAGTCGTTCCCATTTTGCTTATCTGAGCTGTATCTAAACATTCTAAACAGTTTACCAGCAAATTCGGCTTTAAATCATTAATAACGTATGTATGTATGTATGTATGTATGTATGTACATATTTAGATATGTTGCGGTCATAATTTTTGCAAGTAACTGTATATATACTGATGCGGTTGATAATATACTTTTCTGTTAAGCACAAGTTGCATCCATTACTAGAGCTACAATAGGGCTTACTGCGTGCTATTGCGTGCTATTGTTTGCCACGCGATCTCAAAGTTGATGTTATTGTTTTTAAGAGACCAAATGTACTTGCTTAATTCGGTGGAATTTCTAAGTTTCTGGTTACGTAATGATGCAGTGTGGTTACGGTAACGCTTCTTGAATTTGTTCTCAGTCAGTCCGATGTATTTTATGTATTTTTTGTCTTTAATAGATTCAACATAAAATGTTTATATAGTCCAATTAAACATAATACAATAAAAGTTATGTTAATGTTTCCAAAACTTTTATATAATATATTTGTAAAGCGCAGTTGAACCATAGGAAATTAGCGCTTAATAAAATATAATTTATTATTATTAAAACAAATATTAGGAGCATTATTCATATTAGAAAACCTTTGCAACTAGAAAACAAACAATTAAGAGCGAGTCGATGTGAAAACCATGCAAAATCGAAAAATGTATCTACAACGGGTATCACCGATTTTTTTCATTTTTTGCAATGATGTGTATTTTAGGTTTTAGTGTAAATATTAAATGTGTGCAATATCAAACAAAAATATTAAATTCTCTAGCAGATATAGTTGGGATCAACATCTTCTTCATAATGTCCATTGACAAATCTTGTGGTGTCCTCTATTATTTGGAATGCACGTTTATCTTCAAGAGATAGTTCCTTCTTAGCTCCAGATATTGCATTGTCTTCTACTTCCAGAACCTTTCAAGTGCTTCATCAAGACGACAGTCCATTGATATGGAGTTCAACGATGCAGTATGTTTAGTAACTGCATTACTTAGACCGCACAGGGTCCATCTAAGTGGATAGCGATATCCGTAGAGGCCATTCATTAGGTCATCATTAGGACCTGACTTCCCTCTGTACATGTGCACTTGGAATGTTACTGCATATCAATATGGAGATGCGGGGTACGTCGACGGTTAAGAACTTAATATCTTGTAGATTAGGGCAGTAGGACGTGTCAACGGATTCAGGTAACACCTGCTCGGACTGGTGTAGATCTGGGAGGACGTATGCATGGTTGACCATAAGAGACTTAAGGGTGAAGCTTACATGTTGAGTTTCAGCTTGTCAACTGGAAGTAATGGTCGTAATTTGAATCTCCTCTGGGATTCCCTTTATGTTGAGTTCGTCAGCTAACTGTTGATCTATCAGGGTATCTGTGCAGCAATTGTCAAGAAAGGCGTAAGTAGACAAGCTCCTATTATCACTTGAGGCGATGACAACAGGGAGCACATTAAGGACCACAGATGAGTTCAAGTTGTTAACTGCGGCAGAAGACACTCGCTTTGGCTGAGGCTTTGAATCAGGCTTCTTTACATGTGAAGCTTGTATGGACTCCTTGTCATTGTAGGTAAGACTCCGCATTTCCAAATGACTGATTCGCGTAATTCAATTGTCGACTCGTAACTTTCGTGCCATTGGCACAATTCCCATGAAACTTGTACAAGTTATTGAGCAATCATTCAGCTACAATACTGTAAAATATGATTGCATGTAAAATAAATAATTGGTAAGATATATGAGATTATGTGAATGCATTATTTTCACAAAAACTCGATTTTACAGAAAATCTGTCCGTTCTATTTCGATGAAAGTTTTCGAATCCTCTTCTTTAAACATTATGACAAAGTTTCAAAAAAGTCCTCGGAGCCGTAGTTCCGCTACAAAATAGTAACAGTACTGTTTTATGTGATATCAGTCATTTGGAAATGCGGAGTGACCTTCGCCTACTACAACATATAATAAATACAATGACAGTTTCAAAGTATCGAAAGATTCCTTTAATGAAAATTTATGCTTATTTACATATCAGACACTTCGATATACAAGTTCCGGCAACCTTTTAAAACCACAAACTTTTATATACAACTAATAATGGTTAACAAAGACAAAGAAAAAAATTGATGTAAAGTTTTAAGGTGACCCGGTAGTATTGACTTTTGTAACGCATTATTTTGCATCTAAACTTCCGATTTCTACAAAATTTACACATATACATCCCAAAACTTGGAAGTTTGAGCTAGTCATATTGTAAATGCGATTGGTGGAAACTATAAAGAGAAATAATGTTTTTTTAAAAAGCACACGCTTTACTTAATTTGTCAATAAATCAAAACTTAGAAGGTTAATTGTTTTCTTTTTTTTGAGAGAATGTTATTTGGTTATATGGAAACATATTGTAGCAGTTTTATTCAAATATTGACCTTGGAAATTTTTTTACAAACGTTTTTATATTTTTGCGCGCAAAATCAATATAAAAATACCATTGCTCATAACTCAATAAGAATTAAAACATAATTACTAATTTACCTGTAGAAAGAAAGACCAATACCTCTTAACTTCTAACCATAAAATAGCGACTTTGAAGCCAACATTGATTTCTTGAAGAGCTTGTCGACATATTGTTGTTCACTGCGTAGTGAACATTTCGAAAATATATCTACTCTATTTCTTCAATGGTTGACCTTGATTTTTCTATATAGCGTACATACATGCTTAAGAGTCGTAACTGAAATGTGGTCTTCTGTGCTGCTCTAAAAATGACAAAATTAGTGGCCAACGTATGTTGCTGTATAGCAATCACGTTGCGAGTTCATTATACATCGTGTGACTTCAAAGGAAAACCCTTCGCGTTATTTTAATCTACATCAACTTCACACCCTCATAATCCGTGTACACATTCTGCACGAGGAGTGTCTTTTTATGCAAATACAGAGACAATTCAGGCATAAACACTGCATCTTTTTTTCTATTTCTATTCGCAAATAAAAAGACATAGCCCATTGTTGTTTGAGCAGCTACTTTTGCACTCACCTACAAGTGAAAGAGGAATAATAACAAATACAAACTAGTGATAATATTATGCAATAAGGAAATGCCTTAATTCTGCAGATATTTCAGTCATTATAAAAAATTGCAATCCATGTCAGACATGGATGTGAAGAAGTGGTGTTTCCACCCTCCTGTCGCAGCCAAGGCAATTTTAGAAGCAGTTGATTTTCCACAGTCGGGTTCACAAACAGTTGCTGGTACTGGAAATGAACCAGCCAAGCTTTTCCACAGTAATGATAAAAAAGAGCATGCCTTATAAACAAAGAGTTTTTAGTATGTGGTTTGAAACCTGGTGTAAGCGATGTTGATGAAGGTGAAAAGACTAAAATGTGAAATGTCACATTTTGCTATTTTGCTTTCCTTTTCCTTCCTGGGATCCCTGTGTTATCCTCCTGGCCGAGCCCGGTGGGGGCCTGAGCCCTGCCAAGAAAAGGAGAGGTTGCCTGCCGAAACTTGACACACTTTAGGTACTTCGCGTATGTTGCTCGCGCATACAAATATGAATCTGTAGGGGAGGGGTGGGGAATTATTTGCTGCTTGTCAAAAATAGTAGCCCCCTCCACTAGGGAAATTTGTATCAACATGGACGCTACCACGCTCGAAGTTGCTGCTCAAATTCTCAATGAAGAAAACGAAAAAAAGTTCTACTTTTTTTAAGACCATCGGTGGTGGCATCTATGAAGATGGCTGTCGTATTTTGGCACGTAAAAATACACATGGCTTTGATTCATGTCGAAAGCATGGGTCAACAAGAGACAGAAGAGCGACACTATGAAGTTGTTTATTCTCCAAAAGATACCTCGCCTCCTCGAGTAATTCTACAGAGTATTGTCAAAAAAAACAGCGTAACAGACACCAAGGATCTAATACAGGAATTAGAATTAGATGAGCCACAGAATCGGTATGAACTTGGTGTGAACCAAAGCGCACGTACCGACCCGGCAGCCGACTTGATTCAACGGACTCTGCAAAATGTGCTCTCCATCATAGGCACTGGTGGGGGAAAAAGTCTTACTTTCATGCTCCCAGCGGCACTGGCAAGGAAGCCTACGATTGTTGTCTCCCCCACCAGATCACTGATCGAAGATCTCCACGACTGATCGTTGGCCCTGGGACTAAAATCTTGTGTGTTTCTTGGGGAAATGGATAGAGAAAGTAAGCTGTCAGCAGGTTGCTGATTTACATAAATTACATAGATTTACAAAACCCGTAATAAATATCTACAACTAACAGATTAATAGTTATGGTTACCTTCTCCGTTGCAGTGCCCACGATAGAAAATGGGAAAGAAAAAAATCCTATAGCAATGTTCCCACGTTTATGTTCAAAAACAGGCGTTGCTGTTGATCAAGTAATAAGCTTTTAATGACGCGTTAATTAAAAAAGGTTCATTGTAAATTTGTTTGTGTTCTCAAAACATTAATATTTCACGCCGACACAAACGGCCTAAAATTGGTATTGGTGAAATTGCTATTTTCCATAAACCATCATTCGCCTTCTCCTAAGAACTCTAAAACTGAAACCCGTTTTTAATTTGGTTTTCGGAAACTTGAGTTATACACCGAATCGAAATATGGCGGACAGCCGCGGACAGCCTGGGACGAGGTTCACGGAGTCGAGGGTGCCCAGTCGTCGGTCATGCTTTGGCGCTAGAGTTTAGAGTTGTTTACAACATTTTAGCGCCTTTAATACTAGTAAATCATCGAAATTATTGCTTAAAAACGCTATGCCTTCTCACTGTTGTGCAGTAGAATGTACACAAAGAGGTTACAAGACAAAAAACGGTGACAAAGTGTCGTTTTTTATCTTTCCCAAAGATCATTTGAGAACAAAGCAATGGATTCACGCCATTCGCAGAGACGAAGGAAAACACTTTCAAATCAACGCGAAAACTACAGTTTGTTCGCTTCATTTCAAGTCTTCAGACTTTAGAAAAACACTAACTGGGCGCATTCATCTCTTAGAAACAGCGATACCATCAAAATTTATGTGGAGTGTTTCACCGAAGAAGAGAAACCCACCGAAGGAACGACAATGCTTACCACAGCAAAAGAAAATAAAGTAACTGTACGAGGCAGGAGGTAGTCAAGACGAATGCAACCAATCTGATGAAGAACGGATTAATGAAAGTGCAGTGGATTGTGACTCGGTAGAAATATTACCAACAGAAAACGTTTTAACAACAGAAGAAAAGTTGGACAAAGCCGAAAGGTTAATAAAAGATTTCGAAGCTAAATTGACAGTGCTTGTAAATGAACTGAAACATTACAAAACAAGTTGTGGAGAACTCGAAAAGGAAAACAATAGACTACAGGCAAGGGTGGATAAACTTGAAAGTGAAAATGCTACGTTGTCTTGAGAATATTCAATATTGATCGTTTTAACCAAGATCAAGATTTAGCTTTTTATACTGGATTTCCGAATATGCGTACTTACGATGTCATTCTAGAATATCTTGATCCAGGAACAGACTGCGAGAACATTCGTTCAAAAGAAAAAGCAAATGAAAATGTCTCAGAAGACTTCTATGATCAAGAAAGTGATCAAAATACTGGCTACAAGAGAGGACGCAAAAACAAAATTAAGCCATCAGACCAGTTTTTTATTGTAATGTGCAGACTCAGGAGGGGTTTTTCAGAACTTCATCTTGCACACTTGTATGGTGTAGCCCAGTCTACAATTAGCAGAATTTTTGTCAACTGGATTAATTTCATGTACTTGAAATTTGGTCAGATTTGTATATGGCCATCAAAACAAGTTGTTACTGAAACAATGCCTGCAGTTTTCACAGAAAAATATCCCAACACTAGAGTCATAATTGATTGTACAGAAGTCCGCTGTGAAATGCCAAGTAGTTTGCTGCTTGACACTGAGCTATTCAGCTCGTACAAAAACCATGTTACACTGAAAGCCTTGGTTGGTATTAGTCCCAATGGAGCCATTACATTCATCAGCCAACTCTACACGGGTAGCATTTCAGATAGGGAAATAGTCACAAGGAGTGGGTTCCTTGCACAAGAGTTTGACGATGGTGACTGTGTCATGGCTGATAAAGGATTCCAAATCCAAGATATTTTACCATTGGGTGTTACCCTTAATATCCCACCATTTTTAGGAGGTGATGGACAAATGTCACCTGAGGATGTAATCAAGACTCAACAGATTGCTAGCGTAAGGATCCATGTCGAAAGGGCAATCAACAAAATTAAGAACTTTCATATGTGGGACAGAGTAATTCCTCTTAGTATGTTTGGCCTTGTAAACCAGATGTGGAGCATTTGCTCTTTCTTGTGTAATACGCATGATCCCCTTATTTCTGAATAGATGTTGAATTGTGGTTGGGAATTATTTTTGTTTCAAAAGTTTTTTCGTAATTATGTTATAGAACAAAAGCAAATGAAATTGATTAGAAAACTTTCATTTACTGAAGTGATTTCAAACCACAGATATTAATAACATAGAATATTATATTTGGTAGTTGATTCTGAACTAGAGCAAAAACAATAAAACCATGAAATAAAAACAAAATAGTTACTAAATAATAGTTTTTATTTAGTGACTATTTAGTCACTCACTATCACTCAATCAGAAACATCAAATACAAAAGGAAACAATACCTCATTACAATTTTACTTGTCTTTGACTTGTGACTAATAGTCACTAAATAAGAACTATTACACAGTAGCAATTTCATTTTTATTTCATGGATAAAGTGTTTTCGCTCTAGTTATTTTCTTATGGTATTTATAAACTAATAGCAACTACCGGTAAACAATCATTTTTCTTGCACGAGCAAAGGAAAGTGAAATTAGAATTCAAATTGTTTTAATATATTTGACTCAGAATGAGAGGATATGATTTCACTTTTTCAAGCTGGTTTTATTTAGAAAATAAATCAACAAAATAATGTCTACTACTGCTATCATATTATATTTATTTGTAAACATTGAAATAATTGATGCTTCTGGTGTATGAAAATGTCATTGCTTTCAAAATTTGCAGCTGACTAAATTGACATGCACAGTTCAATTGATATTACATTGCATATTACTGGTATATTGAATGATTGCATGTGTACTTAGAAATGACTCATCAGCAAAATAATTTTAACCATTAACTAAAATCAAAATTATTATATACTTCACCTTATTAATAGAGCAAAATAAGTTGAACCATGAAAACAAATCAAAATAAATACTAACAAATTGTCTCTATGTAGTTCTGTTAGTTGCTAACATTCAACAAAAACAATATATATTTTGTCTTGAATTGTTCTAGTTGAGCAATAGCAACTATACGTCATGTACTAAACTGTGGATATGAGAAAAGTAGAATTAAGATGAAAACAAGTCATAATGTCATAGTCCAAACATCCAACATATGACTACTTATTAAATTGCTACTATTTGGTTTATTTTCTTTAATCATTTCTTGCTGCTCCCTGAAATTTAATGGCAGCTTTAGGAAGGTAGTGCATAAAATAATAATCTTTTAGAGTTTGCTTTAGATCTAACCATAACTGCTCATTAAATGCAATTCTCTCAATGCTCATTCCTTTACTTGTGTACACTACAAAGTCACACCATTGGGCTCCAGTTATTCCTAACTGGCCTTGCACTTGCATGTAATAGTTGTGATTGTGTTTCAACTTTGGCTGACCATTACAATTCTCCAAGTAAAATCCATCATAAGAACATGCATCCAGGGGAGTTACCATAAACTTGGTTTCAGGACACTTGACTTCTATCAGACCAAAGGGAGGGTCACAGCCCTTGTCTATTACCTTTCCATCAGGTGAAGCACCAAGGAATGGTGAGTCATAACTTACAACAAGACCTGCCTTTAAAACTTGTACTGGTTTTTTGACTGAGTGCATGTATTTTTGATATTGTCTTATAGCAATTGGTTCATATTTTTTGCCATGTTCAGCATATTTCTTATTAATTGGCTTTGGATCCAGTAGATTATCTACCATGTTGTCATGTTGTCTTTTTCTTTTGCTAATAATTCCAAAGTTTGAAGCAGTAAATCGAAACGCTCTCTCTTTCTTCCACTCTTCACAATCCGATTGCCTTTGGCTTTTTCTTTCAATGTCATTCAGTTTCTCAATGTTTACTTGTAAGTTTGTCAGTAAATTACTTTTTGGCTCACCAAGTCCAGTTGGGATTCTGAATTCTTCATCTGGCATATACAAAGGAAATGTAGGATACTCAATAATATCTTGTAGGTTAGGAACCCTTGAAAAAGATGATATATCTAGGTATACTTTAAAGTTATCCTCAGTAAAGCAGAGCTGGTAACTTGCATATGATCCCTGGGGACTCCTACCAAACTTTGTTTCAACAAAATCAGCTGAGTTAGATGTAGGATTCGATGCCATGATTTGTGACAAAGCCATTTTAGGATTAATTGCATGTAAATCTGTTTGTAGTTTAACTAGAGCTTGTTCACGACCCTGTAAATTGTTTCTAGCTTCATACAGAAGACACTTAACTCCTGGTTCCCTGGCAGTTTTGGAATTTTTAGTGTCTTGCTGACTAGTCTGAGTCTTCAAGACAATAACATCCATGGCAGGCTGTGGTCTAATCCTGTCTCCTCTTCCCTTTTGATGCCACTGCTGTAACTTTGAAGTGCAAGTTTTGTTAGGGTTGACATCATCCTCATTTTCTAGATCCTGGACATTTTTGCACTCATACAAAGTGAACTTGCAGATCTTCAACATAAGTGCCAAGGTATGGTTACAGAAACCTACTTTTCCAGCCACACAAGAACAGTTTGCATGAATCACAACACCAGTTATGATACAGAGGGCAAGCTTTAGATTGTGTGGTGACTCGTTTTTCTTGAAGCTGTGATAACATTGTGATTTGAAATAAAAGTATTTTGTATCACTTGTAGCTAGAATATCTTTTAAATATTCATCATTCAAGAATGTTGTAGCCTTTCGAATGCATGTTGGTATTGAGTGATTCGTGTTGTTTTGATCTAGGTTTTTCCCTGTCCTTGTAATGTGTTTGTTCATCTCAGCCCTAGTGAAGAAGGGCATTCGCTGAATGTCTTCAGACCATCCGTCTGTAGGATATTTGGGTATAAGCGAAGAATGAGTGACTTTTCCCTGCAAGTTTGCTTCATTTTGACGCTCTTTTCGCTTTGTGTAGATTTTACCTTCGTCAGGATCTATTACTTGCTTGTCTCTCCCTGACTCGATATATTCCTCAACCCTTGAAAAAAATAAACATTCTCTCTTTAATAAATTACAGTAGCACAACAAAGGAAGGTTTGTATTTAATTTTGGACAGATTCACGGAGAGTTTGGCTAAGAAGAAAGTTAGGTGTGAAATATTACGATTGTTGTTATGTACGATCCGCGCTATGCGAATATAGAACGCTAAGCTACGTTAGATTTAATTTAATAGTTAAACAAGTCAGCTAGCGATTGTTATTAAAACTCAAAAGGTATTTGAATGATATTTTTATCAATAGTTATAGCTTCTGGAGGTTAGTTCAAAAGCAAATAGTTTGTTACTTAGATATCAATCCTTGTAAATGATTTCTCTCACCTCTTCACTAGCTGCGCTTTAGTTTTTAGACCTTTCAGTGAGTCTCCTCGGCATTTAAGCCAGAAACGAAGTTCTTCATTCTTTAGGATAGAAGGCTTTCTTCCGCAGAGACTAGCTCCAGGAATATCGTCTTCTGTAAGCGAGATTTCCATAGATTTTTTGTAGTTTGTTCGATAAAAATAGCATACGCGAAGGGAAAACTTCCGAACTGACGACTGGGCAGCCTCGACTCCGTGAACCTCGTCCCAGGCCGTCCGCGGCTGTCCGCCATATTTCGATTCGGTGTATGGCGATTTTAATAACAAAAATATTTCCCGCTATAAGAAACCTTTAGAAAAACATATCGTTTGGCAAAAAATTTTCATTTCACAATATTTTTATCATATTTATATATGAATTTAAAGAGGACTGGATGGCGGAAAATAATTTGTGTTTTGAAAAGTGAGAAAAAACATGTTACGTCATTATGACGTCTGCAATGAATTAAAAAAGATTATAAATTGGCCCGTTTCTGGGAATTAGTTGATTATATTTGCTGTATTTACTGAGAAAGTGTTGTCTAATGACATGATATTAAAATTTCTATGACTAATAACTTCTAATGATTAATAATATTTTTCAATGACGTCAAATCTGATGACATCATCAAAATCATTAAATCGCTTGTCTCCAGTTCCCTTTATCGACATTTTATAAAATTTTCGAAAACGTGTTCTACATCAGACAAGTGATTATAATAATTCATAAAATCTTGTCTTGCGACAAATTTAGATTTTCCATACCATTTTAACATTATATTATGACGTCACTATGATGTCAAAACATCTTTAAAATTTTCCGAATATTTTTGCTATCTAAGGAAACCAACTCATAACATAAAATTTCATAACATTTTTTTTTTCAAAAATAGGCAAAAATAATACAAAATCAGACATTTTAGGTGTCCGTTTTTGGGGTCGTTTGTGCCCGCCGTGTTAGTTATTCTATTTTAATGTTTTTCTATTAGACATGTAAATAACTATAGTCATATCGTGTGTTACACTTACTGTGGCACTCTTTAATTGTAAATTTTGTGTATGTGTTCTTTGTTGATTATTGATAATAACAAAAAACTTTTTTTGCAGGATAGTTTTTCCCATTTTACGTATGTGTAGGAACTTTTTTTTCAACTTCCATGAATATTTTTTTTACGATTTTTATTTTTTTTTGTATTTAATACTGTGCTCGAATTTGTTTTTTTGCCCAACCCCCCTCCCACTCAAAAATCTAATGGTCCACCTCTTAGTCTAAATAATAATAAAAATACCTGTCACAGAAAACCTTGTGTCCTTTATCTTTGCTGTGGGCTTCCGATTTTACCAAATATGTGGAGTTTAACGACATAAAACTCTCCAAAAAACTCTCTTTTTGTTCGTCACCTTCAATATAACCATAGCAATAGCTTCGCTCCCTACGATATTCAGTTAAATTACTCTCTAGAAACTCCATTTCTGGTTTCAGTAAAAGCTCCGAAGAGCTACAGCAAGACATCACAATCTCTCTCACTGCAATAATCAGACATCTATGACTTTCGCAATTTACGGTTTATTTCGGTGTTTCATGTAAAATACAAGGCAAATGATAACAGCTCAGCAAGGACTGTACATTACATCGTACTACCGCTGACGTGATAAAATTGTATCGCGGGAGGGTGTCAGACATCGCCCGGGACAAATTGACGACCATTCTGGTCTCGTACATCTAGCAAGGAGGATAGCAAGTGAACCCCTGCCTTCATTTTGGTATTCTCACTCTTTTTTATATTCCTTGATGCATTTCGTGATATTAGAAGTTGTTTAAAAAGTTAGTTATAGTTGGGCATTGTTTCTTTATGTTTTCTAAAAGGTCACTGAAGAGGGAGGGATTAATTAACTGTTTCAGATCAACAACTTCTTTTTTTGCGTAATCCAAGGTCAAAAATACCATATGCTCGTGCAATTTCATTCTTAATTTTCTTGAGTTTGGATATGGATAGCGTGCCACCAAGCATGTCCCCCTCTCATAGCACAGACTTGTAAAGACCAACCATCTTATTATGATGTTGAACAAGATCACCTGAAACCTGACAATGTTTGGCCAACTGCTCCTGTAGATGCTTTATCTTATTTTTGAGATATAGGTCTTCAATAGTCTGACTACCAGGCACCTAAACAAAGGCAAGCTAGCTCATTAAGACTCATCAGTGCATAGTCCACTGGATTCTACATTGACACGAAAACCTTAACCAATACTTATCATATCATGTTAATTGCGGATCATGATAAAACAGTTTGGTAAACATCTAGAAACATAATGAATTGGCAAAACAAAAAGTACATATAAATATCATTACAATAAAAACTATAAATAAGTTCAAATATCTCACCTTCAAAGGTTAGTCTGCTTTTGCACGATCTGTCAGGTGCTTGTCCTGAAGCTATAAGATTGAACAAAAAGTTTAGATAAACTGTTCACAATAAACTGGCCAATGACATAGTGTATGTAGGATAGATATTACTTACATGTGTTTTCATTTCTTGTTAATTTTTGGCGAGGTGACTGATGCACGTCCGATGTTTCTGAAGATAAAAAAGACTAGCTAAAATTTTTGCTGAAAGAGGTTTCAGTTTAAAGACTGTTTAATATCAAAACAAAGATAACAGATCAAAATATTTCAACTAGGATCTTTTGACACTACACCCCCAACAACATATCAGTAAAGAGGGAAAAATTATGGGGACATGTCATTGTACTTTGAAGTGTGCACATGATTATTATTAAAACAGATCATAAGAGTGGCTTACCCAAAGAACTAGTTGTCAGAACATCACTGTCATCATCATCATCATCAGAGACAATTGCAATATCTGGGTAGAAGGCCCTGAAGTCATAAAAATTCTCAAGTTGCAGATAAATAACATTCTTATAAATAGTATAAGCCTATAACTCAGGGAATCATTATGCATTAATAAGTTAGTATTGTACATTTAGTTAATTTAGTATAACTATTAAAGGCAACGTCATATCAATTTGAACTTATAAACTATTTATTATTACTCTGTCTTACTCTTTCTTTTTTCTTCGATGCTGAAGATTTTTTCCAAATATCTTTGAGGTGGCTTTAAGGATGACTCTTCTTTCCAAATTTCTGGAAGCTGGAAATTTTCGATGTAGCTTATCGAGAAAAGTTCTTCATCGGCCAAAAAGTGACCGGCTTTAGAAACACGACTTGAGCGAGAGCACTCTCAAGCTCAAACTGAAATTTTTGATACGATGGTTTCACTGCAAAATAAGGAGAAGCTGTTGTCAATAAAAACCTTTAAAAATATTCAGATAAAATGAGACTTCTTTGTACCTTTTCGCTTAGTCCCTCCAGGAGTGCGAATGACTGATCTTATGTCTCCTTCTGAGCGGTCAAGTAAGCTTAAGTTTGAGCTTTCTTCCTAGATATTTGAACGTAGATGGTTTGCGGTATTTACGGCCGCCGAGTTCACAGATAAATGCAGTTCTTTAAGATTTTCGGCTAGATTTTCGATCACTGCTTCTTTTTCTTCGATTTGTGTTTTCTTAGCTTTAATCTGCTGTTGCAAAGAACGGTATTCTTTGCTAAAAATCGGCGTTTAGTCTTAACATAACGAGTACCACCATCACCACTAGCCACCATTACTAACAAAGCTCCAATACTTTTCTCTCTATTACCGGGAGAGTCGATTTGTAAGCAAAAATTTCCCCAGGCATCCCTGGGTCCCGTTACAAGTCCACTAGGTTGACGCTACATGTCCACGGTGCTCGAGTTTTCTTTTTTCTGGTGGGTCACAGTCCTAACTGCTATATGATGAAGACAGGAAGCCCAAAAGGACAAAAAAGAGCGGAAATGAAGAGAGACGCCTGCGGAGGAGGATAACACCAGTACACCATCAGTCTTTTGCAAGTCAATAGAAAGAAGTATTCTGTATTTCAACTTATGAATATTAGTGAAATCAAATTATAGTTTTTGTTAGAGCATAATCTCTGAAGGTTTAGGAATTGTATCAATTTTCAAGAAAGACCTAGCAAGGTATATAGGTATATATATTTTTTCTTCAATTGTTGTAAAACACATCTGCCTGTAAACCTATATGTATTTACGCTGTCATAAATAGCTGTAATCAAACTCATTGCTGCAGTAAAGAAGGTTTGAAAAAAATTCCCTTGCTCATTACCCAGTTCCATATTGGAAATCATTTCATCTTCGATATCTATGTTTTCATTACCTAATGCACTTTGTAATGCAAAACGAAGATTTTTATCTTTTGCGATGGCTTCTGAAAGATATCCCTTTATAAAATGACACGTGAGGTCGAAGCCTGTTGTTGCCAATGGTAGAACGACTGCTGCGCACCTTTCTGTATTGGCAACATCAGTGCCACCTTCCTGGGCGAGATTGCTTATCCAGATAAAGCCATTTTCATAATGCTTCACAATGTCTCCAGCACAATCAACAAATGTTTCCCGATTCAATACCCAAATTGCATTGCCATTGCGCGGATTCACATTCTTTCCTACCACTGAGACCGCCCTTAAGATGTTCTCAGGTATTTCAATGTCATTCTCAATGTATTTCCAATGTCATTCTCTATTTCAGGGAATGGAGCATCCAGCTGTTTTGAGGTTATCTGGACAGTAAAACGCCTGAAGAAGCTGTTATCGCTGTCCTTGTCAATATTCATCATTTCAAAAAAGTCGTCCACTTTTGTTTTAAATGCTGGGTAGAACAAATCCCTAAAAGAATAATTGATTTTTGATTTGTAACAGAAAATCAAGAATACATTTGGTTTAGACAGAAATCAAACAGCTGTGAATTGAGACTCATGCTCAATCCATTGCTATTTAATTTTGGATGTAAATGTTTCCAAAAATCGCGTGACTCTTTTGTTTGCCAAAAAAAAAACAAGGAAACCCAACGGCATTATCAAACCTTCTATAATTTATGCCATATATAATTGCCTAATTTCATGGTACGCGGGAGACTGGCACTACCGGATTTTTGCAGACTTTTTACTTTTACTATTCCGACTCAAAATGGCGGTTAGCGCTTCCAAAACTCGTCCAAAATGTGAATCAAAAGTGTCTTCTTTTGAGGAATCAAATGTGCTATATCTCCAGAAAGCTTACCATCACTCGCTAAAGAAAGTCTGAAGCAATATTGAAAGGAACTGGGGCTCAAGGTTACCGGGGAAAAGCAAGAACTTGTGGATAAGTTGGCTCCTCTAGGGAAATCTACTATACTATTCGACAAAAAAGTACTTTGCATTAGTCAAACTTTTAAATTCTCTATCTCACTTGATGCCTCGGAAGTTCCTCCTATATCAGCCAACTGGAAATTAATAGGAAAAAAATGAAGAGTTAAACGTCCCAGTGGTCAACGAAAACACTATTTGAGACTACCAGAAAGCCAAATACGCAGGTAGAAAAGGTCAGTATGTTTTCTTCGAGGCAAATAATGTCCGTGAAAATGATTCATCAAGAATGCAATTCTAAACGCTCTTTTGTAAAAGCAAACATCCTAAAATCCTACGCAGGAAGTATTTCTGTCCTGTTACCATAATGTTTGTTGATAATACACCTACCCAAGCATATTGTCCTTGTGCAGTGGGGAAAAGTGGACTGTGCTGTCATGCAATCGCCTTGCTGATGCAGTTGAATTATTTTAGAGAACATAAGATGTTTCTTCTTATGACTTGCACAGAAAAATTACAAAAGTGGGCACCTTAAAGGACTTGCATTAAACAGTAAAGTCAGCATCACAGATCAAGCTGAAGTATTTGAGAAATACTCAAGGAGATCCTTGATCTCTTTCGAACAGTCATAAGAACATAAGAAGGATGTAGGAAAGAGTTGGACTGACGGTCCAAGGTGGCATGACCGAGTTAAAGTCCCCAGTAATGATGTTGTCTTCTGTTGGGTCTAGTATATTAGTTATTGATGAAAAGAAACGGGCTTTCTCTGGATTGTGATTTGGGGCGTATAGTGTGGAGACAGTAGTCCCATTACTGAAACGCAGTGAGAGAAAGCGGCCGTCCCCATTTGATGACTGACGAGTGCATGTTATATTAAGTGAAAAACGGAAGAATATGGCAACTCCAGCGGATCTGTGACTGCCATAATCCCCATAGCCGGAGAAAATGGAGCCAGAAAGCCAGTTCTGGAGTTCCGAAGAGTCCTTACAGTGAGTTTCTTGAATACATGCAATATCAGGACAATGATATGTTAGCCAGAAAAGGAGAGCATCCAGGCAGCAACCCAGACCGTCTAAACCCGACCACAGTGCCATATCTCAAAGGCATCTCAAAAGTGATAAAATGACAAAAAGGAAAGAGACCAGACTGCAGGAGGGCAGTGATCCCTTTTTATTACAGTCAAAAAAGAAGACAATGAAAACGACTAGGCTGCAGGAGGGCACTTATCCCTCCTTATTACAGTCTAGACGAAAAAAAGTGTTATGAAGAAAGTTTTGATTTTTTGCGAGTGGTCATGTGCTGGGGCGGCTCAGCGGATGTTGTTTTTTCCCTCGATACTGATGCTGTAGCACATGACTGAAAGTTGGAGTTGAAAAAGCTGGACTGTGGAATTTGCGGAAGGCGGTGAGTTGCTCCTAATTGACATGGGCGATCTTATTGTCCCTGAGATGGAGGATGTTGCTTGTGGTTAGGAACTGGAGATGGAAGATGGTGCTTCATCATCCGGGTTAGTCTCCGGGATGATAGTGCGCTCCGGAAGAGGTGATGTGGTTTGAGTTTTTTCCGGTGTGTTTTCCATGGGCTGGGAGAGAGCTCTATGGTATTTGACGGCTCTTCAGGCGGCTCCTGGAAAAGTTATTGAGATGTATTTGACTCCATGCTTTGCATGGAGCCAAAGAGTTGATTTTCATTAAGTGGATGCATTTCTCTATTCCAGGAGATTGCTGGATGCTCCGGGTCAAGTGAAAGACCTCATCCATGGTCATTCGGACAGGAAATTCGGGCGCATCTACGAAGGTGCTAGCGCATGGCAGTTGCGGGTGTCTCTCAGCACAGAGGCCATAGTATCCCTTGAAAGGGACCTTCTTGAAAATCACTAATGTGAAGGAGCATCCTGTTAAAATATCATTAAATAAATAAATAAATAAAGGGCAATGGTAGGTGTCTCAAGGCCATCCTTGTCTACATTCCGGATTAGTTTTTGAGTGGTACCAAATTTGGAAAAAAATCCCAAGACCTTCTAGTCGGCTAATTCAGAAGGGAGATTTGAGATGTTGACGATTGTGTTGGTTGGTTCAGCCTCCGCCAGGTAACAGAAGGAGCCACGCAGGTGGACACCTTTCTCCAAGAGGTTGTCTTTGGCTTTTTTGCTGTTATCTTTGAACGTGGCTCTGTATGAAAGACCATTTTGAGAAACCTGTATACATGTGACATGCGAAAATTCCGCTTTTAGGGAGTCTCTGACGCTCTTGACCACGTCATCCCTCGTGATCCGATTGTCTCTGTGATTGAGATGACATGAAATTGAAAACTCAAGGGTCCCATCCCTTTTAACATGAAACATTTTTGGAATAAATTTTAACTTTCAACATAACTTTCAATGATTATAATTTTAAGAGGAAAAAGAATAACGAAAACACCTGGATTAGACCCAGAACTTGGGTCTAGACACAGGAATCCCACAACCCCACAAGCCCGAAGATAAACTGAAGGCTTGGGGGGAAGAGGGAAAAAAGGAGCCCCGGGAACTTCACACGTAGGTCTAATCGACAACGGAGTGACGTTTGTTGCCCAATATACTTACAACTAAAGATGATGTCTCCCACAAGTTTGTCTTTATGTTAATCTTGATAGTCAAAAACCACAGGAAGCCCAATAAGCGTGCCTGACGGCGATCACAACTACACTTGATCTTGCCAAAAGGCCGAATGTTGCTAAGCGCTTTAGAATTTAGATTAAAGTGCTCTATAAATTATTATTAAATTATACTTCTATGCACGGTCTTTATGCTGCGAAATAAGTTTTTACACGTCTTATTCGGTAAAATCAGACAACTTCACATCAAATGTGTCTGTTTAAAGTACAAACTCCCTTGCATAGAAGTATGCAAATACATTAAGGTTACTGTGAACCTTCGCGGGTACCTTTCGTTAAAAATTTATTTTGGCGTCGCGTTAAATAACATTTTATGACATTATACATCATTTTAAAGCTTTATAAACAAAGAATACGTCTATGCAGTTTTTTTCTGTAAAAAATTAATTTGTAGTGCGTGAGAAAGACTCTAAGTGAAATCGAGTGTCTTTGTTTAAAAGGATAACCTGGAAAACTATCTGTCTTTTGCTGAATTTTAATGCATAATGTTTGTCAGCATATATTGATCTCTGAGACCATATGAGCGTTTCTCAATATTTTACTTAGTTTAGAAGTTATTTAGAGCTAAGTAACGAAGCGTAAATATTGAATGTTTAGTTAATATTCGACTTCATAAATAAAAAAAACATGCTATCAATCGATAAACGCTCACACGGTTTTAATTTTGATGAGTTGAGTAGTGTTTGCGCTAATTTCGAAGATTTTCGGACCGTAATTTTTGGCAGGTTATCCTTTTAAAGTTGACTAGTATGCTAGAAATCGAGCTTTGAAAGTTTTTTAAACATTGACACCCACTTCATCTATCTGTCAGCGAGGTCACTTAAAGGTCACAAATCAACCAATAGAGATCGTGGTTTCCTGTTTTGTTTTGGTAATACTCTGCGGGACGTTTTTATAAATCAGATAACAAACGCTCATAAAATACTTTTTAGAGCACAAAGCGGTAAAGATGGCGAACAAAAATAAGATTAAATCAAATAGTAAAGCAAGTTAAATCAAGAAACATCTAAAATTATGAAGAAATCTAGAAAAGTAACGCAACATGATATCTCATAAACGAAACAAGCAATAACAGGATTATAGGATTATAATGTCACTTTTCAAGTAAATTTGTTTTCCATAAAAAAAAACAATTTATTTTAATATCTCTTGAAGTTTTTTTTTTTTATTTGATGGGAAGAGCCCGAAGGGCTCTTCAAAACGTTTAAATTACATTACATTCACGCAATACCAATGAAAAACGGAAACCACTGACAAAAACCAACAGGATAACCAACAAAGACACGACGAAAAAATTACCCGAACTTACCTAGGGAGGTTGTGATAACAAGGACTTGAAAAAATTTTAATTTTAATTTTAATGGATTAGACATTTTAAGATTTAGGTGTTTAAAGTTTAAAGAAAAGATTAACTTCCAGAGAGGAAACAGCCGCACTGGGGCATGGGAAGAACTTAGATGGTCGGGGAAAACTTTCCCAAGACGTTCCACGCCCTTCTAAAGAACCGACGTCTCCTCTCTGAACGGAATCTTTTTGAAAAGACAGAAAGGTGAAATATGAGCCGGGCCTGGATAGCTCCGAGAATTACCTTGTGATTAGGTTCTGCCTGTCTGAAACGGGAATCATTCCTTACCAACCAGATCTGAGATTTCGAGAGGTTGAGGACATAAGAGAAAACAGGTGGAACTATCTCTCGCTCCTCACTGTTGAAACCAAAAAGAACATGACGAGCAGTCAGCTTTGGGCACAAGGTGACGGCTCTAATGAAGGCAGACTCGATAGTTGACAGGACAGATCTGGCAAGGGGACACTCAAAAAAGAGATGTTGGAGTGTCTCGTCTGAGACGCAAAAACAAAGAAGGTCCACCCTGATCCCAAATCTGATGAGACGCTCAGCGGTGTAGAGCACAACGTGAGCAATCTTCCAAGAGACATCGATAGAGTATCTATCCAAAGGCATGCAGTGCAGCTGGGCCCAAGTATCTGGCCAATAC
The DNA here is from genome assembly GCA_949775045.1 of Metridium senile. Lineage (NCBI taxonomy): Eukaryota > Metazoa > Cnidaria > Anthozoa > Actiniaria > Metridiidae > Metridium > Metridium senile. Next base: position 1,664,036 of record OX459095.1, read on the forward strand.
AAAGGCCCAAAAGCAGGAGAGAACTTGTCGACACAACTGGGCGGCGAAGAAGACTTGTTGAGAAGAGCATGGTAACACAGTTTTGTTGTAGCCTTGTCAATTAGAATGATGTTGCCGGAAGAGTCGGGGAAGCCCACCTGGCCAGAGCCAGCAGAACCGCCTCCGATGAGCTTCCAGGCCCGAAGAATGTCACGGCAGAGACCGGGAAGACGACCAAGACTGTACAGAGCAGGCTCGGAAAAGACGTCGAGGGCAAAAACCCCAAAGGAGTCATTGCAATAGAAGTCAAAAAAGGCCGCCCATTTCCCGGGATTGGCATAGAACCTTCTGATCCATTGGATCAGGAGGGCAGAAGATTTGAGGGGGACATCGACCATCCCGAAACCACCCTTGGCCTTGGGAAGACAGACGGTTTTCCTGCTCACAAGCTCCTTCTTAGCAGACCAAAAGAACTTGAAAGCTGATTTGGCGATTATTTTAGAGGTGGCAGCCGGGAGGGGTACAACCGTGGCGGTGTACCACAGACCCGACAGAGCCAGGGCATTGCAAACGAGAGATTTTCCTTGGAAGGATAGGCATCTCTGCTGCCAAAGATCTAGTGTCGAGTCTAATGAAGAGATTCTCTTACCCCAATTGTCTGCAGGGAGAATGTTGGGGCCGATAGTGACCCCGAGACAGGATAGGGAGGTCGAAGACCAAAGCAGATCGACAGGAGGGTCAGGACGATTTGCCCATGGACCAAGAAAAAGAGGGTTGTCCAGTATCACCATTAAACTTCATTGGTAAAAGACATTTACCAATGGAGTCTAATGGTCAATTACCACAGGAAACCCAAAGACCATATATAATGTACTTAGGGAGGGGAGTGCATTAGCTGTTTTGTACTAGCCCGAGGGAGGGGATAGTTATATAAATTATACAACTATAGGAAGGGGACACTTCAACGTTAATACATGAATGATATACCTTGGAAAAAATTCAAACACAAACATGGTATGGGAACCCTGTGTAGACCATATATAATCTACTTAGGGAGGGGAGATCACTAGCTGTATTGTACTAGACCGAGGGAGGGGATAGTTAACTAAAGAAAGGGGACACTAGAATGTTAAGACATCAATTATATACCTTGGAAAAAAATTAAAAAATTTTTTTTGAGGTGAGAGCACCATTGTCACCATTGGCACCATTGGCACCATTGGTATAGGGGGTGCCATGATCGTTCTAGAAAAAAATTAAGTTCTGGGATACCTGTGGCTACTTACAGTTTATTGCTATCACTAGCCAAAGGGGCCCCAAAACCTTTACCAATGGTCTCCGTTGGTACCATTGGTGAATGAAAACTCCATTGGTGCATCTCATTATCGAATGGTCTAATGGTGAAAATATCATGGTTTGGGATCCCTGTGGCTACTTACAGTTTATTGCTATCACTAGCCAAAGGGGCCCCTAAACCTTTACCAATGGTCTCCGTTGGTACCATTGGTGAATGAAAACTCCATTGGTGCATCTCATTATCGAATGGTCTAATGGTGAAAATGTCATGGTTTGGGATCCCTGTGGCTACTTACAGTTTATTGCTATCACTAGCCAAAGGGGCCCCGAAACCTTTACCAATGGTCTCCGTTGGTACCATTGGTTAATGAAAACTCCATTGGTGCATCTCATTATCGAATGGTCTAATGGTGAAAATATCATGGTTTGGGATCCCTGTGGCTACTTACAGTTTATTGCTATCACTAGCCAAGGGGCCCCTAAACCTTTACCAATGGTCTCCGTTGGTACCATTGGTGAATGAAAACTTCATTGGTGTATGTCATTATCGAATGGTCTAATGGTGAAAATATCATGGTTTGGGATCCCTGTGGCTACTTACAGTTTATTGCTATCACTAGCCAAAGGGGCCCCTAAACCTTTACCAATGGTCTCCGTTGGTACCATTGGTGAATGAAAACTCCATTGGTGCATCTCATTATCGAATGGTCTAATGGTGAAAATATCATGGTTTGGGATCCCTGTGGCTACTTACAGTTTATTGCTATCACTAGCCAAGGGGCCCCTAAACCTTTACCAATGGTCTCCGTTGGTACCATTGGTGAATGAAAACTCCATTGGTGCATCTCATTATCGAATGGTCTAATGGTGAAAATATCATGGTTTGGGATCCCTGTGGCTACTTACAGTTTATTGCTATCACTAGCCAAGGGGCCCCTAAACGTTTACCAATGGTCTCCGTTGGTACCATTGGTGAATGAAAACTCCATTGGTGCATCTCATTATCGAATGGTCTAATGGTGAAAATATCATGGTTGGGGATCCCTGTGGCTACTTACAGTTTATTGCTATCACTAGCCAAAGGGGCCCCTAAACCTTTACCAATGGTCTCCGTTGGTACCATTAGTGAATGAAAACTCCATTGGTGCATCTCATTATCGAATGGTCTAATGGTGAAAATATCATGGGTTTGGGATCCCTGTGGCTACTTACAGTTTATTGCTATCACTAGCCAAGGGGCCCCTAAACGTTTACCAATGGTCTCCGTTGGTACCATTGGTGAATGAAAACTCCATTGGTCATATCATTATCGAATGGTCTAATGGTGAAAATATCATGGTTTGGGCTTCCTGTTTGCTTGGTCGCATGGCTGGTTCAGGGCTTAGGGCACCCGTCACCTTTACCAATGGTCTCCGTTGGTACCATTGGTGAATGAAAACTCCATTGGTGTATGTCATTATCGATTGGTGTATTATCTAATTGTGAAGTCGCTTAGTTTCCTGGACCATTTTGAAAAAAAATGGATATTCTTATACTTACTGGATTTAGCCGAAGGTGAGTATTATATTTTTGAATGTTTTAGATGAACGAGTTGAGTTTTGGAGTGGAGTTGTGTTGTTGTTACTCTGTAAAGTTATTTAAAGCTGATCAAATTCCTTGTATAGAGTTAAAAGTTATTCGATCATTTAATATTGTTGACTAAAGAGCTTTTACATCTCACAATATTTACCAGCTATAAACTCGAACAGAACTTTGAATAAGAAATATCTCACTCATACGGATTCTGTTTTTTTATTGAACTTAATAAGGCGAACATAGAATATCACTGAAACTTCACTCAGTTACTAATCAAGAGATGCTTATTCAAAAAAATAAAATAAAAGGGGGTTGCCGCATTGGTTTTAGCGCTACATGGCGGTGAAATATAAGGTTAGCATTTTTACTGCCGTGCGTAACAAATATTCGAATCATTATATGCTAACATTGAATTGTCTATGTCTTTCGTTACATATCCAATACCAAAACAGTTTTATTGAATAAAATTTGTATAAACTTAAGTATTTATTAAAATTAGAGATCTTTTAGACCTTTCGATGCGCAAGTAAATTTTCGTTAAATAAAATTTAATGCATGACTGTCGTACGTTTTCGTAAATTTCTCAAAAATGAAACATAGAATCTTGTTCAAGTTTAGATATGAATTATATGGATCACAAAGTAGCTCTTGAAATGCATGGTGAAGGTATGAATATTTGAACTTTATTATCACTGTTGAATTATTATATATTAAATTTATATGTATAAATATATATTTGATTTGTTTATAAAGGCCAGTAGTAATTTACAATCATGACCACACAATACATTATTTCAAAATTAGTTATTTTTGAAAATTCAAATGTTTCAGTTAGACTATATTTATTCAAAACTTGAAAATGATATGAGTAATGTAGCAAATAATGGATGGTGAATGATTTTTTTTCTTATAAATGAAATAATCTATTATGTTAAACAAAGACTTAATTGGCCTGTACAGAATGTGATTGTTTGTTAAGTGTCAGTCGACGGTCACGGATGAAGAGCATCTCATAAATGAGACAGTCAAGTTTAGATTTGCATCTCTTAAGGATCTTGAAACACGATTTTAAGTCCGGCTTTATGATATTGTGCTCTGTTATCACGTGGCGTCCAACTGATGATACTTCAGACTTATGTATGTTATTATATTAAATATGTTATTATCATAGGAAATTACTTCACTTAAAAAATGAATGGTATACTCTGAGCATATTTTATGAAGTGGATGTTACTAAGAGCGTATATTTATTTGAAAACTTAAGTATAGTGTTTTTTTTTTATTACACTTCTCAATTTATAGTCACAGGATATATGAAGCGTGTCCACTAGACAGCATTATTTATTTGATTATTTGATTATTCCCAATTGATTTGAATTGGGTGGAATGTACGTAATGTATACAACATGTTAGCCAATTAGGTATTTCAGAGTAGAGAAAAAAATTTCAGTTAATTGTCCTATAATTTTAAAATTATTGATTAATTGTTGTAGATGTTTAATTATTTCATAAAAGCTAGGATAGACTCTTGCAAATCTGCTTAGCTTTTGCTCACCTCGTGCTTTTGTTAATATGACTGTTTCCAATATAGTGGTCAATATATTGCAAAGCGCTATGGGACCACTATATATTTTGGGTCATACAATCTCATTTGGGAGAAAACCAAAAGTTGAGAAGGAGACTGTGGAAGAATATAAATGAGGAGATAGAAATCTATACAACAGTTTTATTGATTGAAATATTGATTTAAGTGTAAACTTTGCATAATTCGATCAGCATTTTAGCCTTTGGCGGCATTGTGCAATTTGATTGGTCAGTAAAATTTTATTTTTAAAAATTAATATGGTTGTAAACTGACTTCAATTTCTTTTGGAGTTCTGAAGACTAAAGAAATTTACTGTTTCTACACATTGCCATATGTTCATGAGCTTATTTTTTATATTGGCATTTAAAATGGAAGTTGGTAATGAAATAATGCTACTAAAAATAAAAACAAAGTGAAAGCTAAGTTGCAATCCAAGAAAATTCTTTTGTAGGACAGTGCATGGTAGAATTGATATTGAAAAACCCCTTGATTTTGAAATAGATAAGATAAAATGAGACAAAATGATATGGATAAAGTTTATTAACCTTTTTTTGAGATAAACTTTGAAAGACAATCTTAAAGAAAAAAGCATTGTTTTTGTCATAGTGAAAACATTTTAATGAGATGAAGGTATCTGTATGATATCAAAACTGTAACAGTATCTAGTTCTTATTATTGTTATTAATTGTCACGCATGTCAATTTCCTGATTATGAAATGTACAACTGATCACCTGCAGTGATTTCCCAGCCCACGTGCGATCTAGGTATTGTGCAATAAATCACTCATTTTCTTGCTCTGTTGACTGCTCTGGTACTATTATTTGTGTTTACTACGTTTCTGAAGGGTGTTCCAACCCTTTAGTCTTGAAAAATCCCGCTTCTGACAACCATGTAAAAGTAAACGTAGACTCAACTCATGTGAAGCTCAAGTGATTTATTGCACAATACCTCTTGCATTTTTTTTCCTTAGTTTTCATTTAAGTATACATGTATTTCAAAAAAGGTTGTCAGAGAGAATTGGGGATTACATGACGATTGGCAATTGCACGACTGAAAGGAACTTTGGGTATTCTTTTTTGACAAGTAAAATTAAATTCATAAAGTTTTAGAGCCTAAAAACACAAGGAAAATCCGAGTTCTATCGGTTTCAAAGTGCCATTTACAAATTATATCATGAACCACAGTTCCTTTTGGTTGGGCAAACGCCAATAATTCTCTCAGACAACTTTTGTTGAAATAGGCGTACACACATTATTAAAGAATCATATTGATGTTTAAAAAATTATTATTGATATTCTCAAGAACTATTTAGCAATAAGTCTTAAGATGTATATTTCCTATGTAGATTGTAGGAATATAATGATTGATATGAAATATAATACATATTATGTAATTATATGAAATATACTATGAACCATAACTTATAAATGACAATATCAAGTACAATTACAGTGCGACTACTGAAACCATGGCCACCAAAACATGATTATCCAATCACAATCAACAATAGAATCTCTACAAATGTTTGACTTTTTTGCTTAAAATGATAATAATTTTCATTATTATATTTATGGTATAGATATAATGATTGAAAAAGAAACATGTTAGCCTTTGAGAACTCTCTACAATGTTTTTGTTTGATCTCAAAAACTATTTACTTTGACATTTTATTGGGTGGCCCGATTTCAGTAGTTGCACTGTAAATAACAATTTATCTGAACAAGATAATATAATATTGCGTCATAGTTAGTAGAGAGAAATGGTTAGGAAGTCCTTTGTTGTATGTTTTTGTACACTGTTTTTCAAGTGTGACCGCGTGCATAATCTTTTATTTTGTAATTGTTTTAGCCATACTGATACATTACAATATTCCTTACAATAATCTCATAGAAAAAGTCTATGTTAATTGACTCATTTTGCAATTTTGATTGGCCATAAAGAAAACGTTGTGCATGGTCAAGACTGGTTCAACTTGGAAATGCAAAGAAAGAAGTACAACAAAAGGTTTCCTAATCAGTACCCTCTATAAACTACATGTAAATCTAAAGTTAAATAATATGTAATTACAAAAATATAATTTAACTTAAATGAAATAGCTATAATTTATTGTAGTCTTTGTCTCTTCGATGGCGTGTTCTGTTTGTTCTTTCTGTTAATGTAGTCTGCATTGTTTGCCAAGCTGTAAAATGAAATTGGATGAAAAAAGTTAAAAAAAATGTTGATATTATTAAGTCTGTAACCAATGGAAAATTATGATTGTGAAGAGTGTTGTAAAACATTATTCTGATGAAAAAGTTTGTTAAATTCCAATTAAATTTATTAATTAGAAGTTTTTAAAATAATCTACAATAATAGGGAAGTACATGTGACTATCTGGATGGTAAATCAAAAATATTACTAATTAAGACATGTTGTTTTCTTGAGTTCTTGCCACTTAATTGCTCAATTAATTTCAATCAAATATGAAATTGAATTATCAGAGATGTGTACCAGTTGAGGGATGAGAAATGAGATCAATGGTAATTATTGTTTACTACTTTTTGAAACAGTTTTATTTTTGCAAACAATTTAAAGATTTACTATCCAAATGTTTTATGAGGGAAACTTATTTTTTATCTCACTCAACAAGTCACAGGTATTGCATCCAACTGTTTTATCAGAATTAATAAAACTTGCATGCAGCTTTTGTTTTAAATTCTGATACAACACAGCCACATATGTTGCAACAATTACTTACAATGTTTCTCCTTCAGTGGTGAAGGCATTGAGATACCTTGGTAGGCTGACACCAAGTTTGGCCAATTTATTTGAAAATGCTAGGGAAGCTTCTGTGTCATCTAAAATAGGAGGTTCCTGTTTGATGAAAAAGTAGACCTAAAAAAAAAATGATATAATGATTAAAAGAAGTCCAACTAAAGACTGATATATAAATTAATATAACATCATGCATTTTAATATTAAAGTTAATGCTCAAGCCAAAACATATTTAATGAATGATTAAAAAAATGTTTGTGTTAATAAGGTTGATAGTTGACTTTATAATTATAAAACTTATTACAGTATAATGTGCCTTACCGTGGCCACCCAATTAAAGATTTGTACAAGTTAGGTTAGCATTCAAAAGTTTCTTTTTTAAAATTATTTGCTGCACCTTTTCAAATTTAAACATCCTGGGAGGTTTTTCAGACACTTATAAACTTTACTCTTGTCTTTGCTTTGAACATTACAAAGTGTTAACCGTTTGACACTTTTTTGTGTTTTTTTTTTTTTATTAAGTTCAAATTCTTGCTTTCTGATTGGTTAACTTGTACAAAACTTTAATAAGGTGGCCATGGTAATTAAGGTGCATCACGCTGTAAGTGTAAATGTATATATTCTTAAAGACACTTTTCAACTGAATTCAATCCCTCAAATTTAGTTTTATTGGTTCATAAGACAATTGTTTGCAAGAATGGCTTGTGAAATATTACAAATGGATAATGTGACATAAGTAAGATGCACAAATATATTATTTTTGTAATGATATTTCTGAAAAATAATATGTATAATTTGATATTTCATGTAAGTGTTTAATTTCCAAAATAGCATAATGGTCAAATGAACTGAAGCTCCACAGAATATATTATTATTTAATTTCATACCTCTGTTCTATTACCAGTTAGAAAGGTTTCCATCTTTCCAAGGTCACTTTCCGAAAGGCATTGGGAAATCTCTAGCTGTAGTTCTTTTCCACTTTTACCATTTATATTTGGTCTGAAAAAACCCTTGATAGTAAGCAGTGGAAAAGACACTATTTTACTCTCAACCAACAGTATCTTCTTTACAGCAGAGTGCAGTGGAATCAGGTCCTTTTCGAGGGTCACTTCCACATCATTGTTTGCTAAGTCTTTCTTTTCATTCAAGATGCCTAAAGTTGAAAATGAATAAATAATATAATTAATAACAAGTTCCCATTTAAATATGTACTTTCCTATTTCAATCTGTACTTATGCAAATTTTGTTGATGTTATCTAAATACACAGATAAACTTATCAGAGAAGTTCACTTCAGAGATAATATACTCTGATTGGTTGATCTGTGTGTTTAGCACACATCAACACAGTTTGCATAAGTACAGATTTAAATGGGAAAGTACAGATTTAAATGGGAACCTGTTTAATATAAAAATTATTGAAAATTTATAAATGATGCTTTATTAACAATGAATTGTGTTAAACTAAAAAGCTTGGCATATACACGTATTCAAAAAACGTTGTCAGAAGGAGATCTGAATATAAAATCGAAATGAATTCGGTAACATTGGGTACTGCAAAAACCAGGCCTGGCCCTGTTTTTTTGCGCTTAGCACCTTCAGATTTATATTTACCATCCTATATCCAAAGCCAGAAAGTGCATGCAATGAGAAAAAAACTGCCATACCACAGAATTCATTTTGGTTTCAGATTGCAGATTCAGATCTCCTTCTGACAACGTTTTTTGAAATAGGTTTATAATTTAACTAAAACGTTATGAATGAAATTGATTAACACTTACGGCAACATAATTGTTGTTTGAAATAAGACTAAAATCCTTAACAATAAATATTTTTTTTGCTAGAAGTTGATTTCTGACTATAAATCACATTCAGAAGTAAATAAAAAAAAACCCTCTGAAATTACAACTATAGCACCTTATTGATTGTTTTAAGGTAGTTTGGGATACTTGGATTTCTTCAATTGATGATATTATAAATCCTGTCATTTATAGATCATTGATTTTGGCCGAGTGGGACTGGGCACCAGTTGCTTTCAAGTATCCCCTATATCATTATTTAGTCACTTACATTGCTGTTTAATGCTACATTCTGTCATGGACTTGGCAATGCTCAAAGCTTTCATACCAACTTCTGATGGTATTTGTACACCTCTAAAGACAAGTGCTTCTAGCTGTGGATGATCTTCGTCATCCTCCTCTTGGAGCATAAATTCTTCACGTGCTTGTTGAAGATCATCATTTGTAGGTTCCATATGGTTTTCTGATTCGGAATAACTGGAGTTTTGTGTTGAAGGAGAAGAATTTTCACCCTGTAAAATGAAATTATGTTCAGATTATGATTCACATTCAAAAAACAATTTGATAGTACAATTATTATCAAATGTTGACAAAAATCAAATGGATAAACATTGTTATAATTAACTTATTATAATAATAAATCATTCTAAAAACTTGTTAATTATAAGTTATAAATTATATGACCAAAAAAATTTTATTTCTGTTTTTTGAAATATTGTTTGAATTGGATTTGAGGTGTTGGATTTGTTATTTTATTAATAGAAATTTTTCTTGATGTTGATCAAGAATACAAATTTTGTTTTTTGAAATTTAAGATTTTAGAATGCTTTTTAATAACTTTCATTGTACACATACACATGTAATCAATAGGTTGGATTGCACTAAGCTGAGAGATGATGTTGACATTAGATAGCAATTAAATGCACTCATTTTGATCAATATTTTGATTTTTATATTTTGAGAGATGTGAAATATGATTGAGCTATAAATTTATGGTTTTGATTTTTATAATAATTCATTTTTGCAAAATTCTGTTTAATAAGTATTTACAATGCAAATGTTGAATTTTTGAAAGAAAATATAAATTTAAGATTAGACATGCAGCTTTTTGATTTCACAATAATAGCATACTTATGTGGAATAGTATATTTTTATAAATTAATCCAATATTTTGAGGATGTAAATATGAGTGTAAATGAATGGAGTGGTTTTATGAAGTCGTACATTTTATTGAAAATGCCATGTGCAAGTCACCTATTAAACAGGCATTATAATAAATTATAATATCTTTATTTAATATAATTATATTTATGCTATATTTACCATATTTACCATTTCAGACACATGGTTCATCATGTGAAGAAGAAGTTGAAGTGGGACAGATAGCCTTAACATCTGAGCCTTGCCTCTAGAATACAATCCTTAAAACAAACAAAAATTATTAAGGTAAATGATTATTTTGAAATGGTTGATTTTCATAATAAATATATGTGTTATACATTTTATGAATTCCTTATGAAGGTCTGGTATTGTTTAGGGTCTGTTACAATTGCGTTATTATTATTATGATGTGAGACAAATAGACAAATATGTTTTTTTGACACATGTTATTGTAATTGCATCAAAAATGAAATTTTACCTCCAATAAGATTGTCATAAGGGCACCTTTCACAAATGCTCTCCCATTCATCATGCCAGTCGTTGAAGGCTTCTTGTGCTTCTTCTCCAAGAGTAAAATCTCTCCTTTGAATCTATGAAAATTGTGAGTTAAAAGTTAAATTAGTATGTTGATATTGTTGTCAATTGAATCTGAAAATAGATATGACATGGAATTATTAAAGAAACATTATGTTATGAAGTAAGAAATTATCAGACTTTAAGTTTTGAAAATAAAAAGTTTGTTGTGTTTCAATATAATCAAGATTTAAGAACATTCTCTTTCTTTTCTGCTTCTTGTTCACACAGTTGAGAGTTAATTATGCCAAAGTATACATAATCTGGCATTTAAACATGTTATGGGTACTTGAACTTGTTTAATAAAAAAGAAATTTAAAACAAAGATACATGGTGATCTTTAATAAGATTTAGCCTGTGAGAATTATAATTTTGTTTAAATATTTTTTTAATGTTAAAAATGGTTATTAACTATCATTACATTTACAGTGCATGTAAAAATACTTGGGCACAAAGAAATATTTATGAAATGGTTGCATTGTTTTAAGGCTAATTTGCTTTTGATTGTAAGATAAAAGTTCTGACATGTACAGTTGGTATTTGTATTTGCCCTGTAGTGATTTAAACATATAATTTAAAGAGAAATACAGTACCTGGACTACTTTTATTTTGTTGTCAGTTCTCTCAAGATATGTTGACTGGCCCAGCACATAAAGGATAGACAGGAAATCAACTACAATAGAACAAAACTAGCAATTAGTAGATGACTGGCAGTATATAAATAACTGTAATATGTGAATAACATGTTTTTTTAAATAATTAATAATTTATTTTGTAGGAAAAAATGTTCGATAATTGATGTGATTAATTCAACACCATAATTAAAAAAAAAAAAAGTGAAAAGTATTCTACATTCACTGTACTTCTGATTTTGTAAAATAAAGATACCCTTGATGCTAAAAAATTGTTATTTGAGGCAAAGCTACACTTACAATTCTGAAGCCTGCAAAGGATCACGGTAATATGAACTGAATGTGTGATTTATTACACGCTTTTTGACTAAATATTTGTTTCACTGCAAAACGTGTTATGATCATATAACACAAAGACGTACAACCAAAATAGCTATGAATAAATTGATAACAAGAGTAGAAATAGCAACATACATGCAGGCTTCAGAGTGTGGACTGTAGGTTTGATTGCGACTACGATTTTTGAATTAGGTTTATATAAGTTATTTATATAACTTTTCTTAACTATGAGAGTTAAATACCTAGTACTTCTCTAAATTCTGAAACTGTTTTCACTTCCTCATCTGTTAGTCTCCTTTTTTCCATTGTTGAAAAAACTGGCCTTGGAAACATCCAGATGATTCTGGATGTAAACCCTTTTGATGAATTGTGAACATCTTTAATGATTGGTAATGCTGATGATGGTTGTGTAAATCCAAGCATTGTGAAAGATGTATTTGACATTTTGAAGTTGGCATTTCCAGTTACTGAAATTATATATAAAATAAATTAATTTCATTATAACTTGGAAATCATTTATCCTTAGTACATAAATATTTGAATTACATGTCAACACCAATGATAAGCCTCTTCATTTTACAAAATTGGTTAATTTGCCTATGACATCTATACACCTAATTCAAAAAAGATTGATCGGGCGAACGGCGATTGCATGATCAAAAGGAACTATTGGTAATACAAATGCCTTCTTATTTGTTTCCCAAACAATGCCTCCACCATTCAGCGAAACCTTTGAGTCACCCATTTAAAGTCATCGGTTAACAGTGTTTGGGTAATTTAGAATAGAATAAGAAGGAATTTGTATTACCCATAGTTGCTTTCGGTTGCGCAATCGCCAATTGCCATTCACCCGGTCAACCTTTTTTGAATCAGGTGTATAATAAACCACTACAATCTTTTCTTATCTACTGGCCTTGAGCATTTTAGGTGGTATTTTAATTACCATAGCTAATAGAACCCCATTTATCATTTTTTGCTTCCAAAGGAAATAGTGTTTGAACTTACTTGTCTCTCTAGTCTTCGAATTTCCAGAGAACATACTGAGGAAGTCTTGATATTCCTTAGTGTCTGATACAGCCATTTTAGCAGACGAATACATGTTCATTGTTGAAAAGAAGCTTGTCAATTCGTCAAACAAGCCAAGTTGTCTTCCCCCATTCTCTGCAAGCCTTTCTCCAAATCTTTCCCACGTGCAATTTGTGAGGAGTGAGTCCGAGGCATCAACCCCCTCTTTCTTTAATTTTTGAATGACCTCGTCATAGATGTCAATCAGCCACTGATGAAAGGCACTTTTACAGCGACCTAAAAGAAAACATTGAAGTCAAGGGTGGTTCAAGACAAAATTTTAGGGGAAGCTAATTGATGATTAATGTCCGTTGCGTCAAAACAATTAAAAAAATTGAAAGCATTAACATTTTTCTGTGAAAGCAGTGGGGGGGGGGGGGGGGGGGGGGAGGGGGGTTGGCTTCATTCCCCCTTTGGCCCCCTCGCCGCCCCCTGGGTCCGAGCAAGAAATTACATGATGGTAAAAGTATTTGAAAATTATAATTTATTAAATTATAATATAATAAACTTATAATTTGTAATAATTGTTTTACATTTTGCTGCTCATTGACTGCAAAGCAATAGTTTTGATAATCACACATTTCCAATATACTCAAAGTGATAGAAAAAAAAGAAGAAAAAATGAAAATGAGCTTAAAGCTTGACAACTTCATGAGTATTAAAATTTATTTCCTGCATTTCTTAGACTCCGTACGTTCACTTTATTGTGTGTGTGTTCGCTAAAACCATATATCATTTTCAAGGTTATACAACAAAGATTATGATAGCCTGAGGATCAGGCCTTCCGAGGGGAACTCTCCTCTCCTCTCTTCCCCCTCCCCGTCCCAGAAAGCCTTATACTCAGGCTAAGATTATGATGATATATACGTTTTTTAGAAGTAATGTATATTTTGTGAGCACCGCATGATTTTACCCGAGAACATTCACTTTTGTTTGCGCGAATATAACTGAAAACTTTGTATTTGTATTGGTAAAATAATCTGCGCATGATAAACTCCAAAACCGTGCCTTGCTTTAGTGATGTTTGTTTTCATAATGTAAACTAATATTAATTTCGATTTTATCCATTGAAAAAATAACATGATATCTTAACGCGATAACTCAGAAACTAACGCCTTAATCAATAAAACCTGGCGCGGTTTCACTTTTTGACTTTGATATGCCGGCAAATTGTTTTGACGTAAAAATCTTAGCAATAGAAATACACAGTTTTGACTTATATTAGCGCAAACAAAATAGCCTGCGCGCAGCCGGTTTAATTACCCGTAATAACCGTCTGCGAAAATTAGCCAGATATCGTGTTCGCTGTGACCCGAAATAAGAAGCGATTTCTAATTGGCTCTCGCCCGGATCAATTCTTACGCGAACTCTGATTGGTCAACGGCACGGCATAATCTCTTCCGGTTGTTTTGGTTGCTACACGTGAGTTTGACCATGTTGACATCGAGAGTAAAAACATGGTCTAAATATATTACTATGAGTGTATTTACCTGCGATTTGTGCCGCAGCACACAACTTAAACCAGAAAGACGGTTATTATGGGTAATTAAACCGGCTGCACGTAGATTAAAACAAAAATGACCGGATAAAAACATTTCGGGTAAAATCATGTGGTGCTCGCATAAAATAAATTATTTCCAAAAACCGTATATATGATCATAATCTTTATTTTATAAGCTTTAAAATGATATACAGTTTATTAGCTTTTATTTTAATGTTTCGCGAAAAACAATTTTTAAACGAAGGCGTCGCGAAGGTGTTGCGAAGGTTGAGAGTAATCTTAAGGTTACGTACGGTCCACGTTCGCGGGGTGCTCTCAGTTAAAAATTGTTTAGCGCGTCCCTTAACAATAAAGATAGACAAAGTATATATCATTTTAAAGCTTATATAACAGAGAATAAGACTATGTAAGTTTGTTTTAAGAAAAAGAATATCTTCAACCAATGCTTCACGTAAAACCTCAAAATCGAGCGCTTTCATTAAAAAAAGTATAAGTGAAAAAGTTCCTACTACTTCGCCGTCATTTCTGCATTATGTCAATCAGCACATACATTCATGTGTTCAAAACCGTGTCCAGTTTTTTCGATAAAATGCTTCGTTCTTGAATAAATGTGTTTCAAAGTCGACTCATTGTTAAAACTTCAAGTTAGATAACAAAATGGGCCATAACTCTAAAACTAAGCATTTTATCAAAAAAAGTGGACACGGTTTTGAAGACCGATATGTGTTGATTGACATAACGAAGAAATGACGGCAAAGCAGTATGAACTTTTTGACTTATACTTTTTTAAACAACTCCCATTGAAGGCGGTTAATTTTGAGTTTTTTCGAAGAGCATATCTTACAGAAAATTGTTATATATAACAAAACATACACAGTCTTATTCTCTGTTATATAAGCTTTAAAATGATATATAATATGTCTATTATTATTGTAAAATGACGCGGTAAACACACTTTTAACTGAGAGCATGTGAAAGCACACCGCGAACGTGGACCGTAACCTTAATAATCGTCAACGGAATCCGTTTCGATCCGCTACAATCTACGACGAAAGAGTAATATTTTGGATAGTAAGTATCCTACAATGATTGTTTTGTATGTTTTCGGTTACTAAAGCGCATTAAAAATAGAAACAAATGTAACGATTGTCAAAGAGAGCGGGAAAGTGACGGAACCTAAGCGTACCGTGATTTCTATAAAGACATGTTAAAAATTTTTCGTTAATAGTACCCTCATTTTGCGGTAGTCTAACTATTACGGTCAGTTTTCTTGCCATACGAAAAGCAGTTTACTATTCCAAAGGATTGCGAAAAACAGTAAGTGCTAAGAATATTGTTCTATGCAAAACGTGGCTAGGCTAGGCACAATTGACAAGAAACTAAACCTTGTATTCATATTGAAAAACTTACCAGTAGGAATAGCTGTTGCCATCCATAAAATCAAAGGTTCGTGCCACATATCGTCCACAGTTATTTGAGCATGGCCCAAGGAGAAGGAGATCATGGATAAAATGCTCATTAGAACTGTTGTCTTTTGTTGTTTGAGACCTTTCGCTATGATTGAACAAACCTGGTTTGATAATAAGAAAAAAAAAACATGTTACTTTTGATGCAAAGGGAATGTTAGTAAAGAATATGTTATTTACTTACATTGTTTAGTGGTTTTGGAACCAGTTCCCAATTCAAATCAATGTCTTCGCACAATTTAAACTTAGCGTCCATCGTGTGAGAGATGTTGGAGATGAGATATTGAGTGGAGATATTGCGCTTTCGAAGTGTACGAGGAGAATGACTGAGGTTGAACTGTGCGGACAGATCGGAACAAAATGCAACGGATAACTGACCAATAAAATCATTCTAAAAAACAATACCTAGAAGGTGAAAAGTTGAAAGTTGTGAACCAATTCCCAGTTGAATAAGTTATAGCAAGTTTCCTTTGAATTTATTGAAAAGGTATATTTTGTTTTGTTTTATTTAATTGAATTTGGTGCTATTTATCTGAGAAGAATGGGGGGTTTGTTTTTTAAGTTAGCGTTTTATTCATTCTGAATTCAATGGGAGGTGATAGTAAATTGAACTGTAAGGTGCTGTTGCTCAATGCAATGGTGAAAGATGAGAATTTAAAGTAACAGATTTATTACACTTTTTTATGGTTTGAGGCATGAGGCCATAGTTAGTCAGGCATTATTTGGTTTTGACTTTTGTAAATGTGGTGGCTCCTAAAAGAGCCGTTGTTATTTGTTTGATGTTAAACATCATTTAAGTCTTGATACTACCGTTCAGGTAAACATTCAGGCATCTTTGCATATCGTAATAAAACCATCTGCTGTGTTTGGTCTCTTCCTTGAAATTGGTGTAAAGATAGTGAATCTGGTTCAATCTTTTCATTTTAACAATTCTATCAGAAAAGTATGCTGATGACAAAATCCACTTCTGTGCAATTTCTGGCAAACATCCATTGCCGATCAAAAATAAAAATATGCGGAAGGCGTTATTGTCTGATAAAGGTTTCTGCCAAAACATAATTTTGTAGCTTTGGGGCCATAAGTGCAAAGAGTAAAATAGTTCACCATCGATTAAGTGAAGTAGTTGACGTCGTTCTCTTATAAACTGTTGTCGGTTGAAGGAAAAACAATTTTCGGCGTAGTGAATTAGCTGTTCTCTCTCCATAGTGATGAAACGTAATATAACGAATAAAGGTCGGTCTTTTATATGTGAAACTGACACTATTGTTTGTTGAACAATGCATTTATCGATAGAACGGTATTTTGATTCACAGACTTTGCGAACCGCCGAGAAAGCAAAAATGCAAAAAGAGGTTCGCTAGGGAAAAGTTGTGTTTGTTTGTTGAAGAATTTGTGCTCGCATAGCAAATAGAAGAGATAAACATATATTTATAGTAGCTAGAATGAATGAAAATAATATTTATTGTTATATCTATTCATTCAAAACCCCAGAAATAGAGATATAGTAACGCAAATATCAATAAAAGTTGTTAAGTTAAGACCTAAAATGTCAAGCGGATCGAAAATATTGCGAACTTGAAAGGAAAGAGTCCTTTCCGCATTGTTTGCACGGTTGTTGCACTTGCTTGTTGATGATTGAAGTGTGAGTTACGAAAATGGAAGCCATAACAAGAAATTACGTAGTTTTCTCTAGATTAATATTTATTTTCCGAATTTTCGGAATTACGTTTTTAAAGTTAAAGAAGTTAAGTTTTTTACTCAGACGTTTTGTGTTTAAGTTGCCTATAGTAAGTTTTAAAGACAAATTAAGTGGGGAAGAGGAATTAGCAACAACTGAATTTGTTGCAAACTGCGAAAGTTTAACCTCGCTTTTACCCGAATTGATTACGAATGAAAAGGCTCTTCGAGAAGATCTTCACGCGTATGGATTGAACAGTAATATTCCTACAGGCTGCCTCTTGATAACAAAACGTGATAGATGTCGTTCTTGTGGCAAAAGTCTTTCTCTTGAAAAAAAGCCTCATAACATTATGGTGTACGATCTCAAGTATGGACCGTTAGCAGGCACAAGAATGACGAAAGTATGCCGAAAATGCAAGATATATGAACATTTTGGGTATTGGACACTTGAAGGACTTAAGCACTATGATAGAGAAGAAAGTTTAAATGGGCCGTACTTGTTGACATCTGAGGAAACGGCTATTGACATTGACCTACTCAAAGATATGACGAACCTACTTATTGTCGGTGCGGTTCCTTTCTCAACTTATGCCAAATCGTATAACAGACGTTTTGGTAGGAGAAATAATCTCAATACAGATCAAGAAAACGGATCCGAAAATTTAAGGTTTGATTTTTGTACATATATTGTGATTTGTGTCGTAGTCTAAAACATGAATTATTTTCACTATTTTAGAGGTTTTCAACTAAACTCGATGAACAACGCAACTTAGTCTAGAACTGTTTTTTTTTTACGATTACTTGATTTAATTGAAAATCTTTTAATTGTTGGAAATAATTTGAATTCTTGAAATAAATAGTAAATGAATATTTAAAATTCAATATATTTATATTCATTTACATTTGAGATTGGCTTTGTGGCATCCAACTTTAAATTGGGTAGTGACATAACATATCCATACCCCTATTATTATTAAGGTTTGCATTTTGGAATTCCAACTTTGACCGTATACCGTACGTAGATCAAGATGTAAGAGTAAAAAAAAAAAATTATCAAATGTTTTAAAAAGTAGGAAAGGCATCTGAAACTATATTTGAAGGCATACACTGAGCAAAAGGCTTTTTAAGGCTTTTTAACTGGGCTTAAATATTGGACCACGTGAATCGCTATGCATTACATATGGTCAGCGGTTAATCGGCAGAAATTAATGGAGTCGCAAGTGCGTAGTTTGATGTTGTTTGTTTGTCATCGGTCTTATTTGTTTATGTATTGCTTGTAAATTGAGGAAAATAATACAAGACAAAAGATAAGTACCCAGAGCAGTGAATGTTTTATTTCTGAAGGATTATTTCAACAGATGATTAGATATCGATTGTGAAAATGAGGTGACGTGAAGTTCATGCAATTGCATTGTTAAAACAGTGACTATTTCATTTCTAGTATAGAGCAAGAACAATAAATGTTTAGGGACCAGTCATTATTTACAGGGAGGGGGGGGGGGGGTGGCTGGTGGAAATAAGGGGAGGGCCAAACATTTTTGTGCACTAAAAAAAGAGGGGGGGGGGGCAAAAAAAATTGTGTAGGCCTAAAAGAAAATGTTTTTCCGTAATAAATACCTGATAGAGTATGTAACATTTTGCTCCATTTATTATTGTGGAAGTTTTAGTTATTGGGGGAGGAGGGGGGGTAGTACTAAATTTGGAGTTGTCTATAAAGGGGGGACCAAAAAAAATTGAGCATAACATTTCTCATTTCGAGCAAGGGGGAGAGGGGAATTTAACCAATTTCATTATTTCATGGGGAGCAGGAATTGTTGAAAAAATTGTTATCCTTCATTGTAGGGATATGGATATTTTCTTGAACATTCCATTAAATAAGGTGAAAATAATAACGCGCAGGAAATACTTAAGAATGTTAAATTAATGTTCTTTAATATTTTTACAGGAAGGAGAGAGAAACAATCTTTTCTCTTTTCCAAAGAAGGAAAAATCTGGATCGCCGTAGACTAGAGGAGGGATTTATATTGTATGCTTCGTTGGACGTCATGGGAAGACACAATATTGATATTCAACACTTCCCTTATGATAAAAGTGAACTTGCAAAGACAATAGTTTTGCTACTGCATGGCTCATTTGTTGCTAAATGGGCAGGTATGTAAGATTGAAATGGTAAAATAATGTTGTTGAAATTAGAGCATAGATTGTCATTAATCATCGATTAAGGTAAAAACAAAAAAGTGTGTGACATAAATACGACTAAATATTATTGAATTATGCTGATTTATGTTTAAACTGTTTAAAGTGGGAAATGTTTGTTGTTGTATTATGTTATTACTTAGTTAAAACGAAAGGTAGGCACCAAAGTGACATAATTATTGAGATATGTAATTGTAATTATAGTTTAAATTTAATTCACAATGTAGAAAACCTTTTTCATAAATATGTGATAATTTTTAAATATATTTTGATTAGTAAATGTATGTATATTTATGTTTGCAGATCACAGATGTGAGCAAAAAGGATGCAAAAATGTGATGGTAATAGACGGAAACATGAAGAATGCCAGACAAGTCTGTTCTTGCAAATCTGTGACTCATCTAGAATTTAAAGGAATGGATGGTGGCATAACAGTTGGTAAGAATGACAAAATAATTAAAATTTGTAATTAGATTCAATGCTCAACCATAATTTTTTACAGAGTGGTGAAGGTTTTTTGCATGATCTAGCTGTAATTCACACCATGATGAGAAACAACTGATTATAGCTGTGATCGACCTAGCCTGTGATGTACTTTTTTCCAGCATCATGCTTTGTGATTTTCTTTTTATTGTCATAATTGTTTTTTAGAAAACTGTGATTCATTAGAAGTTATATAGGTTTTTTCCTATCTGTTAACCATGAAATGAAATAGGTTTATGATTCACCACCTGTTTTGTCTAAACTTATTTATAGGTTTTAATTATAGTCATTTATGATATCATTTTTAGGTTGTCTAAATACACCATCAAAAGCATCACGACTTTGTAAAGAACATGTCATGGCTTCAACTTCTTTTCGCAATGATGAAAAGCTTATGGTTGGTTTGGAAACAGAAGAATGTGACAAAGAGAAAGAACAAGCAGATGACTTACTGCCTATATGTGTGATTAATGACAAAGTTACCAGAAATGGAAAGTTTTTAGAGGTAAAGGGGTTTGTGCAGAAACCTTTAGAAATTCATAAAGTCAGTAAGATTTTAGGTTTTTGCTTTACTGAAACAAAGAATCTCAAGAGGTGATGTTTCAAATTTTAGCTAAGTGCTCATACAGTGTATTAGATTTACTATTTAAAAAAGTAGTCATATATATACATTATGTCATCTGGAGACCACTAATATTTATTAGAGCTTAAAATTTAATTGGAGTGTACTAAAGAGGCTATTTTCTTGTGTAATATGTTATGTACAATGTTGTGATGATGAATATTGTATTGATGTGTACCAATTTGTTATAAAATTTCAGATTAAATGGAGTAATGGATGCACTTCATGGGTGAAAGAGAGCTTTTTGCCCAGCAAGTTTGTAGAGAATAAAACTAAGGTGAAGATTGTTGAGATTGAGGAAATTGGCCAGAAAAAAAAAGAATACAGATTGGTTGAGGGCAATTCCAAAGAAAATGACAAACTACAAACAACCTTTAAAAGGTATATTCATTTGAATGAATCATTAATTGGTGTAAATATTGTATTTAAGGAATTTTTAATTTAACGAAATACATGTATGATATAAATTGTTAAAAAAATTTAAAAAACATAAGTTTCTGATTTATTGAATATAGATTAATAAAAGTTTAAAGTGCTTATAACCAACTTATAAGCCCCCAAAACAGACCAATTTCATCAAATTCTAGACATTGAGAGAATTCAAATAATATATGTCCCAGGTCATTTGGATAAATATTGGCCAAGTGATACAGGTTTGAAAATGCCGTTTTGGAGTTCCTGTGGCAGGTAGCATGTGAGTTGGGAGAACTAGGTAGATAGTTTTCCCGTGACGTCAAAAATTACTCTGAGCTTGAGTATGCGTATGTGTTCTAAAGCGAATTTTTTAAGTTGTCAGACTCGAAACAAGTGAAAAGGTTTTAGAAAGTATACTTGAATTTGTTTTTCTTCTTTGTTTATTCACAAAGCTGATTATGACAGTTTTACCTGGTAATCTTTGACATAGTTTTCGATGATTGGACCCATGTAGACCCAAAAATTCCGCCCAGGGCGTGGACACAGGAATGTTTAAAACTCTGTAAAATACTCACAATAAATATTGCTTGAAACAAATTCTGACAACGGTAATTATTTATTGGAGGCTTGTAGTTTTCTCCAATTTTTCCCAATTCTAGGGGTTGTAAGCACTTTAAAACCCAACAATTTACATTTATGAGCAAACTAATTGCTGTGATTGTGCTAGGTTGTCAAATAGGGGAAAATGTAAATTATGACCATTGATAAAATGTGTTACATCACTTATAGATATATGTTAATTGAACACTAGCATATGAGGTAGAATAATATTATTAGATAGATAATTATATTAAGCCATCAGTCCCATTACATGATCATTTGTGACCTGCATACTGTAGCTAACTACAATTATGCTAATTTGTCCTGTCAAAGATACTGCATTAAATCAAACTTGTAATGTTTACATTGAATAATTTGTCAAAAAGTAGTAGTTGTTTTGTTGTCAAATATGTTTAATGTTTTTTCTTATGATATTTATTATTGATTTTGTAGTCATGGATTTGCAGTTCACCATTCAGATGACAATTTTGTTTTTGATGATGACAGCAAGAAAGTAAGAGTATTAGTATGTGGCACCGAAAAGGGGAAGCATAAATGCAAAAATGCTAAAACTGCAGGTTAGCAAAAAAATAAATTATGAAATATATTATGTTTTTAAATGGCAAATTTAACATTGTTTAGTGAGTATAATTTGAAATAGTTTAATTGAAACAAATAAAGCCTTTGATTTCTCAGTGTGTTTATGTCAGTGCCACATGTAAATATAATTATAACCAATATATATATATATATCACTTCGAATATTGTAGTGCCTAGAGTGAGTGGCTAAAGCATTTACACCATGATAAAATTATTACATATTAATAAATAGGACATAAATACTTATGAGACAGTGTTGCATAGTTCATAATAGAAAATCATGAAGCTGGGAGATTATAAATTTAGGTTTAACTAATATAGATGTAGAATATGTGGTAAGTTAACTAAACTTCTTATTTAGTGAAAACTAAATTTATAATAATTCTTAGCATGAAAATAATTGTGTAACATGAAAGGCTGTGTGATAAGTGTTTTAGTGCTATTTATTTATGCTCTGTATATAATATAAATAATTATGATTTTGTAGTACGAGTTTCATAAAGTCCTCTACTTTAAAGGAGCTTTCAATAGAATAATATGAGTTTATGTCTTTAGATTTTCATTGTTTTATTGCTACAAATCTGTTTCGTATGGACATTTTGAAAAAATGACCACAATCATCAGGCAAGTTACAATGAATGACCGTTAACATGGTATAGATAAGCAGATAAGTTTAAATATTATATGTTGCTAAGTGACAGTTGTATAGAATTCAATATGTTTTTTTCTGTGCGGACATGGGCTTGGTAGTTCATTTCTTTTGTTCAGGCTACATATAGGTGTTTTTTACAAATAATCGTGAATTTTTTCTCTAAGGCATAGATTACATTTTTTGCTTGAGTTACTATAAGGTTTACATTCACTTTGTGTTGAATGTTTTGCTTGCGTCTTTTAAGTTTTTTAATATTTTTTTAATAATTTTTTAATAATAAGTTTTTTAAGTCTTTTAATATATATATGTTTAAATGTTGACATTCTATTTTGTTTAGGTGTTCTTGTCTTTGAAAGGCCGTGTGGTGTGGTGGTAGATGTCCGTGAGCTTTATGGAAGCGAAAGCAAGTCTCAAGTTTATGGACATCTACACTCCCTTATGGAAGAGGGACATATGTGTGAAACAGGTACATAAATGGTCATTCTCTATGTATGAAGTGTATGTACAGCTTGTCCTGAGCTTTGATAGGAAGTATATTAGGTTAAAAATACAGAGAATACACAGTGATGTAAATGGATGAATATTACAATAGTTGATGAAAAGCACATTCCTCTAAGTTGTACTTACAAACTAATAAGAACCTTATTTGATTTTAAAAAAATAACATCTTTATAACCTACAATACTTGGGGAAAGGAGGGGTATCCCTTAAAAATTGGTTAGGTATGGTATGCTTGAATGTTTTAAAAGTAACCCTTAAAGGTACACATAGAATACCTCAGGACTTTTGGTACTAATTTCAGAACCTAAAAGTTAGGTATGACCACATTTGTTGTTATTTAAAATTGATCAATACACACTTAGTTAATTTAATAAAATATACTTCACTTTCCAAACAATGTTCAGACTTAATAATGTATTGTCATATATTGAGGCCTATATAATCTTGATAATGTTTGAAAACTGACCGTAAAAGGTATGCGAGGATCTTATTTTTGACAGTAAAATGTTTGTTGAGCATACCTACCCATTGTCTAAGGGAGTTTTGGGGATGTTTTATATGATGGGCTACCACAAAAATAACATAACTTATAATTTGTTTTGTTTGGTTTAAAAAATAGAAGTTATCTGCTATGATGATGCATGCCATTTAAAGAAGTTTAGCAAAAACCCTCGAAGGTCAGAAGACACTGAAACTTCAAAAATTTTGGCAAATATGGAAATGGTTTGCGATCGATTTCATTTTCCGAACCATACGGACAAATGGTGCAGGAGAAATTGTAATCCTAACAACTGCCCCACATTAAAGGTAAGCATTACAATTGTTAAAGTTGAATTGGTAACACTAGTGTGATCTTTGTAAGTAAAGTGAAAAAGATTCTTGTTCCATTATGAGTGTATAAAGAAGTGAATTACAAAAGAATGAAGCAATCATTGTTCATGAAAGAATGGATGAAAGTGATAACCAATCAAAATTGCTTTTTATTTTAGGTCCTAGAGAACATGACTGTAATTGGTGAACTTTTTCAGACTGTTAGTACAGGTTGATAAACTTGAAATTATATTAAAAGCTAGTACTTTTTGTTTGCAGGATGTAAATACAGAAGTGTGCGAACAGCTGTTTTCCTGGTTATCCAATTTTTCAAGAATTACAAAACACATGAACAGATACAGATTTTTATTTTTAATGCTTTATGTTCTTGATTGTCATAATGAAGATATACAAAATTAGTACAAGAGATTTAACCCTCAAAGAAAAAATAATTGAAAAAATCGTACATATTTTAAAAGTTGCCTCAATAAGACCATTCAACTTCCACTGGACAGAGTGAATGAATATAAAACTTTTTTCCATTAATTAGTCATTTTGAAGGACCCAAACTTACTGCGTTTTGAGCTTGTGAGTTTGGAAGTTGAGGAATGCAGCATAAGGTAATTTACATAATTGATAAGCTAATTCACATAAAGAGCAAAATTATGATTGAAGCCTCAGAAAAAGCCAAAATGTGTATGAGTTTTGCAATGTTGGTTCGTGATACAACGCTTTTTGCTGTAATTGATTAACTGGAACTGTGGTGGGAATGTTCGTCTGTCACCACTGAAGACAATTTTGAGAAGAATTAAAATTATTTTGTTATATGAATAATATTATTGTATGTAGCACATACAATAATAATAAAATAAATGAGCTGTTGAACTTTGTTATCATTTAGAGTACAAATACAAATACTGCTAGCAGATAGCAAAGAAGAATAAAACATTGCAGACATATTTATGTCACTTGCCCATGGTATTTGTATTTGCTCTATTGAAGTCTCAGTTTTAATCTCTGTTCATTGACCTGTGCAAGGTGGTAATGACCTTACGAAGTGAACATGCCATGTTTATGTAGGACACGTGTTTTAGAAATGTGGGATGGCTAGTGTAGCAAAGTACAGAGATTTGTGGTACATGTATGCTCAAAACGTTGTGATAACTTGTTAATTAGGAATTTGAACAAATTTTGAATATTTCATTTCCAAGTCAGCCTCAATGTGTTCTATACAATGATATGTTGCTTGTATAAATAGAATTGAGGCCTTTTTAGGTTCTTAATTTTTGGTATGTAAAAATATACTTGTATTGGTATATAGAGTGTGCCCTTGTGTCCATGAGATAATGTATAAATGTAATAGTTATTACTACCAAACAGTTTTTTTCAGAGTGTATTAGTGTTTGTTATTAAACTCTATTGTTTATTCAACACTATTTAATACTAAATTATAGTGCATTTAAGTGCTGCATATACTTTTAGTATTTGTACTTTATAAAAGTATGTAATAAATGAATGTATTAAACAAATGAATCAGTAATCAGTGGTATGTTATGTTTGTTTTGTGAATGCAGATCTCTATATAGGTTATATTCGTGGTTGTTGGTAAGTATTTAAAAAAGAGAATGTAGAGGACGTGCTTTAGAGTATTTTGTCAGTATTTGAGTGTGTTGGGCTCATAACAATCCAGTTTGTTTACGGCTTTTGAGAGATTTGTGTTGGTCTTTTGTCTTTTGAGAACGACATAAATGATAATACATGCTACACTGGTATCGAGTATTTGAGCGTGTTCGCCGCATAGCAATCGAGTTTGTTTACGGCTTTTGAGAGATTTGTGTTGGTCTTTTGTCTTTTGGGAACGACATATGATAATACATGCTACACTGGTATAGAGTATTTAAGCGTGTTCGCTGCATAACAAAGTTGGGGGGGGGGGGGGGGGGGTTGGTAGTGCTAAATAGTGCAATTTTATTCTATTAAATTATATTTTGAATTCATTGTCCGTCAGTGCACAGGTAGCCCAAGCTCACTACCTGTGTTGATTTACTATAGAATATATGGGGATTTTTCAACGTACAATTTTTTGCCTTAATTCTTAATAAAAGAAAATGAAACTCTTACAGTGTCTTTTTGTTGCTGTCATCAACCGTCTGACTGACTTTCAGCGATTTTCGTTGGAATTTAGCTGCTTTTCCTCAGTCAGACGGTTGATGAGAGCAACAAAAAGACACTGTAAGAGTTTCATTTTGTTTTATTAAAGGGGTACTTGGACGAAAATGGCTCGAAATTGTAAAAATGGGTTTTAAGAGCTGAAATTTTGCTTAAATAATCTTCAATATCCAAACAATTATTGTGGCAAGTATTGTTCTGATAGTCCAAAGGAAAGTATTAAAAATTAACGGTTATTTTTCGTCCGCCATTGTTTTGCTTGTATCATGAATCCGGCTCAAGAGGATTGGGTCGAGTCAAAGATATGGCAGGATATGACATACCCGCAACACATAACAAACACTCGTGGCTAATATACATGTAAATCTGCTTGGAAAGTTGAAAAACTTATGTTTTAACCGAGAAATGTCTTGGTGCTGCGAAGTGTATGGCTTCAGAAGTGTTGCAGACAAAGCTTCTAGCATTTCTGTTCACATTTCGTCCTTAAAACTAAGGCTGATTCAGACTAATAGAAGAGATTTTTACGCGCCCACCATGCAAACTTCATCGGGAATATTTGGGCTTTGTTCAAAACATTTTGAATAAAAATAAGTATGTAAGGCTATACATTTCAGAGGACAACAACAAAGGCTTGTAACAGGGGCAATCCCAACAATTTGGAGTTTTTAACAGATCGATACACTTGTTGTAGTCGTGAGTAGTCAGACATTGACAAAGTATTATTGTAAATAAATAAATATGAATTTAATCTATATCTTTTCCAAATTGCTTAGTTGAACTCTGTGATCTCCCACATTCACATTGTTCATGTCTTTAGGAGTAAGTTAATTTATTTACTTGAAGTGTCAAGTCTGTAGAATAAAACGTAGTGATCGATAGCTAATCAGGCCAACATCAGGTCAAAGAACATATAGCGAACATATTAAACGGGAACGTAAGTATTAAACAAAGCCTAAATTAAAATAATTATGGCCATAAATATATTAAGCATTATAAAGACCCTAACTCCTATAAACATTAATGCCAAAACGAGGTTAACATTCATCAAAAATATACTTATTTTGTTGTTTCTTGCATCTTTGGATTCGGACACGTGAAGCAGATTCAATGGCGTCCTGTTGTTGTTGGACAAGCCTCTGGCATTCTTGATCAGCAACAGTACAAATCTCAATTCATTACGAAAGTCTATTGTCTTGTTGCTTGTAGTAGTATGTAGATTTAATAATACATGCTACACTGGTATAGAATATTTGAGCGTGTTCGCCGCATAACAATCGAGTTTGTTTACGGCTTTTGAGAGATTTGTGTTGGTGTTTTGTCTTTTGAACGACGTAAATTATAATACAAATCATTACTTGCTCAGTTTATGTTAGCATAGTAAATTGTTAATATTCTCCTAAACATAATGAAATGCAGCATTAGACCATTCGATAATGACATACACCAATGGAGTTTTCATTGACCAATGGTACCAACGGTGACCATTGGTAAAGGTGACGGGCGCCTGAGGCATGAAGCAGCCATGAGACGAAGCGCCACAGGGAGCCCATACTACGATTATTTTGAACTTTTTCCAAGGTATATAATTGATGTCTTAACATTCTAGTGTCCCCTTTCTTTAGTTAACTATCCCCTCCCTCGGTCTAGTACAATACAGCTAGTGATCTCCCCTCCCTAAGTAGATTATATATGGTCTACACAGGGTTCCCATACCATGTTTGTGTTTGAATTTTTTCCAAGGTATATCATTCATGTATTAACGTTGAAGTGTCCCCTTCCTATAGTTGTATAATTTATATAACTATCCCCTCCCTTGGGCTAGTACAAAACAACTAATGCACTCCCCTCCCTAAGTACATTATATATGGTCTTTGGGTTTCCTGTGGCAATTGACCATTAGACTCCATTGGTAAATGTCTTTCACCAATGGAGTTGAATGGTGATGTTGGACATATGTGAAGAAAAAGACCGTGTGATTTGTCAGGATTCAGTTTTGCCCCAGACGCTCTCTCAAACTCACGATAGCACGAAAAAGCAATACCAAAAGAATGAAAAAAAAAAACAGTGAAACTACACCAATTTGAAATAGAACAACATTTAAACAACGAGAGAAGTAATCGCTTTTTACTAGGTCAAAAATTAGTGGAAATCGAAAAAGTTACAACGAAACAAATATACGACGTCATGGTCCAGGAAAAATTTAAAACTACTACATCTCAAGCAAACATAGAAAAAAGAATGACGAATGTAGAGAAACAACTCGATTGGGAAAAAATATACAGTAGAATATATATAACCACGATAGATTCTTATCTTAGGGTGTTCCAGTATAAGATACTCAATAATATTCTCTATTTAAATCGCGATATTCACCGTTTTAATGTTTTAATCTTTAAATAAAAATAAAAAATCAGCCAAATTTTTGGCTTAAAGGTTCACAGTAACCTTAAATGTGGTCATACTTTTGCGCCATGCGCTGTTAGGTTCTCAGTACGTTAGATCAGCTGATCAACCCATTTTTCGTTAAACAATATTTTTCATATTATTTTTCATGATAATTTACTTCTCATAAACCTACCAATAATAGCACTTGTAATATTTCTGCTCAGGGATTGAAATCCTTTAGACCCTCCTCCGTTGTAGTTGCTATTGGCAATGATATTTTTATAGAAAAAGACTCGGCAAATTGTATGTGAGGATTGTTGGAGTATTTACTCCACTCCTTGCGCAGGCCAACTGGCCTAGCGATAGGTACACGTTAGATCAATGGGAGAAGCTGTAGAACAAATAAGTAAATAAATGTACATATTAGATATTAAACATAGAACATAACAAGCCTCACAAGTCATTCCTGCATGGAGGTTGTCAGTTCCTGTGAATCAATTTGCAATTTTAGCAGATTTGGCAGTGCATGGGATAACATGAAATTTTGATTTTGTTCATTACCATTTTTGTGGTTACTCCCGTCTAAAGGACCGAGTACCACTATGCTATCGCGTGATGTAAGCAAGAGTGTAACAATTGAGCGATGTAAGAGTGTAACAATTGACGTCGCAATAGGAAGACTGGGACTATATATAATGACGAAATATGTGATTAATATAGTATATATACTGTGACATTTTAAGCCACTAATGTAGTCAGTGAATAAATAATAATAATAATAAATTACTGTATATATTAATATAATAAGATGATAAATATACTTACTGTGACATTTTAAGCCAGTAACGTTACTGCCTTAAAATGTCACAGTATTAGTATATATTGATAATATACCGACAGCAAAATCGGCCACTAACGTTACTGGCTTATAATGTCGCAGTAAGTATATATAATATGTTAAAGAGAGTCAAAATCGGCCACAAACGTTACTGGCTTAAAATGTCACAGTAAGTAAATAGTATATCTTAAAGGGAGTCAAAATCGGCCACTAAACTTACTGGCCTAAAATGTCACAGTAAGTATATAGTATATCTTAAAGGGAGTCAAAATCGGCCACTAAACTTACTGGCTTAAGGAGGCTCGGGTCAGTAATTTTCGCGCTCACCCAGCGACGTTTGAAAGGTCGTAGTTCCCGCGTCAGAGGGTATTTTGACAAGATTTTTTAACATATAGAATAAAGTTTTTAAAAAAGTTATTTTTAATAAAATCGATAATATTTTAGCCGACAAATGATAACGCCGCCGAATTTCTATGTAGCCTATTTTTCGGAAAAATCGACCTAAACTTTTAAAACCACATAGCCTACTTTAAAGGTGTTACCTAGGTTAACAATCTGGCAAAGTTTTAAAAAAATTCATCTCACCGATTTTGAATAAAAATGGGACAATTTTTTTCAGTGCAAAAAATCATTGTTTTATAATATTTACCGATAACAACGGACTTTGAAAAGATAAATCAAAATCCTTCCAGTCAGGTATTAACAGAACATTTTTCTACATTGTCTGTGAATTTCAACAAATTTAGTCCACGGGATGTTTTTTGGGAAAGGATATAAATCGGCAAAATTTTGTCAGTTTTTGTGCAAAACTTCTAATTTTTACTTCTGAGATAGAAATCTGAGATAGATTTTTTTTTATTTTTTAGCTATCAAAAGTTCACCATATTTTCAAGTGCGCCTCTAAATTTTATAGTGATTGAAATATTTTGAGGCGGTCAAATAAAATTCTGAACGTTCTGATTTTATTAAAAATAACTTTTTTAAAAACTTTATTCTATATGTAGACAAGTGTTAAAAAATCTTGTCAAAATACCCTCTGACGCGGGAACTACGGCCTTTCAAACGTCGCTGGGTGAGCGCGAAAATTACTGACCCGAGCCTCCTTAAAATGTCACAGTAAGTATATAGTATATCATAAAGGGAGTCAAAATCAGCCACTAAACTTACTGGCTTAAAATGTCACAGTAAGTATATAGTATATCATAAAGGGAGTCAAAATCGGCCACTAAACTTACTGGCTTAAAATGTCACAGTAAGTATATAGTATACCATAAAGGGAGTCAAAATCGGCCACTAAACTTACTGGCTTAAAATGTCACAGTAAGTATATAGTATACCATAAAGGGAGTCAAAATCGGCCACTAAACTTACTGGCCTAAAATGTCACAGTAAGTATATAGTATATCATAAAGGGAGTCAAAATCGGCCACTAATCTTACTGGCCTAAAATGTCACAGTAAGTATATAGTATATCATAAAGGGAGTCAAAATCGGCCACTAAACTTACTGTCTTAAAATGTATAAGGAAGTGGTCTGAATTATCTAACGGAAAACACTGCCAATGTTTTCATTTTTATATGGTGACAATCATGTTTATTATGAAACCCTTTCACCTTCTTTTGTTTTGTTCAATATTTATATATTGCTTTCGAAAGCAAAATTCTAGCAAAATTAGTTTTATTCATTTTTTTGGTGGGGCTTCGCGGTTTTTATAGCCTACCCTTACCATCCTACACCTCCCTCCGTCATGCTATGATTATATAATAATAGTATATAATAGATCTAGATAATAATTGTTTAGTAACAAATATAATAATAAATGATGAAAATGAT
Organism: Metridium senile; assembly: GCA_949775045.1. Lineage (NCBI taxonomy): Eukaryota > Metazoa > Cnidaria > Anthozoa > Actiniaria > Metridiidae > Metridium > Metridium senile. The sequence continues at coordinate 1,695,543 of OX459095.1, forward strand.
CATAGTGTCATACAATTTATTTCACTTTTATAAAATAAGATTTACAAAGAGTATATAAAAAACATTTTAATTAAACTTGACATTTTCTAATTTGCCGGAAAAATTATAGATGTTGATCACAGTTGGACGGATGTGTAGCGCTGGACACTGTGGCATCTGGTGCCCCACCTGGCCGCAGACAAAACAGAAGGCTGGAAGAAAAAGAAAAAAAGAAAATCAGCATCTTCATAATTACAAATGAGAATCAAGATCGAGTTATCAAGTATATTTTCAAAATGAACAACAAGTTTGAAGTTGTGTACCATATTTCAATTTTATGTTTCATTCCCACGTTTTTTATCCTTCTTACTAATGTTGAGGTGCCCTTTACTAATGTTTATTTTTTTGATACAAAATGTATATTTTGTGCTATGTACCGCTAAATATGTTAATAATTTTACATATTAAAATAGTCACGAAAAATTTATATCAAAAATTTTTCTTTCTATCATTTTTCTTTCTTTTTGGATGATACTTTTTTGTATGATTATTAGATTGTTGAGTGCTTTTATTTGATGTAAACTGTTCTGTATCAGGTAGCACCACATTGCATTATAAACAAATATGACATTTCCCTGTTTTCATTGATAGCGGTAAATTCAATATATTTTTGTTATAACTGTGTAAAACGAGGTGCGATTTCTTGCCCCTTTGTCTATCTTGCATTAGACTCCGCTCATGTCCCGTTGAGGGAAGCCTTCTGTTGGCATTCCGTCTTCGCCTCCTGCCCCTCTGAGCATCGTTGAGACTCCTTCTATTGTTACGATTGTTTTGGCGCTCAATAGCCCTGTTAACTTGCTCCTCTCTTTCCTCATCATTTTAAGCCACTAACTTTAGTGGCCGAATTTGTTTCAGTCGGTAATTAATTAATTTATTAATGTACTTACTGTAACATTTTAAGCCACTAAGTTTAGTGGCCGAATTTGTTTCAGTCGGTATACTATAAAATTATAAATATACTTACTGTGACATTTTAAGCCACTAACTTTAGTGGTCGAATTTGTTTCAGTCGGTAATTAATTAATTTATTAATGTACTTACTGTAACATTTTAAGCCACTAAGTTTAGTGGCCGAATTTGTTTCAGTCGGTATACTATAAAATAATAAATATACTTACTGTGACATTTTAAGCCACTAAGTTTAGTGGCCGATTTTGTTTCAGTCGGTATACTATAAAATTATAAATATACTTACTGTGACATTTTAAGCCACTAAGTTTAGTGGCCGATTTTGATGTCGGTAAATAATTGAATTATATACATACTGTAACATTTTAAGCCACTAAGTTTACTGGCTTAAAATGTCACGGTATGTATACTAGTTTACATATTATCGTATTACCGACATCGTTATTGGCTTAAAATGTATCAGTATATAGAATATGTTAGCGGCTTATTAAGCCGTTATTATTCTACGTAGGCTAATATAACATAATTCTATGTGAGGAACACTGCAAATTGGCTACCACTTTATTCTTTTGTTAGCGAAATGACCTTCTCTGTCGCATTTCCGGCACGTTTGGGCTTGGTCTCTATACCTGGCGGACAACGTCATCGCTCCCACTCTGAGGTAACTCTGAATGGGTTTGACAATGCGCATCCACTTTGTGTGGTGTCCGGTCTTGATGTCCGTTCCTTCATGTTTCTGTCTTCGGATCCATTTGACTTGACCGTAGAGTCGCAAAATTGCACGCAGGGCGTTATAAGTTGAAATTGCCTTTGAACCAAGCACGTTGGCAGTTAGTAATCGCTTCTTTTATGTCAACAGTTTCCAAGGCTTCCATGATGTTCTTGTAGCTGCAAAGGACACGAAAGGACGAAGGGTAAATAATAGATAGAAGACGCAGAAGAACTGGCAACAAAATCGAGATTTTACACATTCTCGACAGTGTTGGAAAATGATCACTTAAAAATATAAAGAAAACTCTTAAACTAAAATAAAAAGCGATTTCTATTCATCATTTGGATTAGTTGTTTAGCACAGAAAGTTTTAGCAAAATCGGTGATGTCGCGAAATTCGAGAGGTCGGCTCTTACACGGACTGCGTCTTAATTCGCCCATGTCATATTTTTTTTACAAAGACTAGCCAAAGGGACTTTTCAATTAAAGGTCCGTCCCGCCTAAATAAAATATTTTGACAGTTTGTTCAAATTTTCTGTTCATGTTTATAATCTTAGTTGTCTTAGTTTAAAAAGGTTAATTAACTATTATAAACGGGCATAATTCTGTGCCGTAAATCCAATCCAATCCAATACAATACAAATCCTGTAAATAAAATGTCTAAGGCCTCGTCTACACGAATCCGATCCGGCTGAAACCGCATAGAAACATTTGCGTCCACACGAATCCGCGTATCCGGAGGATTCAAGTAAAAGTATGTGGTTTCGGTGACCGGATTCACTGGATTCGTGTGGACGATAGGCCTATTCGCATCAAAAAGTATGCGGTTTCAAAAGTATCCGGATCCGTGTAGACGGGGTCTAAAAACATTTACAGTTCAGAGTAGTAGTTTTAAAGGTTACTTCTTTTTTCCGTCGATGTTTTTCCTCATTGACTCGTTTACTCTTTTGAGGTCAGCCTTTTGAGGTTGCCTTATCTCCCGCAAGGTTGGACTTCTCAGGAAACTGGCGGAAGGGTCACTTGAAGGATTAGGGGGCAGTTTTGAGTTATTATTGAATATAGGATTGATGATGTGACACTTTCAGCTTTACATACTCTTGATATGGCAGCCTGCTACTGTGTTCAGTTGATTCGAATGTTTGAGAAATGTTTGTTCCTTTCTTCCCATGATTGTTAACAGACCTGTTCCGAATTAAAACGTTCACTGTCTCTTGGTGACAATTGAGAATAGATCAGAAAAAAATGATAGAGGCGTTCTAGTGAATATTTTGTGTTGTGTTCATTATCTGCTTTGCATTATAACATGAAGTACTTAATTATATAAGTTTGACAGTACCTTTCACACCACTTTTCTCTGGTAAGCCAACATTGGACACCGTTGTTAAGTTGAAAGTCATCTTTTTTTTTCCACTTGAAGAACTTTTCAAGTACAGCAACCTCTTCAGCAACAGCAACTGTGTGCACAGATGGAATAGGCACAATAATTTAGTTCTTATAATAGTTCAATAGTTCTTGTGCCATCTCCAATAAGTGCATCATAATGTTGTCCAACCTTGCATAGATATATAGTTTTGGCGTTGTCTTCACAGGGGATATAAGAACGGATTTCACATCTTTACGATGGCTATAGTACACCATAACTGAAGTTGTGATTACATTTGCCAGCACGTGCAGCATTACGTCGACAATATTGGTGTCATAACGTCTCGAGTGGAAGTAGTCATCAAGCTCTTTCAACAAGTCAATGCCTCCAACAAAGGGGCGTAGAAACTTAAGAGCGAAAGTCTGATATATGGTCAGGTATGATCGGTAAAATGAAAAAAATTAAAATCCTTCAAACTTTGCCAGAATGTACGTCTCTGAACTATTCATACTGTACCGATTCCTTGTTCGGTTCTTTTAAACTCTTTTATTACTCAAAAACATACATAAACAGTAGTACATAAATCCGCTCATCGCACGTGTCTCTTGTCGTACCAAAACATGACTCTCAGGGGAGGGGTACGTACATCTGCACATTACAATACTGTGAGTTTCGTTTCAACGGATTAGTAGATCAAGCCTTCTAATAAATAGTCCTTTCACAGACAGGGTTAGTTTCTTATACAATACAATACAATAGAATTATTAATTTCATCCTAAAGGGCTTTTCAGGATTAATTTACATTGGTAAATAAATAATTCAATATGCAAATTACAATATGTGGCAATTTTAACCTCCTACATATAGGCAATTTTAACCTCCTAATTCTTTCCCGCAAAAGTTTTGCGGGGAAAAAATTAATAAAACCTTTGGAGAAACTCCCGTCTGCTTAAATGCGGTAAAAGAAAGATCGAGCTGGACACTAACCAGAGCAATGAGATTGCAAATGCTAATTCACGTCAGAATAGTCGCAAATTGATAAAAGATGTTCTCATGGTCAAAAAGCCCACGGTAATCCACAGCCTTGATATAGTACGTATTGATGATGAAGCGAGACAGAAAGTTATATGTACCACATTCTGTACATGAAGACCAAGTTTAACGTCAGTAATAACAAGAGAGTCCTTATGGAGTATATCCACAAGAAGAAGGCAGAGAAATAAAGGTTCCAAACTTCTCACAGACCAACCTGAATCCTGCCGTGCTAGGACGAAGGCAGCAAAGCAAACAGGAGAAGAACGTCTTGAAGAGAAGAGGAAAGACATCCTTGGTTCTTAGGCTAAAGAGCACCAGGCAGGAACCAAATAAGCGAGTGCTTTTGTACAATACTTGGCAATTAATAAAAGAAATTCCTTATAAACGAAATAGTAAATAAGGATACAATTGTGTAATTGAAGTCCAAAATACTAGTTTTTCCCAGGATAGTTTCATTGAGATGACCTTATAAGGGATGGACCATTAGAAGTTGGGGGAGGGGAGGGGGGATGGCAATTTTATTGTCGAGGTTATTTATTTTCACCGCAGGGGGTTATGCAAGTTTGTTTTTGTCCACCAAAGAGGTATTGCACGGTTTTTTTTTTACATAAATTTTTTCTCTGAAATTCAAACTGAAAACAACTGTTTGTGTTTTGGTTACACTTTTGAACGTTTCTCCCTTTGTATTTCTTAGTATTTTACAACACACAGTTACCTCGCGACCTGTACAGCTAACTTTCGGGCCATTTGTTAACGTTTTGAGCTGAAAACACACCGAGGTGGACTTAGGGCAAGTCTATGTTTTGGTATATATTGTATATTGATAGAAAGTGCGCAAGTGTTTCTTTGTGGGAGAAGCAAATTTAAAAATGATCTTGGGATGCCTGTGGTGCAAAACGTTTAATCGGTAGAAATGAAAACCAATTACACAGTTAGCTGAATTTTGTTTTGCTTCAATCTAAAAAATCATTATGGATGAAGTCTAAGACAACTTTGGGGTTTAAGAAATTCTGTGATAATAGTTGATTTCATTGCCTTAAAAAAATATGATTTCATATGAAATTAATGCTAATTTATATATATCTATAAAATCGTTATAAATCCAGTTCCCCAAGACTGCAATCTTGACAGTTGCTGGATATGTCTTTAGTTGAATAAGGTGAACTATAAAAGAATGTAAAAGTTACTATACACCTAGTAGATGAAAACCTCCGTACCAAATCGAGCGGACTATTTGGTTAAACTTAAACAGAACGCCATCTTCCTTCTAGTATTGGGCATTGGACCAACGAAAAGAAAGACATTATCGACCGAAACCCGAACTTTCTATCTTCTTTTATCATTCCATAGCTTTCTATAACTTATACTCTCTCATTACGAAGTTTTTCAAAATATTTTTAGTATTGTAACACCTATTTGTCACCAATAAATGTTATTCATATATTTATTGTTTTTTTAGCTGCAATCATTACACTGTGTTAGCTTCGTTTACAATCCGCCCCTAAGCTTTATCAGCGGTTCTCGAAGGCTAAGAAGGTGAAAAGGGATTAAGGTTACCATTCCGTATCTACGCTATTTGCAATTTCAAAATCTTGTTTAATAAAATTATTTATGAATAAAGGAGGACCTCGAAGAAAGGGCGTCCCCGAATAAACGCAGCAGTTGGATCATGAAAAATCAAATAAACGCTGCTGCTTATAAACGAGTAAAAACGGTATATGCAAATTGTGTTATAATAAGCCACCAAAAGCCGATTGTGGTTTCCCTGCGTAAGAATTTACCAAACTTCTCCACTGGCCAATAGGAAGGAGGGCTCAAATTTCGATATTGGCATTTCAAATGGCTACATAAACATGATCACATTACACCTCTCCTTGTTAATCTGCACTGGTTACAAATTGAATCTAGAATCAAATATAAAATCCTGTTACTTACCTTCAAAGCTCTTCATGGCCTATCTCCTACCTATATCCAAGAACTAATTTCAATGTATAAACCGAACTGTTATCTTCGTTCATCATCACAAAATATTCTGTCAGTACAGTCCTATAATCTTAATACTTATGGTCATCGCTCCTTCTCTGTTGCTGCTCCTGAACTCTGGAACTCACTGCCAATATCTATCAGAAAAATATCAAGTCTAACTTCTTTCAAAAACTTTTTTTTGTTACTGTTGTTATTGTTTGTAACAATCAATGTATAGCGCTTAGAACAGATTTGTATTTGCGCTTGATAAATAAAAATTATTATTATTATCTCTCGTTCTTTCAAATGTTATTTTTTGATTGATAAGGTCAAATTAATTCACGTGAATAAATCTTGTAAAAGGCCGATTGAATTCTGGAGATTCTTCAGATACGAATCGAATTCCTCATCTACGAAACGATCGGTTCGTTTGATTTGAGTTCATCCGTGGGGTGATAATAAGGTAATGGGTTAAACTAGTTTTCTCCCAGCATGCCTTTGCCACAGGAATCCCAATATAATAGAGTATTTTGATGTTTGATTTCTTCTTTGATTTAGTAAATGACTTTTGTTAGTTCGTGATTGACTTTTATTGACTCTCTAAGGCCACATTTTAGGTGACTTCTATAAATTATGGTCAAAAATCGTAAAAAAGAGGGATCCCAAACCCTTTTCATCATTCACGAATAAAGTCAAAACGATATTTGGAATTTTCGAATTGAGTATAGTCATGTATATCGGACAAGAATGGGAGTTCGTTGTCGTTGATATCTTTATGCAGCCAAGTTTCAGTTATAGCAGTAATGTCCGGGTTATCATTTGAGGTGGCTTCTTTCAACATATTTTCTAGAGTAAACAAAGGCATACTCGACATTTGCGACACAAAGTTTGACGTTACTTGGGAGTCTGTTTGTATCTCTGATGCTTGGGAGTCTGTTTGTATCTCTGGGACAGTCACGCTGGTTTGTGAAACTTCTACGACACTCTGTACACGAATACAAGAAGCGGCATAGTGACCAAAATCACAACATTTAGCACATCTCTTTCCCTCCATGCATTCACGGGCATAGTGCCCTTCACCATAACAATTACGACAGATTACGGGTGCAGGGCAGTCCATGACATAGTGTCCTTGTTTCTTGCAACGTCTGCACTTAAACTCGGGGCAATTCCTACCGATGTGGCCTTCTTCTTGGCAGATCCTGCAAACTTTTTTAACAAGTGGGTACCAAATCTTAGCGACGTATTTGCCAAAAGAAACTCTGGTTGGCATCTCGTCCTCCATGATCATCATTGCCGTTCTAACCCCATTTTCAATTGATGGGCGTGTAGTCATCATGTCCCTTGTCAAGGTTAGGACCTCGCCATAGTTACACAGCATCTGTTTAACATGCTTGTCATCGAGCTCATATGGCAAGTCATAAATTTTAACAATTGTCTTTGTAGTCCCTGGTCTTATTACAAAAACATCACAACCATCTATTTGAATGTCCCTCATCTCAAGTAACCTTTTCAAAATCTCTTCGTTATTGAAGGACACCGCAAAACCCTTTTGCACTGCTTGCATGCACTTGACGTTGTTCAAGTATTTCAAACTCTCCAAATGGCTTATAACCGCTGCACCAGTAACTGAATCCTTATTGCCCATAAACACAACTGTGCAAGACCTATCCAGGACTACCATAGTGTCCCAAGTGCTTTTCAACACAGGGAGCCCACTGGAGCTCCGCTACGTGATGTTTTTGTTTTTGCAGTCTCACCAGTGACTTAAGTAGTGCAATAAAGTCAGCATGGTGCGCAAGGGAGGGCTAACACTGTAACGCCGACCTCGCCCTTCCCCCCACATCAATGTTGGTGTGAAATGATAGCGCATTGACAGGTCAACCACATACGCACTAAACAATGACTCCCTCCTCAACATTGCGAAGGGGGGTGGGGGGAGAAGTAGAATTTTAGCAGGGCTAAAATTACTTTATCACATTCGTGCCTTTTGTCAATGATTGTAGGATAGGGGAAAGGAGAACTACCAAGAAATAGAGCGAATGTCCCGTGAGAACTTTCCGAGCACATTCCAAGCTCTATTGAAAAATCTTCGTCTCTGGTTGGAACAAGACGATTTAGAAAGGACGATTTAGGCGATGCTCATTTCCTTGAGTTTTCGTTTACCAACATCCCACCAGGTGTGTGGTGAGATGAAAGTATGGCGCCGCTTGCGCCAGTCTATCCAGAATCTATCCTGGATTTTGACGCCCCATTATTGGTTGAAAAAGTCAAGACAAAGGTGTCTGGGTGGAGGTGACGCCAAATGTCAACCATCCGAAACGTGGATAGATTGTTCAGTATTTCGGCTGGACAATCATATGAGTGGTGAAGAGAGGTTCTAGTAGATGTTCTGTCAAGTTTGGGATCAATTACAGAATTGAAATCTCCCAAAAGGATATTATCATGTGCAAGGTTCAGGACTTTTGAGAGGCTGTTGAAAAAGTGTGCTTTCTGAGGGTTATGATTGGGGGCATATATGGAGGTTATCGTAAAGTTGTATGCAGCAGATGATAATGTGAGGGAGACCAAGCGTCCATCATCTGTTGCATAGGTTTTCAATACAGAAAGGGTAGAAGATTTCTTCATTAGGATGATTGTCCCTGCAGAACGGTTGGTGCCAAAAGACCCAAACGCTCTGTAGATGGAGTCCTTGAACCACAGTTCTAGTTCATTCTCTGAGACACAGTGTGTCTCCTGAAGGCAGATGATGTCGTAAGACAGAGATGTGAGCCAAAAGAGAACTGCAGCACATTTGCCACGTTCTCCGAGTCCTTTCACATTGAGGGTACAAATTTTCATTTTTGAAAACGAAAAAAGGGAGGTTGGACTGTAGGAGGGCACCAAATCCCTCCTTATTACAGTTGTTACAGAAACAAACATGAAAATGATCAAAAAGGAAAAACTAACAATGGGAGGTCCTGGACGGTCACACATCCAGGCAGCAACCCAGACCAACCAAGCTCGACCACGGTGCCAGATCTCAGAGTCATCTCAAATGTGGTAAGTAAATGGCGAATAAGAAAAAGACCAAACCTCAGGAGGGCACTGATCCCTCCTTATTACAGTTAAAAAAATAGTGAGCGCACCCAGACTGTAGGAGGGTACAAAAAGAGACAATGAAACAGCTAGACTGCAGGAGGGCACTTATCACTCCTTATTACAGTCTAGACAAAGAGTGTTAGGAGGACGGTTTGGATTTTTTGAGTGTTGTCATTTGCGGATGCGGCTCAGAGGGGTGTTGTTTTCGTTCTCGATGATGTTGCTGCAACACATGACTAAAGGATGGACTGGAGAAAGCCGGACTTGTGTACATTGGCAGTGACGGTGAGAGTGGAACTTGTGGAAGGCGATGGGTTGCACGTAATTGGCAGGGGCGGTCTTGTTGCTCTATTTGCTGTTGTTGAATAGCAGGAGCATCCTGTCGGACAGAGGGTGATAACGGGTCTTCAGGGAAAGTTTCTTCATCCGGGTTGGTCTCTGGAATGACGGTGCGCTCTGGAAGACGTGGTGTGATATGGGAGGCCTGTGTGTCTTCGATCGGTTGGGAGAAGAGCTCCATGGTGTTTGTGAGCTCAGCCTGAGACTCTTCAGACGGTTCTTGGTTGAGTTGTTTCGAGGTGTTAGACTCTATGCATTTTAAATTAAATATGATACAACTTTCACACAACTTTCAACAATGATTTTTGAACAGAAAAAAGGAGAAGAACCTGGACTAGACCCAGAACTTGGGTCCAGACACAGGGATCCCGCAACCCCACCGACCCGAAGACAAGCTCCAGGTCTGGGGGGAGAAGGAAAAAAGGAGGACCCCGGGAACTTCAACCGGAGGTCTAAATCGACAACGGGAAGAAGTTTGCCACAATACTCATGAATCAGATGTCTCCCACAAGTTTGTCTTTTTGTTTGCTTGACTAGATCTCAACCACAGGAAGCCCAAAGAGGATGCCTGACGGCAATCGCGACTGATATGAACAGATACTACACTTGATCTTTTTGTTTTTGCAGTCTCACCTCACCGGCTTAGAAAGTGCAATGAAGCCAGCATGGTGCGCGAAGGGAGGGTTAACACTGTAACGCCGATCTCGCCGGGACAACGGGTCCGGCCTCCCAATGGAATAGAATGACATAAGAACACAAAGGAAGTAAGACAGAGTCACGAGCGTCCACAACACCCGCAACCCTGGTAGGAGAAAATGACGGTTTACAATACAGAAAACATAACGATCGATGTGACATGAAGGAGAGTGGTTTTTTTTTAAGTTTCTCTATAAGATTATGATCTTGGAAAGATTCTTCTATGGAAGTTGTTGAAAATGATCATTGTTTGTATCGCGAGATGCAAACTTGAATATATATAGTCACTTATGTGAAGGCCTTTGTGCGTGTCGTTGCTACACGACCCTTTAGCACAATTTAAAGTACATTCTGGACAGATATCTATAGAGTTCTCGTTGATGTCAACTCTCTTTAGACAACCACAATAGGACATCATAGGACCACTCTTAAGCTGACTGCACAAGCTGTCTCTTGTTACTTTCCCTTTTCCATTTAATGTGTGGTTCAGCTGTCTCCTATAGTTGTCTATAGTGGGCTTGAGCCCCACTACCTTACGCTTTAATGCAGGCAAGGGTGTACACTGCAAAACTCGAATTTCATTCTGGAACCACAATTTTTGTCTTTCGAAGTATATTTGCGTGTCTGTAGGAAGCCTCACAGGTTCTGCTTGTGCCTGCTTACTCTGTTGATGTACCAGCGAAGGTAAATCAACTTGTACAACACGTCTTAGGGATGGTGGATCATTGAATTGAGATACTTCATCATTACATTTTCCAACTTCTATTCGACTGTCATCTCTGATCTCCTCTTTACTTACATCTGTTTCAATCTCGTCAGGAATTGGATCATCTGTCGGAGCAACGTTCAATCCCTTGGGTAGTTCTGATCCTGTGGGATTGTCTTCAGTAGGAGCATCTCGTGGCTGTAATGTAGGAGCGCACTCTTCGACCACCTCTGCTGGAACATCTCGTTGCACTGTGTGGCGCGCTGTTCGACAACTTTAGTAGAAACACCTTGTTGCACATCTGTCAGTAATGTGGGAGCGTACTGTTCAACCACTTCCGTTGGAACATCTCGGTGTTCGACAACTTTCGTAGAAACAACTCGCTGCACATCCTTTACACCAGTATCACGTTGCTCAGCCACTTCCACCCTCAGGTCACTTGTGGGATCAAAGCGGGGTCCAAGCTTGCGCCTTCGCCTTCGTCTTCAACTCGTCTTTGGTTTAGCTTGGTCTTCTTTTTTCTCTGTAAACTTCAGTATCACTTTAGCACCGTCGATCCACTCTACAATGGTCCACTTGGGGTCTGCAAAGGATGACAGGAGTAGCGACAATCTGCTCCAAAGTTTCGGTTGAAACTGAGCGACATCGGCCATCTCTGTAAAAGTAGTACTTGTCTTCTTCTTGTCTTCTTGTAAGGTTTATATACTTGCCAAGCCGTCCAGCATAACTGCAGGTAACGACACCAAATGCTTGTATCCACGCTGTAAGAACAGATTTTTTTTTGTAAAATGTTTATTAAAAATAAGCATTTATAGATAATTTTACAAATCATAGCTCTACTATCCTAGCTATTCCGTTTTCACAATTTCATTATATTTCCATTACAGTCTTATATTCATACTTATTATACTTGTTATACTTGCTATACTTATTATGCTTATTATACTTATTATTCATTTGTTCTTACTTGTACGTCTATGTTAAGTTAACTTTTGTTAACTTTTATATCATTTATCATTCTATCCTTAGGTAGCTCTTATACTATTTCATGCTCATAATACTTTAAGGTCACTTATTCTTCTATGTTAAGTTAACTTGTTAACTTTTATATCATTCATGTCTACTAATTCTGTTAACTCTTATACTAACCCAGCCCAAGCATGCGCGCCCTAAACTTCGCTTCCCACGTTTCACAAAAAATCCACTCGGAAAGCCTCGCGCGATCAACCAGAATACGTCCTCTGACCTCTTGTTTACATTGACGAATCACATCACGATACGATACAACGATACGATCAAACGTTGCACGATTACGAAATAACGAAATTACATACAACATGCACTCAATCACAAATACTACAATCCCATCATGTTTATGCCCATTCACAAAAGTACACAACAACACATTACTGACATTAATACTAAAACTCTGCGGAACTAAATCTTGCACTACAGACATCACCCAACCCCAAGCATGCTTCACTCTACGACACTCCAGAAAACAATGATTGATTGTTTCCTGTTCACCACACACCTCACAGTTTATATCTCCGATATTATGTCCCCAATCTTTCAGACTCATTCTAACTTTCGATATTCTTTAAACAATCCTCCACCTCACTTCACTCACTGTCTTAATTGTCATCGACTTTTTAAATACACCCCACACATTTGTCCATACTAAACCTTGAACACAACGACTCCACAGTAAATCAAGTCAAAGTCAAATCAAGTCAAATCATTTTATTCACACTTATTACAGAATTTTGTACATACATAAATATATTAACAGAAAAAAAATTGTTACAAGATATAACATAGATGAAGACAACATTTTAGTGGAGTAGTGCCTAAAGACTAAATAAACTGGGGAGTTATCGAGTTAGCCATTAGTAGTGGTGTTATAATTTATGTTTATGAAAATGAAAATGAGGGAGAGGAGAAATGCATGATGTTGGATGGAGAATTGAATCTTACATTATAATTTTTGTTGTTTAAGTTGAAGTGAGAGGATGTATTTTTTAATTTCTTTCGAGAATGAGGACAAGCCCAATGATCTGATGGTCAGTGGAACGTTTCCCCAGATTTTTGAGGCTACAAAAGACATGGTTTGTTTACCAATGTTTGTTCGAAAAGATGGTAAATATAGGTTTTGTTTGGAGCGGTATCTGGTATTATAACTATGGATTTCACTAGCAAACTTAAAACAGCTGTCAAATTGCTTTGGTAGCTGTTTCAATTGCCATTTGTGAACAAATTTAAGGATAATTAGATAAAATATGTTTTCAACAGTTAAAAGTTCAAGCAGGTCAACAGTTAAAAGTTCAAGCAGGTTAAGAAGTGGCAAAGGATTAGCTGTTTCTTTACCATAAAGTTTAGCAAAGAAGATTAATCTAACAATTTGATTTAGCTTCACCTGGATTTTGTCTAAGTGAGTTTTATAGGCACTACCCCCACGCAATGATAGCATAAGAGATATAAGGATAAATTAAAGTATAATAAATTTGTTTCATTTGAGTAAGAGATAAGTGGTGTCTTAATATTGAGATGGTACCAGTATTTTTTGCAATTTTAGAGGAGATGTAGGAGATGTGCTTATTCCGTGACAGAGATCTATCAATAAATACACCTAAATATTTGATGTAGTATTTTTCCTCTAGGGTGTGGGTAACATTATCTTTACCTAACATAGTTAATTCAAAAGTAGACGCTTTTTTATTGGGTGATTTAATGATCATATAGTTTGTTTTTTTGAAGTTTATGGAAAGTTTGTTTGTGTCACACCATATTTTAACCTTAGCTATTTCTTGGTTCATTATCTCCTCAAGTTTAGGTAAGTCTGGCGATGAAGCAAACATATTTGTATCGTCAGCAAATATCCTGAAATAAAGTGAGCTAGAGCAGCTGGGAAGGTCATTTATATAAATCAGAAAGAGTAATGGTCCCAACGAGCTACCCTGAGGGACGCCGCATTGAATGGTTTGATGGGATGATTCAAAATTCCCCATAGATACAAATTGTTTCCCATTAGTTAAATAACTTTTAAACCAAGCCAGTGCAACCCCTCTGACACCATATTTTTCCAATTTGTTGAGGAGTATACTGTGATCGACAGTATCAAAAGCTTTACAAAGATCAAGGAAGACTGCTGTGTACAACTTTTTATCAATTGACTTTTTCAAACATTCTGTTATTTCAGCAATTGCTTGTTCTGTTGATCTACCTCTTCTGAAACCATATTGAAATCGATACAATATATCATACTTTTCAATATAGCTTGTCAGTTGGGAATGCACCAGCTTTTCTAAGATTTGTGAAAAAGCTGACAAAACTGAAATAGGTCTATAATTAGATGGATCAGTTGCAATGCCACCCTTGTCAATTGGGGTAATTCTTGCTAATTTAATAATGTCAGGAACAATTCCTTGATTGATTGAATGATTGATTGAATATTGCAGCAAGACTACTACTTATTTTAGAGCTGGCAAGTTTTATGCATTTGATAGGAGGACCTATAAATGCTTTGTTATCTTTAAGGTTTGATATTATGTCTTCCACTTCTTGTGGAGTCACTGCATGAAGCATAAAGCTATTTGAAGGTTTGTGTATAATATGGTCAGTAGGGTTTAGATGGTGTGTGGGAAGCTTAGAGGCTAGGTTTTTTCCAACATTGATATAGTAAGTGTTGAGCTGTTCGCAGATGCTTTGTTTATCAGTGTAGCAGTTATTATCAATTATTAATTTATTTATTGTAGCATTAGAAGAACCTTTCCTGTTTACTAACATTCCAATAAGCTGCCAAGTAGTTTTTAGATTGTCTTTGTGTGACGGAGCACGGTGGGTCAGTCAATGAATCCCTCCCAAAACCCCCAAGTGTAGCATTCCCCAGGAATATGAGCTCAATGAATACAACAACATACAACAAATATAACATAAATAATTTATTATAAATTAAACGCCTAATGACTAAGTTAAAGGGAACCAAAGGATTATGTACTTGATACTTAACTATTATTAATATATGTGAAACTAAAGGCTATATATACTTGATACTTATCTATTATTAATATATATATATACTTAAAGTTTTGGTTGTTCTTTCTTTCTTTATTTTCTTTAACGTATTTCTTTAATTCTTGCATTCTTTTAAGTGTTCTTTCGTTCTTGTAGGTATTCTCGAAGTATTTCGTGTTCTTTCGTTCTTATAGGTATTCTTGAAGTATTTCTTGTATTTCGTGTTCTTTCGTTCTTGTAGGTATTCTTGAAGTATTTTTTGTATTCTGGTATTAGTATTCATTTAGTGTTTCTTTCATTCTTAACTCAGTCTTCTAACTTCCTTAATTTAAAACTCTGAATGAGTTATTTGGATTTTTGCAGTTTACTACAGGACTCTGTGTGAGTCTGCTCACCGGAACTGCTCTAGACCTCGTACTTTTGCTACAACGAGTGACTCAACAACTAGCCGCGTTAGGGCGTATTTATACAAACCAAAATTATCATAACTGTGATGTAACCTCATTGTATATAGATAATAGATCGACTAGAATTTAACTTATGTTGATTAATGAACTGAAAGACCTATTGTTACCAAATATTTTGACTTATTCTAAATAATGGGATGAAAGACCTATTGTTAAATAAAAAAATACTACCAGAAACTTATGTTAATTATTGGACTCTTGACACTTTGTTCAGTGTAAATTGATTCTTTTAATAGTTTTTCTTTGCAGTCTCTTGGATCTTGTTTAGCCTATTGATGAATGTTTTGTATTGGAGGACCTTTTCAGGATCTCCACTAAGAAAGTGAGATTTAAATAACTTATGCTTTTTTTTATACTAGTAAACCTTTTGTAATCCATGGCTTACTTTGTTGTTTCATTTGAGAGTTAGACATTTTTTTAATTGGTGCATGCTTGTTAGTTAAACTTTGCAGTGTTGCGTGAATGTTTGTCATGCTTTCATTCACATCTTGTTCAATTAGCTTTTCAAAGTCAATCTTATCAATATCATTACGGAAAGCTATTTCTTGGAATTGAGAGAAGTCCCTAACATATCTATTAGAAGATGAATATTTTTGTTTGTTTTGAATTGTACAGAAAATAGGTAGAGATTCCCGAAGGGTTGCTGGAATTTAGTGATACACTGTGGCTGTTCGGAGTGTGCTCTAACGAGGATTTGGTGGAAGCACTTTGCGGTGGCCTCAGAGATCAGGACTGGATTGTTATCTTTTGATAGGAAGGCCAATCCAAGTGATGGGGAATTATGCCCATCAAGCATGGCCCAGGTCTTGAGGAGCGAGTCATAAAATTCTGGCAGGAGGTGAGAAGGATAATAGGCCGGGCCAGAGAGAACGTCGTTCACTCGGGCACCCAGGCGCTGACGGAGAAAATACGTGAAAAAGTGTTTCCATTTACCAGTACCGCACTGGAAGCGGCCGATCCATAAGGCGTGGAGTGACATTGTCTTTACTTTGGGGTCAACCAAGCCAAAGCCACCCTCAGCACAGGGCAGAATGATAGATGCCCGCTTAACTAGGTTCAGTTTCCCGGACCAGAAAAAGGGAAAAATGATAGAGCGGAGGCGTTCAAGGATGGAGTCTGGCATGTGCACTACGGATGCCGTATACAAGAGCCCTGAAAGTCCAAGAGAGTCAAGAATGAGTGCTTTCCCAGATAGAGACAGGGTTCTCTGTCTCCATAAATGAATGATTTTGATGAGGGATTCCAACCTCCCTTCCCAATTCGGTCTGGTTAGGTCCCCATTACCAATGGCAACGCCAAGGCAAAGGAGGAAAGAAGAAGTCCACAGGATATTGGTAGCGGTAGATACTCTACCCTTCCAACTCCCACACCAGAGACCTTTACATTTATCAGGATTTAATTTGGCCCCTGACGCCTTCTCGTACAGGGCATATGTGTCGAAGACCCCACGAATCTCGGAATCAGATGTGCACAGCAGAGTTGTATCGTCTGCATATTGTGAAATCAGTGCAGATTGGTTAGAAAACGGGAGATGGAGGCTGCGTAGGGAAGGACAGGCTCTGAGTCTGCACGCAAGGGACTCCGCTACCAAAACATATAGCATTGCAGAGAGAGGCCATCCTTGGCGGACCTCTCTCGACAGGGGGAAAGGCAGGGTGACAAACCCATTGACTAGTACCGTTGCTAACGGGCTAGTGTAAAAAAGGTGTACCCAAGACAGAAAAAGGGATCCAAATCCAAGGCAGCTTAAGACCCTTAGCATGAAGGGCCATTCCACCCGATCGAATGCTTTCTCTTGATCGAGGGACAGAAGGGCCAATGGTTGGTTGGTTACATTGGCAAAGGTTATCGCGTCCGATAGAAGTCGGATGTTTTCCCCAATGAAGCGGCCAGGGACAGAACATGTCTGGTCCTCTGACACGACTTTGGATATGACACGTCGTACACGACCAGCAATGGCACGGGATGGTATTTTATAGTTGGTACAGAGAAGAGATATTGGGCGGTAGTTTTTGCACAGGTACCTGTGCCCTTTCTTGTGGAGGATGTTTATCACTCCTGTTCTTTGGGAATAGGACAAGGTACCTGTGCAGAAGGCATGATTGAGGACCTCAACGAGGTCAGATCCTAGCACCTCCCAGAAGGTGATGTAAAATTATTTGGGGAGCCCATCTACCCCTGGTGTCTTGTTCGGGGCCATTCCTTGGAGTGCTGTGAGGCACTCCTCAGTTTTGAGTAGCCCCTCACACGAAAAGGATTCTTCCGGGGCCAGCACGCGTTCGAGTGACCCCAAGAAAAGATCTTGGGCAGTCAAATCAGTTGGGATACTAGAGAAGAGGTCTGCGTAATAGTCACGAAAAATGGTAAGTAGTTGTGTTGTGTCTGTCACAAGGGCACCATTCGGGACCATCATGGCATCAACAGTAGATTTGGTTCTATTTTGCTTTTCGATGCGTAGGAAAAAGGAATTTGATTGCTCGCCTTCTTCAATCCATTGTAGCCTGGATCTGACATAGGCTGCTTTCGCATCCTCACGATCGAGAGCGGCGAGAGAGGACTTGACGCAGTTGTATTCGTTGATGCATGGAACACCACTTTCTGGAGAGGTTCGTAAAGAGTCTAGTTTTTTCTGGAGGCCTTCACGGAGAGAGGATTGTTGTTTCCTCTTTTTGAAGGAGAAGGACTTTGTTAGTTCCTTTACGTGACGTTTGCCCAGGTCCCACCATAGTAAGGGCGAAGAGTACAGGTGC
This sequence comes from Metridium senile, assembly GCA_949775045.1. Classification (NCBI taxonomy): domain Eukaryota; kingdom Metazoa; phylum Cnidaria; class Anthozoa; order Actiniaria; family Metridiidae; genus Metridium; species Metridium senile. The sequence goes on from OX459095.1 coordinate 1,713,618, forward strand.
CGGCGACACCTCCAGCCAGCCCAAAAATCTTTAATTATTTGTAGGTATTTGTCGTCTTTTAGATGTGAGACGTTGAAATTCCACAACCCGGGGCCATGTTGTGGTGCATCGGGAAAGGTAAAGTCAACAATGACAGAGTGATGGTCAGAGTGAGGACAGGGATGTATTTGGCAGCTTTTAACATTAGACACAAAAGGGAGAGGCAGGCAGATTAGATCAATGCGAGATAATGTCTGGTCAGCATTTGTTGAAAAGGTATAACATTTATTTGTAGGATTAAGGTGACGCCAGACATCAACAAGGCAACACTCATGCAACAGGTGGGTGATTTCGGCAGAACAGTCGTAAGAATGATGTAGGTATCTGGTGGAGGATCGATCTACGGTTGCGTCAATCACTGAATTAAAGTCCCCCAGCAGAAAGATGTTCTCTGTGGGATCCAGTAATTCAAGAAGTTCCTTAAAAAAACTCCCATTCTCTGGGTTGTGGTTAGGAGCATACAATGAGACAGCTGTAAAGTCTGTGTCATTGTATTTCAACGACAGACCAATAAGCCTCCCATCATTATCAGAGAAAGAATTACGAACAAGAAGATTAGACGACTTCTTGAGGAGGAACGCAGTCCCAGAAGATCTGTTGGTCCCGACCGAGCTATGGGCAACAAAAACAGAATTCCTGAACCAGGAGTCAAGTTCAGTTTGGGATGTGCAATGTGTTTCTTGCAAGCAAACAATGTCACAACATTGACACGTCATCCAAAAAAGAAAGGCAGATCTCTTCACTGGGTCACGAAGACCCTTGGTGTTAATTGTGAGGATCTTCATTTAAAAGGGAAATTATTATTTTAAATACAACTTTTAAACAACTTTTAATAATTGTCTCAGTGCCAACTTTGGGCAACCAAGAATAATAGGTTAACTTAGTTTTTTTCGCGTAGTTTTCTTGTTGGGACTCAGAGTGGTCATGTTGTTTCCGAGACGTTTAAGGCTCAGAGCCGCAAAAAAGGACCCAGTGTGCCTGCCATGAGAAGATTTAACAGCCTCATTGTATGTAAGTTTTAGTGTTAAGGCAGAGAGAGGAGATTCTGAACTGGAGGTTGACGATTGTGTAGTAGTAGCAGCAGAGCAGTCAGTAGTGGATTCAGCTGTGTTGTTGATTGCTGCATCAACAGCAGTCTCAACATTTGCAGTCAAGTTAGAATTTTGATCGGAAGGAGATGGCAGGACTAAATCGCGAAGAGAGTCATCCGGTGTAGTCTGTGGGAAGTGTGACACAAATTGGTCTGGGTCAACGTCTGCGAGCGAGTCAGGCTGGGTGGTGGAGCCAGAGAACAGGAGAGAAGTGGATGGCACATCTTCGGCCATGGAGCTAACGTCAGACATGGAGCCAAAGAGAGCACGAAGTCCTATGTCAGAGTTAACGAAGTTGTCCATATCTGGGCCTGATGCACGCTGATCTCGGACAGGAGCAGCAGAGTCACCATGGTCTGGGGCTGGAGCGTGCTGGTTTCGGGCAAGACCCGGGTGGACGACATTAGGCATATTGTCGAAAACAGGAAAAGGTGGAGGAGCCGCCGTATTGATCTTTGCATCTAGCAACGCGCCTGATTACCCCAAATTGCGAAAAGTACTGCGCAACTATTTCATCAGGTATTTTGGATGGTAGATTGGAGATGAGGACAGAGACACCTCTGCCGTCACACTCACAAAATGAACATAGAACACCCTTTAGGTAGACACCCTCTATGAGAAGCTTATCGCGGAGTTACTTCTTGTTAGGCTTAAAGGTGACCCTAAAGCTACCACCAGAAGAAGAACGTTGGATACATTGTAACACAGAAACTGCGGCACGCCCAAGAACATTAAAAACGCTTTCACAGAATTGATCACGTGACACAACAATCTTTTGTTGTTTGAAATGAAAAGGCAAAACGAGCTCGATCGTCTCAGGGCGACGAATAGAAAAGTTAGATAGGTCGACCGCCATGACAACAGAAAAAAAAACAATCGGTCAGTGGGCCGAAACCCTGCGCGCAGGATAGTAAACTATCCCAAAAGAAAAAAAAGGTTGTCTCAGAAAACTTTCAAGCAACTTTCAACAATGATTTTGAAAAAAGGGGAAGAACCTGGACTAGACCCAGAACTTGGGTCCAGGCACAGGGATCCCACAACCCCACCGACCCGAAGACAAGCTCCAGGTCTGGGGGGAGAAGGAAAAAAGGACCCCGGCAACTTCAACCGGAGGTCTGAATCGACAATGGGAGGAAGTTTGCCTGAATACTCACAAAACTGATGTCCCACAAGTGTGTCTTTTGGATTGCTTGATTTGATGTTCAACCACAGGAAGCCCAAAGAGGATGCCTGACAGCGATCGCGTCTGATAAGAACAGATCTTTTTTTTTTTAGATGTTTTATTAAAACAACGGTAGATATATATTTTACACAACTTCCATCACTACTACTCTAACGATTTACAATCTTTTCGCATTTCATAGTCTAACGATATCATATCATTTTACCCCATCATGATCAGACACACCCAAAGGCTCAACATTCAAGGATGAAACTTTTCCCAGCAACCCCCGCGAAAAATACACCCTATCCAGTCTTGATCCCCCCCTGTCCCACCCACGTAAAGTGTGTTGTTCCCCCCTGTAAGTGCACCCACCCATCTATGAAATCCCAATCAGACAAAAAATACCCCAGCTCCTTTGAGCCGGCTCTGTTCGCCCCAGACACACACGACGAGTCTACATTACGGGACACGCAATTAAAATCACCGGCCACAATCAACAATGTATTCGGAAACACATACTGATACAAATTACAAAAAAAAAAAACTTGCGTTCACGCCGATCAACCGGCGCATACACACACATAAACGTATAACGAATCTTACCCCAATGAATCAAAACACTCATCACCCTCCCCTCCGTATCACGCAACTCATCCAACACACGAATTTTTTTCTTTTTTTTACTAATATCTCCACCCGAGCACTCCTCGCCGCTCCAAAGCTCCAAAAACCCGCCCCTCCCCACTCATTCTGAAAACGCTCAGCTTTTGACACGCAATTCACAAACGATTCTTGAATAAACAAAACATCCCACTTTGACAATACTGACGAAACAATCTCACATTTACGCTTAGAACCAATCCCACGCACATTAACGCTGATACAATTTAAAGACGCGAATTAACAAAATATACTCTATACAAAAACTACAACACAATAGCAAAAGGATTAACACGCACGCTCCACGCACCATAATACGAACACTCTTGAAAAATATGAATTTGCATAGGAATTTTACAAAACACAGACAAACCTCAACAGGCTTACAGGACAAAAGACAAGACACAAAACGTACACTATACAAAAGACAACAACAAAGAAACATACAAACCAAAATAGTGGCTAAATTTGCATACTTGCAACAGCAAAGCTAGCGCTTCGGAACTTTCGGCGCTTCTGAAGGCCCTTCCTGCTGTTTCCTCTTCCTTGGGTCGACTCCCTCTTTAAATAAATCGGTCATTGCCGACCCATCCCCGAGGTTGTCCCAGTACTCGTCTATTAGAGTAGTCATCTCCTCTATAGCCTCAACAATCTCTTCTCCCGGTGCTGTAGCATCACCAATGGTTTTCTCGCCATTTCCTTCTGACTTCTTAGCATCCAAAACTGTTATCTTTACTCGGTTTTGCGGCGCCCCCGCTACCTTTGACGCATAGCTCGCTGGCTTTTCCACGTTTGCTTCCTCGTTGACTACTTTGACCACTTGACTTGGTCGGCGGGTAGGAGCACTGCCAGAACCCAGATATCTACATTTTCGCTTCAAATGCCCCGTCTGGTGGCAAAGACTGCACACTCTCTCCCCTACGCAATCCCTAGACATATGTCCGTGTCCACCACAATTATAACATTCAAGTTCCGGGCAATGCTTTAAGATATGTCCCCTTAGTTGCGACAGGTTAATGGCTGTCGCGGATACCATATCTTCGTCTCAAATCCTTTCACTGTAATGAATGAAGGGACTTCACACTCCAAGCGTATTTCCACCGTTCTTATTCCGTTTTCAATCATCGAGTCGACACACTTGTCCGACGAGACCTTGAACACGTGTCCAAAATCAGCCATAACCTCCTTCAATTCGTCATTCGTAACTTCGTACGGAAGATAGTACACTTTCACTCGAACAATCTTTGCGTTTACCGACGACACCACCACTGGCGTTCTATTGATGACGATAACATCTAAATCCCTCACATATTCCGCGGCGCTTTCCGTACAGAAAGACAGTAAGACTGACCCATCTATAGCTTTTTGAATGCATCTCACCGACGAAATTTCAATGTCCTCGCGTTCTTCGAAGGCGTTTATCACATCACTTTGTGTTAGGTTCGCATTGGTTAGCCTAATCGTTGCTCCTCTACTTCTATTAGTATTATCCATCATATTCTGGCAATGATTCTGCTCAAAAACCCTTCCAAAATGGAATGAAAGGACCTCGCTGATCAGAACAGATTTTTTTTTTTTGTAAAATGTTTATTAAAAATAAGCATTTATAGATAATTTTACAAGTCATAACTCTACTATCCTAGCTATTCCGATTTCACAATTTGATTATATTTCCATTACAGTCTTATATTCATACTTGTTATACTTATTATGCTTATTACCCTTGTTATTCATTTGTTCTTACTTATACGTCTATACTAAGTTAACTTTTGTTGAATATGGGTCAGTTCGCCCAAATGTTGTTTTGCCCAAGTCGTTTCGCACAAAAAAAGTCGTTTCGCCCAAATCGTTTTTCCTACATGTGTTAATATGTGTTAATATGTGTTAATATTTTGAAATTATTGCTCTATAAATGCCCTAATATAAATAAACACTCTATAAAAGTTCAATTGTAGCTTTCATAGTGAACAATCGAGTGATCAAGGTCGTAAGTGAACAACGCGGTTAGCTTAATTTAGGTACCATATTTGCCGGCCCTTGTAAAAAACGACTAACTACTAACAACGATTTACGGCTAACACATGTTTATTTCTTTTGCGCATGCGCAACCTGGTTGGTGCGCTGTTAATTAGCTATAAATAACATAATTTACAAAATAAGTTTGATAGTAGGCACGCTCTAATTGGTTGGCCAATCATATTTTGATTTGCCTGTCAAGACATAAAAATAATTGTTTATTTTATTCAGACAAATTTAAAAAATCTTTTCCATCTTGTCACAGTCGAATGAAGCACGGAGGTTTGTTTGGGAGAAATCTCAGGCCTCGTTTTAATGTTTTAAGCTAACAATCCACAATTATTCTCATTTGTATAATTTATGTTACCAATAAATCATTCAAATATTAAGAATAATGTATAAATAAAATAACCTTTTAAGATCTGTTTAAGGTTTTTTTATGATCTGACAATGATTGATATTGCTAGGATCGATATAACTGAGTTTTTCACATAAATTCAGATGGTGAATATGTTGCCGATCATGTGGCACCAGGCTTATGAATGTAAAATATTATATGTAATAATATGCTTTAATTTATACTAATTCATTACTAATTTGTGTAATAATTCAAGCGATATTACATAAATCATTGCCTTACTAATAATACTTTCTCTATATAATCTTTTTTTTTTTTTTTTTAATTTTTTTTTTATTTGTTTTTTTTTTTATTATATCTACAAACATACATAATGACATACAACACAAAAAAGATAATTAATTTTACAATAACGCCATTCTTTTATCGGGCTTTTAGGATACTCAGTATATCTAATTAAGCGACAAACATATATATTTACATACAGCACGAAAATAATACTTACAATAACTAAATAACAATTAACGCCATTCTTTTATCGGGCTTTTTAGATACTGTACTAATACTCTGTTTTATATAAATTTATTATTTTGCTATATTTTTCTAAATGAGTATGCAACCTGGAATTTTTTTTTGCTATAATATATTCTAATTTTTCATATTCTGCAAGCTTAGCTTTGTAATATTCTAAAGTTGGTATTTTTTCTTGAAGTTTTGTACTATACAAGACATATTTATACAACAAAAATAAAAAATTTTCAAGCATATTGTCATCCGCTCCTAATATTATATTTTTTACACTAAGTTGTGGAATATTAATGTTAACTTTGTTCAGCCAGTTTCTAATGCTAATATAAAAGTTATATGAAACTGAACAATTAATAAAAAAATGCTCTTGTGTCTCGATATAGGTTTTACAAAAGGAACAGTTAGGTGACAATATCTTTTTAAATTTGTATAGTTCGTTATTTAAGAACAAGCAGTTGTTCACAATCTTGTATTGAAAAAGACGCAGTTTATTGTCGATTGTAGTTGTATAGATTCTTGAATATGTAGATGACCACTCAATGTTCGGGATGTTCAATTTACGTGATATATTACTTTGTGATGTTGGAACTTTAACTTTGTTTTTGACGATTTCTTTGTATATCATTTTTGTGTGTACCTTGTGCACTGGGATGAGGTTATTATTCAATCTAATACCTTTTATTTTTTCTGTTTCAGGGAGTCCTGTAGTAGTATTTTTAAGCATTTTTTTCCATCCCGATGGGAGTGCTTCAATGATGATTCTCCATTTAAAATATTCTTTGTCCTCCAATCCTTTCACTAACATAGCCCTCCAATAAGGACCTTTCCTCAAATCCCATATATAATATATCTATTCAGCAATAAGACTAAAGTATATCATTATTGTTATCATTTTTGGACGACTAATATCTCAGGTAATTTGCATGCGTTTTGAATTCATGGTGAGTATTTTTAAATTGTTTTTGTTTTGTTTTGTTTTGCAAAGGAGATGATATCCCAGAACTACTTAAATACCCAACCACAAGGAAAAAGAAACATGCTCAAAATCTTGAAGATATTTATGAAGGTAGACTTTATAAGGAACATTTTGCTCCAGATGGATTCTTTCGACAATCAAGCAAGTCTGCCAAACAGAAAGAAATCCATTTGTCCTTACAAATTAACACTGATGGGGTTGCTCTGTTTCGTTCATCAACGTACAGTGTTTGGCCAGTGTATTTTCTTGTGAATGAGCTTCCACCTAATTGATTTGGCTCTAACCTGGACACCCTCTTCTTGAATTAGCAATTAATTTACCAAGCGTAAAGCACAAATAGAAGTCTTATAGATATCCATCTGCATAATCAATCATTCTTTATATGATGTATGTTTATGTTTGTTGTAATCATGTAAAATATCATAGTTGATGAATACTTATGTAGTTCTGATTACTCTGACTTTCAGGAATCAGCGAAAGAACCGTATTTTTGCTGGACTTTGGTTTGGTACTAGTAAGCCAATTTTCCAGACTTTCATGCAGCCATTTGCAATTGCTTTAAAGGACATCTTTCACAAAGGTACATTAATAAAGTAATAAATTGATAATCATTTATCTTGGTTGAGAAATCATTGGATTTGTACTGGTTTGATTTAAATGACAACTCCATACATTTATGCCCACAGCGGTTTTGTAATTCCTTCAATTTCCTCTCTATGTCATTGAAATTAAGTAGTTTACAAAGTAATGTGAACTAATTGAGGAGGCCTATTTGATTTTAAAGAGTTCACATTACTTACTAAACAAGAGTTTATTTTAAGACACTTAACATTATAAGAAAATACAGTACTTACAACAAACCCCCCTCTTAACATTAAACCATCTAATCAATAAACTATGGAAAAAAAACAAAAAAACACATTTATTATTAAAATAAATGTTGTGTTTTTTGTAACCACTCCCACGAAGTAAATATTTTTATTCCAGTGAAAGGCAAGCAAACTTGACAACCAATAGATTTATATAAAACTGAGGGACTTAAACATTTTTTACAACAGTAAAAACCTATTCTGAGACTGAACATGTTGCTAAAATGTTACCTTACAAAGGGTTGCAAAGAATGAATCACTTCAATTATGTAAATGCAGGATCCACTGCATGGAGCATGGAACTATTATAATAAGCTGATTATATAAGTTAAATTAGAACTGTTCAGACATCATATATTTTACTCTGGACAACCTAACTGTAAATATCTCAAAACATTTTCAAATAATTGTGATTTTGATCTCATTTTAGGAGCACCTGTAACTATAAACAACGAGGAGAAAACGCTCAGATGCATTTTGCTCTTTGGAACGTTTGACGCACCAGGAAAGTGTTTGTTTCAGCATTTTTGTCAATTCAATGGGTATTATGGTTGCCCATATTGTTTAAGTCCAGGGGAATCTGTCCAAACCAGTGTAAATGGGCACACCCTAACCTATCCATTTAATGAGGGTAACTTAGAGACAGGTCATGGCCCAAAGAGAAACCACAAAGAGACACTAAACTTTGCAAGCATTGCAACAAAAGAAACAGCAGCACAGGGGAAGGAAGTCAATGAAAAGGGTGTTAAAGGCTTCAGCTGGTTTATGTTTATTCCAAATTTTGACATAATCAGAGGTTGTGGGATTGATTACATGCATGCCACATTACTTGGAGTTGTCAAAATGCTTCTTCAGTTATGGCTTACTGCATCATACAGCAAAGAGCCCTGGTCTGTAAGCAAGAAATTAAAAGAAATTAATTGTAGATACATGAATATAATGCCACCATCCAGTATCACCCGTCGACCTAGAAGTTTGATTCAGCACCTAAATCACCTAAAAGCATCAGAACTGAGAACATTTCTTTTGTTTTACTCAATCCCTTGTCTTTATGGAATACTGCCTGACCTTTACTTTCAGCACTACATCCTTTTAGTGGAGGCCATTTACCTACTTCTCCAAGATTCAATAACTCCCTCTCAAATAAAAAAAGCTAATTCCCTGTTAAAACACTTCTGCTTAAAACTAGGAGTATTATATGGTACACGTTACCGAACTTTTAATGCACATTGCCTACTACATTTAACAGACAGAGTGTGTGATTTGGGTCCTCTGTGGACACATAGCTGTTTTTGTTATGAAGACTTCAATGGTGAACTGAGACGATTATTTCATGGAACACAAAGTGTTGAAGAACAACTAGTATTAGCTGTGAGCATCCAACAAAAGCTTCCTGAACTCACCCCCCTTTTGGCAGATGGAACCCTGGCAAAAGATCTTTATGACAAATTAGACAATCATAATATTCAAGCAAAAAATGATAAAATGGAAACCATTACTGATGGCCTCTTTTTCCTTGGCTCATACAAAGCTGGAGATGTGTTAAGTGTCCAAGAAAACAATCATTGAGTCATTGATTGGAAAACTGGCCAGAGTGAAAGTTTTCCACAAAATTTTAATGAAAAAAGAAATTGTACATTGTGAAGACTATAAACGTATGAAAAAAAGAAACAATCACACTGTTGAATATCGCTCACATGATTCTATAGCCTATGGTCAAATCAAAAAGTTCCTCAAGTGTCACCCAGTCTGTCCAAACCCTTTTTTTTGTAATGACAGCTGTGTTTGTAAAACTTCTCACTGCCTAGCAGTCATCTATCACTTTGATAAAGATAATAACATAATTCTTGAAGACGACAAGCACACAGGAGCAAAGCTTAACCATCTTGTACCAGTTGCAAAGGAAAAGCGACTTTTGAAAGTTATAAAGATTCATCAGATTGTCAGACTATGTATATATATTGATTGCAAGAACAGTGACACTGCTTTTATTGGCCTTTTCCCAAATCATTATGAAAAAGATTAATTATAAAGAGACATTGCCAACCATTTGTTTTGGTTGTTTTGAGTACTTTTTTCATCTATAATATATTGGCTGTGGTGGTGTACATTAAATGTATACATAAACTATACAACCAAACCAGTTGTACATTTGATGTATAGTTCCTTGTTAATGATGTACGTTAAATGTATACATAAACTATACATTTGATGTATAGTTCCTTGTTAATGATGTATACAAAATGTATACAACACAGTTTGCTTTCAATGTAACATTTTGGTAATTGTATATTTGATGTATACAAAAAATATACAAACACCCTGGTTGTACATTTGATGTATACATTTTAGCCCCAAATGTATACATTTTGTATAACAAACTTTGATAAGGGGGTGTTTTAATAAGTCGACTTGGTGTATAAATCGGCCCTTTAAAATCTAGTTCAAACTCATGATTTTTCCACATATTTTTTGTAGAAGTCGAGCCTTCTATTCTAAAGAGTTTTAGTTGTATTTTGGTCAAACGTGAAATAAAATTCTGAAATTGACACATTTATTGGCACTTGATCGTGATCGCGACATATAAAATCAAAACTATGGTAAATATTTCAACAGTTTTTTTAAATTTATTAGTAAAATTCAATTTAAGATTATAGATTTTTTGAATCTTTTGAATTGAGAGTAAAACCTTCTCTAACGAAGCACTACGAAGCGAGTGGCGCAAATATTAAAGTACGGAGGAAATATCTGACTTCGTCATTACACTTGTGAAATTTATTTTGAAAGTTCTCTAGAAACCTTTTAAATGATATAAAGTTAGTGAGAAAGTTCCTATTTTTGAATATTATCACTTTTTGGTTCAAAGAAAGAAAAAACTGTGAGTTATCGTTGAAAAGCAAACTTACCAAACGTAAACAAAGATTTCACACCTTCACGTTGTCATCGTTTTTTATAAGTTTTCGAACGTTTTCTGTGAGTTGTTTTGCAAAATAATCCATTTTATCATATCACAAACTCCAAGCTAACATCAGAAGTACTTTTTAAAATGTTCTTGCAGTGAAAATGCACTTTTCAAAGCGTTCTCATGGATTCACACGTGCTCACACAGTGTCGACACGTTAAAGTGCTTATAACCCCTAGAATTTCCAATTTACAGTATAATATTTGAAACATAAATAACATATTTTTGAAAGAATTAGGCCGAAAAAATAAATTGTGATTTTTTTATAGCGCTTTAAAGTTTGCGAAAAGGCGTTATTTGGGCTTCCTGTGTAAAAAAAGCCGCGTCCATCAAAAAACTAGTTCCAACTTTTCGTGACGTAGCTTAAGTGAGTTGACCCTTGAAATCTTGTGTGTGCTTTGTGGTGGTTCTATATTTTTGTCAAGCTTTGATATTCTATAATTCTGCAAAATGCCGGATAAATTCGTAGTGTACGGATGCTCTGAAGTATCAAGGAACTAGGAATTGGGTATTTCATTTCCGATGAATTGTTCAGAAGGAAACAAAAGACGATACCGGTGGACCGACTTCAGGTTTCGCAATGCAGTATCACTATAGAAAAAGCTAAGACGACCTACCTACAAACTATGAGCTATATCTTATCGTTTTTGGCACGATGAAAATCAGAGATATGCAGTCGATATTCTTGGTTTATGATCGTACACAAGGTTAAAGAAAAATGTGAAAATAGGACTCGTTGTATTCCCAACTGTGTCGAAATTAAAGCCTACGAAAAGACCACCATCATCGCACACTTGCCTTTGCTCGAACCGAGTCGTCAAACTGGCATCGATACGAACAACTTTATCAGGTTTTGAAGTTAAAAATTGCCTAAAACGAGGTTGTGATTCTGAAAAATCAAAAGCATAAATTTATGACATCAAGAGAATTTTAAGTCATTTAACGCTACTTACGGAACAAGAAAGAAAACATAATATACGAGCAGAGACCGGCTAGCAGGCTAGAAATGGAGAAAAATCTTCACGAATCATAACAAAAAGCCATCGGATTTTCGCCCGTAATCCAAAGCAGTTAGGTATGTACATATAAGTCAAATTCAAAAGTTAATTTTGTGTCTAAAGTGAAGTAAATGTTTTCGAATTTACACGAATGTGTCGTGTACATTGAACGATGGGTACGACTGAATTTCAATATGTCGAACGTGACAAAAAGGACTTGTGCATGTAGTCTTCGTGACAGACTCAAAAACAGTGTGAAAACAGAGTATTATAATTGAGAAATACCTACAACTTGCTATCTTGATGTTCAAATTTTTACTTGATACGAAAAAGATTAAATAATTTTTTACACTTTCAGTTGTCAATAGCCGGTTTCATAAAAACTTTGACGGCCAGCTTCGGCCAGCTTGTACATGTGAAGACGCCACCAAAATATGTCACGAAAAAACTTCCCATAGTCGCAATCACATTTGACGTTAGCTTAACATTTATGCATATATCCGATATATTTATCACGGGAAAGAGCAGACAGAGATATTATACATTCTCTTGGAAATGTAGGATGAAAGTCTCATAGCCGAGAACGAAGATGAATTTACCGGTATTCAACGCAACGACAAGAACAGACTTTAGACACTCAAGTGCACAAGTTTAGGCTATCATTTCTTTGTAAGTGATGCTCTGTTTACTGATCATGAAATACTTTTATTACTTATCTTTATCATAAGAATAACTAATATAATATACATTTACTAACGGCTATTATGATATAGAGAATTGCATTGTGTTGTAATAAACGGCGTTGACATTACTTTTGTAGCGGTAAATCGCCATTCTGCAATACTTACTGAATGATAATTTTGAAAATAATTTAGCTTTACTTACGTGAATGCTAATAATAAAAAATAAAGTGAACCTAATTGTTTAATTGCATTTATTTATCATCTTTCATGGTAAGAATAGCAACTTACAAGATAGATTTAGACGTAGTAATAAACAATGATTTATAAGCTTGTTGTGCGATACGAGTAGACTAGGAGTACAGTATTGTTATTGTTAGTAATTCACGTTCCTTTCGATTCAGACGTGACATTTACTACACATACAATTTCACATCAATGTTCAAATGTTATCGACTTCCAAATAGGAATAGACAATATTTTATTTCTCAAGCCGTATGGCACGGTTAAACATAGCCATCTACATTATCGATGCTCGGTCGCTGTTCTGCTGTTGAGCGGTTCGATTTAATGTCAAAAAATCCGGAAAATAAATCATATGCAGAGTCGTTTTGACTATTTTCTGAACCGAACTACTATGTGACTTTGTATTGAGTTGGTCTTAGTTGGTTTTAGTTGTTTTGAGTCACTTTCGTTGACAAAACTATTACTCGAACAATGTTGAAATACAGGCGCGAAGTCAGCAAGAAGCAAGAAGGCCCCCTTAAGCTACGTCACAGCAAGGTAGTGCCAGTCTCCCCGGGGTGCGCGGAATTTTCTCCCGATCACCAATTTTTGAACACTTATAAAAAAATCACAAATTATTTTTTCGGCCTAATTCCTTCAAAAAAATGTTATTTATGACTCAAATATTCTACTGTAAACTGGAAGTTCCAGGGGTTATAAGCACTTTAAGTGCCGTCTATAGACAAGTCTCTTTTAAAACGTCTAGCAACTTCGATTTTAATAAAGAAAAATTCTTATCCTAACAAAAATAATCACTTTTAATGATTAGTTTTGCTTTGATATTGTGTAAATAATCAACAATTCAAAGAAAAAAGTTTGTGTTAGATTTGATGTTTGACTGTATTGCTTTCGCCCTTTCTTGGACAACTTGTAAATCGGCTGTTACGTTGTAGCCGGGAAAAGATAGAGATTATATTCTAGTCTCATTACTATATTTTGTAATTATAGTATGAAATATGAAATGTGCTTTAGGTTAGGGATTTGTTGGCTTGTATCTTGCAGTTGAAGTTGTGCGAACAAGTGTTTCGATCGGGGGAATTGACTCGAACAGTAGACGCCGTTGGGAGTTGAAATTTTTTTTTTTTTAATGAATTTTCGCATCTCTTTCAATTCTTATATCAATTCTTATATCAACTATCATTCTATCCTTATCCTTATCCTTATTATACTTATTATTCTTATTATACTTGTTATTCATTTGTTCTTACTTATACGTCTATATTAAGTTAACTTTTGTTAACTTTTATATCATTTATATCGTTCTTGTCTGCTAATTCTGTTAACTCTTATACTAACCCAGCCCAAGCATGCGCGCCCTAAACTTCGCTTCCCACGTTTCCCCAAAACTCCGCTCGGAAAGCCTCGCGCGGTCAACCAGAATACGTCCTCTGACCTCTTGTTTACATTGACGAATCACATCACAATACGATACAACGATACGATCAAACGTTGACGATTACGAAATAACCAAATTACATACAACATGCACTCAATCACAAATACTACAATCCCATCATGTTTACGCCCATTCACAAAAGTACACAACAACACATTACTGACATTAATACTAAAACTCTGCGGAACTAAATCTTGCACTACAGACATCACCCAACCCCAAGCACGCTTCACTTTACGACACTCCAGAAAGCAATGATTGATTGTTTCCTGTTCACCACACACCGCACAGTTTATATCTCCGATATTATGTCCCCATTCTTTCAGACTCGTTCTAACTTTCGATATTCTTTGAACAATCCTCCACCTCACTTCACTCACCGTCTTAATTGCCATCGACTTTTTAAATACGCCCCACACATCTTTCCATACTAAACCTTGAACACAACGACTCCACAATAACTCACATCTAGGTTTCACATACACTTTACTAACCATAAATGTTAGTGCTATTTCGTCTTTTGTTCTGTTTTTTGTTGTTTTTGTTAGACATTCTTTTACGCTCTATTTTTTCATTAGTATTCGCGTCTTTTGTATTTTACGTTAACTTAACTTACTGTTTTTGAATAATTAGTTAGTCGGTAGAAACGTTCAACGAAAGCAACTTGTCTTGTAAGTACTTATTTATATTTTTCTTGTACTTTTACTAAACAGATTTATACTCGTTTATTTAAGGAACCGTTATAACCGTTAAAACGTACCGTCAATTGTAAACGTAACGCGTTCAAGATTAATAAACTACAGATTCAAACGTCAAACGGCCGATACAATAAGCGTATACACCGATTTTACTGACATGTCAGCTTTAACATCAAAAGCACGAAGATCAGCCAAAGCATTTACATAAAAATCAGGTAACACCCCAGACGACGGCAACAAATTAGTACGTAAATCAGACAACCCTTCAACTATACTAGCAACACGATTACCTAACAAATATCTCATAAGACAAAACGCCATGCAGCAATCGCGACGTAGCGTACACAAGACATTCACCACATGCAAAGCTCTAATCCTTGTATTGAAATCCACCATACCCAAACCACCCTCCCCAACAGGTAACAAACACGTCTCTCTCTTAATTAGTTCAACCCTGCCCCCCCCCCCCCCCCCCCCCCATAGAAAACCCCAAATCAGTTTATTTACTTCCTTCACAACATAACCCGGAACACTTAAAACTCTCGCAGCATAATCTAACTTCGCCATACCCAAAACTTTGACAATTAAAACCTTACCCCATAGTGATAACTTTCTACCCGACCACCTATTTAACACACTCCTCAGTTTCTCAATCTTCCCCACCCAATTCTCGTCTCTCACATTATCTCCAAACCAAATCCCCAAAACTTTCATCTTAACTACCCACTTCAGCTCCCATGGTTTATCCACCCTCCCTTTCCATTTGCCCACCCACATTGCTTCAGACTTAACCCTATTTAACTTTGCCCCCGTACCCCTTCCAAAAAAGTCAACTAAATCAAGTACCCTCCCTACCGATGCCTCGTTCCTCAACAACAGAGTCGCATCATCAGCATATTGCACCACTTTCGACTCCTTACCCCCTAACCCTGGAACCAAAAAGCCCTGTACCCCTTCCGACGCTCTGATATTGCAAGCTAAGATCTCTGCCACCAATACATATAGCATTGGTGACAGAGGGCATCCCTGCCCAAAACAATGCCCCCCGTTAACGAACCATTACAAATCACTCTAGCACACGCCCCCTCATACAGAACTTTCATCCAACCCCGAAAAGAATCCCCAAAACCAAAACGCTCTAGCACTCTGTTTAAAAACCCTCTGTCCACTCTATCAAATGCTTTCTCTTGATCAAGGGAAAGCACTACCCCCCTTTGACCTAATCTCTCGATATCCCACAACATATCCCTCACTAAATTCAAATTTTCAGAAATAGACCTCCCGGTACCCCACACGTTTGATCCCCTTCTACAACCTCCCCAATCACACCACTCAACCTTCCCCCCAGAACTTTTGCAATTATCTTATAATCGACATTCAGAAGGGAAATAGGCCGCCAGTTACACAGGTCGGACCTATCACCCTTCTTGAACAACAATCTCACCACACTCCTCACCATGCCTTCTGGAAACCTACCCCACTCAAAACTCTTATTCGCTACACTAGATAAAAAAGGCAACAACAAATCCCCAAAGCATCTATAAAATTCTAACGATAGCCCATCCTCCCGTGGTGTTTTCCCCAGCCCCATTCCTTTCACAGCCATTTCCATTTCACTCACATTTATCAACCCCTCACACTTTTCAGACGACTCGATTTGCAAACCCCTCTCTACTTTGTAAGTAATTCGCTCTGCACCCTACACTCCGTAGCCTCTTCCCTAAACAACTACCTATAAAAACTCTCAATAATCCTCAATTTCTCATTCTGATCTACACTCTCTGTACCAAATCATTATTCACTTTCCATAAACCCCTCCCCCTTACCTGTCCTCCCGATTGCAAACTAAAAACCACCCCATCATGATCAGACACCCCTAAAGTATGACAAGGAAAAGTTGCCTATTAACCCTCGAGAGAAATACACCCTATCAAGTCTAGACCCTCCCCCTTGACCCACCCACGTGAAATGTGTAGCTCCCCCATTTAAATGTGTACCCACCCGTCTATTAAATCAAAATCCTGGACAAAATACCCCAGCTCCCTTGAACCCGATCTGTTAGCCCCTGACACACACGACAAATCAACATTACGGGATACACAATTAAAATCGCCCGCCATTATCAGCAACGAACCAGGAAAAACATACGGATGCAAGTCACACAAGAACTGTTTACGTTTACGCAAGTCCACCGGCGCGTACACACATAGAAACGTATAACGAACCCCACCCCACTACTAAAACGCTCATCACTCTTCCCTCGGTATCACGCAACTCATCCACCACTCGAAAATTCTTCTTTTTTTTAAATATTATCCCCAGTCCAGCGCTCCTCTCCTCACCAAAACTCCAAAAACCAAACCCTCCCCACTCATTCTGAAAACGATCAGCCTTAGAAACAGAATTAACAAACGATTCTTGTACAAAAACGACATCCCACTTAGACAACACAGACGCAACAAGTTGACATCGACGCGCAGAGCCCATTCCCCGGACATTAATACTTACACAATGAACAGACATGGAGATTGACGAACATTACAAAAACCTAACGAGTTCATTTCTTTTTTCCCCTTGGTCTTCTTCTATTCCTCTTCATCGGAGGTTGACCAGAGGTCAAGGATTGGTCTGTTTGGGCAGTCCTGTTATCATCTTCACCATCATCATCTGTATATTCATCGTTTATTACCTCGTCAGAGTACTGCGGGATACCATTCGGCGTGACTCTGTTCAACATATCTGGGGTAAACAACGGCGAGTTCGTCATTTCCGCTACAAAGTTTTGCGAGTCCATCTACATCACTACAGTCTGGGATTCCGTCTGAATCCCTGGTACCTGGGAATCGGTTTGTATCTCAATCACGCTGGGCTGTGAAGCCTCCTCTGCACGAGTGCACGTCTCAGCGTAGTGGCCTAAATCACTACAATTGCTGCATCTCGTCCCCGCCATGGACTCGCGGGCAAAGTGCCCTTCTCCATTACAATTGCAGCAGATCACGGGATCAGGGCAGTTTCTCACGTAGTGCCCCTGCTTTTTGCACCTCCTACATTTGAACTCGGGACAATCCATGCCAATATGTCCCTCCTCCTGACATATCCTACAGACTTTCTTTACCGATGGGTACCATATCTTGGCTATGTATTTGCCGAAGGCATATCTCGATGGGACCACATCCTCCATTATCATCATTGCAGTTCTGATACCGTTTTCGACTAGCGGGAGTGAAACCATCATATCTCTTCTAAATGATAAGACCTCGCCGTAATTCTCAAGCATCTTCTTCACGTGCTTGTCTTCAAGTTCATAAGGCAAATCATAGATCTTGACTACCGTTCTCGTCGTGTCTGGCCTGGTTACAAAAACATCACGGCCCTCCAGTTGGATATCTCTCATCTCGAGCAAACTTCGAGGGATGGCCTCGTTGTTGAAGGACACAGCGAATCCTTTCTGCACCGCCTGCATACACTTCACGTTGTTCAGGTAGTTTAAACTCCTTAAGTGATCAATTATCGCTCCTCCAGTAACTGACTCCTCTCCCGAAAACACCACGGTGCGTGACCTATTCAGGGCCACCATAATGTCCCATAAGGTAGGTCGTAAACGTACAAGTGCTTCTCAGCACAGGAAGCCCACTGCACAAATTAACAGAGCTCCGCTACTTGATCTTAGCAAAAAGGCCGAGAAGCGATAACCTTCATTCTTGCCAGCCTGGATCCCAAGCTCCCTCCAAGAGGCAAAGCAACCGTGTGGGTTGGTGCCTAAGGTTCCAGTGGTTCCAGTATGTTGGCAGTAGCTCGACGTGTCGAACGCAGCTCAAAACCGTCGAGAACCAAGAAGGGCGAAGAAGAAGCAAGACATGGCCACCGAGACCTGCTATATATTGCTAAAAGATTCGCCTTATTATTTTGTCTACGGCCATAACTTCCTGACCGATCGACATGATTTTGCTGATCGATAGACATCATGCTGTTTTTGCGACATTGGTTGCTGACCGATCGACATTTGCGTTGCTGACCAATCTACCTTCCTTTTACTGGCCAATCGACACGACTTTATTTACTTATTTCATTGATTGTTTATGATGCCTTTTTGGTTCTTTCGCTATAAACATGTTTTATAATAGTTATAGTTTTATTCTCAATTGATTTCGAAATTTTTACGGACTTATTATTGAAAGTTTTTCGGTTTGAAGTTCTCGCTAGTTTATTTTGCTAAAAATGAGCCAAATGCCTCACTAAACAGCAGTTTTCTTTACCGAAAAGGTTTATTTAATACTTATTTGACTGCTCTTGTGATTTTAAAGATTCAAAGTAAGTCAAGATGTAATTTTTGGTAATGATTATTCAACATTAACTTTTTTTTTCGAATATCGAAAATTTATCGATAAATTTACTCAAAATATACACATAAACAGACAAGTACACAGACTAAATAACCTTATTCTAGCTCTTCAACTTACTTATATGTACCTTCCTACTAGTTATATTTAGTTTTTTCGTATCTTACTATAGATTATTATAACTTTTGAGACGGTTTAACATTGTAAACAAAGCGACTAGTGCGGCTGACCGAAGTCCCGAACAGCTGACAAATCGACACCAACATACGGCCTTTTCTTGAGAAAATATCAACTTTGTTTGGTACTTTTATCCCTTCTTTAAGCTATAAACATGTTTTTAAACAGTTATAGATATACGATAAATGTGTTTTTGATTTTTCACGGACTTATTTTTACATATTTTTTTCGTTCGAAAATTCGAGTTTGATATTTTACTAAAAAGTTAGCGAATATTTCACTATTAATAATATACGATGATTGTATGGACTTTATTACCTATTCTAGTTTATGTCTTAACTAAGTTTTACCTTTCAACTAATAATATTATAACTTTCAAGCCGGTTAAAAATAGTAAACAAAGCGACAAGTGCGGCTGATCGAAGTCCCGAACAGCTGACAAATCGACACCAACATACGGCCTTTTCTTGAGAAAATATCAACTTTTATGCCTTCTTTAAGCTATAAACATGTTTTTAAACAGTTATAGATATACGATAAATATGTTTTTGATTTTTCACGGACTTATTTTTACATATTTTTTTCGTTCGAAAATTCGAGTTTGATATTTTGCTAAAAGTTAGTGAATACTTCACTATAAATAACATACATTGTTTGAACGGACTTTATTACTTATTGCAGATCATTTCAATATCTATTTGTAAAGAAAAAGAACTCCATTTTCTTTTGTAATCCGTGTTTAGTGAATGTAAGTAAGTGGACTTGGCAGTAGCCATTTTCTTGCCAGTTTTGCTGACCTGAATCTACACGTAGCTGACCTATCGACAGACTTTGCTGACCGGTAGACACGAAGCGGACCAATCTACCTTGCTTTTTTGTAAAAATTATTTTCTTTGTTTTCTTCTTTTATTATCTTTTTTTCATATAAAGTTCTTTTTAACCTTGTATAGATATAATTTAAATGATTTTTTGATTTTTCACGGTAGTATTTATATTTTATTTTTTCGTTTTAAAATTTGAGTTTGATATTTTGCTAAAAGTTAGCGAAATACTTTACTAAAAATAATACATTGATTGTACGCACTTTATTTTCTTTTAAGTTCATGTCTCCAACTATTTCAACGGCAAAACAGTCTT
Organism: Metridium senile; assembly: GCA_949775045.1. Classification (NCBI taxonomy): domain Eukaryota; kingdom Metazoa; phylum Cnidaria; class Anthozoa; order Actiniaria; family Metridiidae; genus Metridium; species Metridium senile. The sequence continues at coordinate 1,733,993 of OX459095.1, forward strand.
TGATTCATATATTTTCCATGTTTTGTCCATAAAAAAATGATTGCCAGTTTTGCTGACCAATCTACACGTAGCTGACCGATCGATATACTTTGCTGACCGATAGACACGAAGCTGACCAATCGACATGCTTTTTTTGCATTTTTTTTTTTGTGTTTTCTTCTTTTATTATCTTTTTTTAATATAAACTTCTTTTTAACCTTGTATAACTATACTTTAAATGGTTTTTTGATTTTTCACGGTAGTATTTATATTTAATTTTTTCGTTCGAAAATTTGAGTTTGATATGTTGCTAAAAATTAGCGAAATACTTTACTAAAAGAATATATATTGATTGTACGGACTTTATTATAGATTTAATTTCATTTGTCTAACCATTGAAAATAATAATCTTTGTTTCATATATAACAGATACTATACTGATCTTTTTGTTTTTGCAGTCTCACCAGTGACTTAAGTAGTGCAATAAAGTCAGCATGGTGCGCAAGGGAGGGTTAACACTGTAACGCCGACCTCGCCGGGACAACGAGTCCCGCCTCCCAATGGAAAAGAATTACAGAAGAGAACATGATAATAAGACAGAGCTACGAGTGTCCACAGCACCCGCAACCCTGGTAGAGGAAAATGACAAATGATAATACATGTACACATAATATGAAAAGCGATGAGTTTGTTTTTGGTATTTTTTTTTTTTTTAGAAAAAGAAGGTAGAAAGAACTAAGCCGCAGGAAGGCACCAATCCTTCCTTATTACGACTTAGGCGGAATTGAAATGGTGCACACTTTATTTTTTGCCATATCTGGTCCAAAGGGTGCGGACCTTATCAAAGCACCTCTCTCTCTCCACTTTGGATTGTCTTCCCGTTTATAGATTTCTGGCAGCACCTCATTGAACTTGGCTTGTATGGCCTTTATCTTGACATTTTCAGGAGAATGAATCTCTTTGTTAAAGGTAGTAAGAATACGACGTTCGTCGTCCTTGCTCCAGCACACTCTTGTTCTGCAATAAAAACGAGCCCGTTAACTTTCAATGACAATTAGAATATCAATAAATATAACAATTAAAAGACAATAATTACCTTTTTTTTCGTTCTACTTTAGAGGCTTTTATAGGAGATTCTTCCTCCTCTGGCACCCCACTGACCTCTGCTTTCCGTTTTTCGATGATTTTAAATCCTTCAGTAGCAGTTACTTTCTTCTCAGTCAAATCATACCATAATTGAGCCGTTCTATAAATAAAGAAAAGGTAGTTAATATATTGAATGTATTGAAATGATGTTTGATATTGGCAAACCTTTGACTATGCGACATCTTGGCTGACAGATTTCTGCGTTCTTCCTCAGTCCCCTTGCCGTAGACCGTGGTCGTCCACATTTTCCTCATGTCAGTGGGACATATCTAAAACACAATTTACATGTGAGACCGAAAAGATCATAACAGATACCTCGACCAATAAAATTCACTTACTTTACAGGTGGAGAAGTGACTTCCTTATCGTCCGGGTTGGTCTCCGGGATGATAGTGCGCTCTTGAGTGTTCTGAGTCAGCGTAGTCTGAGTCGCGTCTCCCTCTGATTCAGGGAATAACACCATGGTGCTTGGGGGCTCAGCTTGAGATTCTTCAGTTGGATCCTCAAATAGTAGATTGGATCTATTTGACTCCATGCTATGCATGGAGCCAAAACATTGGTTTTCTTGGAGAGTTGGATTGTCTCTAAGCCAGGAGATGGCTGGGTGTTCCGGTGACAGTGTGAGGATCTCGTCAATAGTAAATGTAACCGGGAATTCCGGGGCATCTACAAAAATTGTGGAGCATGGCAAACCAAGGTGCTTTGTGCCACACAAACCACAGGAACCTTTGAAGGGGCAACGGTAGTTGGTGTGACCCCACCAGTTACAGTGAAAACAACATTGTGGCTGTCCACGATACTTAATGTGCGCAAGGTATGGATCGAGCAGCACAACAGATGGGATGTGATGAGTAAGAGTGATGAGGATTCTACGATCGCCTGTCTCAAGGCCGTCTTTGTCCACGTTCCTAATGATCTTCTGGATAGGACCATATTTGGCGAAAAAGTCCTTGACCTTTTGAAAGTTCAGACGGGAGATTGGATGCAGTAACCACAGTATGAATCGGTTCCGCCTCTGCCATGTGGCAGAAGGCACCACACAGGTGAATACCCTTTACCAGAAGGTTCTCTTTGGCACGTTTGCCGTTTTCTTTGAAGGTGACCCGATAGGAAGAGCCATTTTGAGAGGCCTGAATACACTTAACATGCGGAAAGTCGCCTTTCAAGGCAGCTTTGACGCTTTGGACGACCTCGTCCCGAGAGAGTTGATTTCCTCTCTGATTTATATGTCGAGGAACGGAGAACTTAAGGGTTCCGTCTCTTTTAACATGAAACATTTTAAACTTTTTAACTTTTAAACAACTTTCAATAATGATATTTTAAGAGAAGAGAAAAAAGAAAAAACCTGGACTAGACCCAGAACTTCGGAATACGCTGTTTCCCACAAGTCTGTCTTTTGATTTCTTTATATGTCGTTAACCACAGGAAGCCCAGAAGAGAGTGCCTGACGGCGATCGCAACAGATACTACACTTGATCTTTTTGTTTTTGCAGTCTCACCAGTGACTTAAGTAGTGCAATAAAGTCAGCATGGTGCCCAAGGGAGGGCTAACACTGTAACGCCGACCTCGCCGGGACAACGAGTCCCGCCTCCCAATGGATGAAGAATTACAAGAGTATACATGAGGATTGAGACAGAACTACGGGGATCCAAAACTCCCGCAGCTCTGGTAGAGGAAAGGACAAATGACAACACATTGAATGGATGGACATGGTTTGTGAATGACAATCGAGTGATTTAAAGGAAATGAGAGATGATGATACATATAGTATGAACAGATATGAATGTGAAACATGAATGACAATGGTAATGATTTTATTTTTATGTTTATTTTGAGGGGAAGGATAGACCTAAACCGTAGGAAGGTACTGATCCTTCCTTATTACGGTTTAGGAGAAATAGATGGTAGAAGAATGAGAAGAGGAACGGTAGAGAACTAAGCCGCAGGAGGGTACAAATCCCTCCTTATTACGACTTAGGAGGAGTAGGTGATAGAGAAAGCAAGGAAAGGGGAGAATAGAACTAAACTGCAGGAGGGCACTAATCCCTCCTTATTACAATTTAGGGAAATAGACAAAGAGGGGCATTTGGTAGTCTCTCATGAAAAGGAGACTGTTTTGATGTTGGGGGAGAATTTGCCCAACACATTCCAAGCTCTATGGAAGAGTCGACGGCTCCTAGAGGACTTGAAATGGTTGGCAAAGAGAGCCAGATGCAGGTTGAATCGTGCAATGACACGCGCCTGGACTTGAGCTGAGTCAGGCTGGATGTTATTGAAGCGGAAGTCGTTTCTTGCAAGCCACACACAGTATTTAATGAGTTGCAGGAAATAAACAAAGACAGGGGGGACAATCTCCAGTTCCTGTTCATTGTAGCCAAAAAGATGTCTCGCCCTTAAGGACGGGCTAAGGGGAGTAACTCTAGTAAAGAACAGCTGCGCCCAGAGGAGGAGGGACGTTATGAACGAGCAGTCAAAAAATAAGTGCCGGCATGTCTCATGTGCCCGCTGGCAAAAACAAAGAGGATCAATGGGCATGCCAAAATCAACAAGCCTGTCAGCTGTGTAGAGAACACCATGGGCGATTCTCCAGTTGGTATCAATGCTCTTTCTGTCAAGGGGCATGAAGAAAAGTTGCTTCCATGTTTGGGGCCAGTACAGGGAGCCAAACATTAGAGAGAACTTGTTGATGCAGTGTGGTGTGGGAGCAGGATCCAGTAAGAGGGCTACGTAGAGGGATTTGGTCCCATGCTGTGACACAGGTGTTTTAATCCCAGCAGCCGAGGTGACACAAAACCCCTCCACTGGATCTAAGCAGCCACCTAACAAGGTCCAAGCCTCGATGACCTGAGCCTGGAAAGGAGGCAGCAGTTCAAACGGATAGTATGCAGGGTTAGTGATTACATCTAACAGAGGAATACCATATTCTGTACGGACGATGGCGTCGAAGAGAACAGCCCATTTGGCATTTGGGTGAGCAATGTATCGCTTGACCCACATAGCTTTAAGTGCCAATGACTTGTATTGAAAGTTGGTCAAGGAAAAGCCTCCCTTGCTCCTTGGGAGAGCGAGAGTAGAGCGGGCCACAAGATCTTTTTTGCCTCGCCAAAAGAAGGGAAAAACCAGGTTGTTGACTGCTTTGATGACCCATTCAGGGGTATGAATGAGGGACGAGGTATACGTGCTCTGTTGTACAATCTTACAGTATGTCATGAGCGCTTTTGTTTTTCAAAAAAGAACAGGAGATGGACTGCAGGAGGGCACCAAATCCCTCCTTATTACAGTCCATACAAGAAAAATCGAAAAGGAAAACTAAACACTGGGAGGTCCTAGATAGTCACCCATCCAGGCACCAACCCAAGTCGTCTCGGAAGTAATGATAAGTGTCAAAAACAGGAGGATTCAGAGAGGGGAAAAAGACCAGACTGCAGGAGGGCACTTATCCCTCCTTATTACAGTCTAGACCAAGAGTGTTAGGAGGACGGTTTGGACTTTTTGAGGGTTGTCATTTGCGGGTGCAGCTCAGAGGGGTGTTGTTTTCGTCCTTGGTGATGATGCTGCAACACATGACTAAATGATGGAGTGGAGAAGGCTGGACTTGCGTACATTGGCAGTGACGGTGAGCGAGGAACTTGTGGAAGGCGATGGGTTGCGCCTAATTGGCAGGGACGATCTTGTTGCCCTACTGGTTGTTTTTGTTGTTGGATGTCCGTTGAACAAGGTTCTTTGAGATGCGCAGTGTCGGCTGCTATGTTTTCCCCAGGGTCAGTCTCTGGGATGATTTCCGTTTGTTTTAAAGGTTCAGCCCCTGCATACATACATACATATACATACATTTTATTGGAGCTCCCCATAGGGCTTTTCAGGCCAATTTACAAGTGAAAATATAATATATTAATAGAAAAATCTAATTTACAATAATAGGAAATTTAATATTTGGAATCTAATGAAAATTAACAACTAATATTTATATATTATAATTAAAAACTGTCCTAAGTGATCCCAAGCCAACGTTCTAGCATCGATCCTCTTAAAGAGTTTCGAAAAGCTTTTATGGACTTAGAGTCTTTGAGGGAGTCTGGTAGGTCGTTCCATAACTTCGTACCTCTGTAGGAAAAACTCTGTTGTGCTGTTGCAGTTCTACATTTCGGAATTTGAAGAGTATTACAATTCCGTGTGTTTCTAGTATGAACATCGGAGCGTTTGACGAACATAGATGACAGGTATTTTGGCACAAGTGAATTCATGCATTTGAACATCAGCATAGCGTCACGTAAATGCAATGTTTCCAGGACAGGTAAAAGTTTAAGTTGTTTCAATGTAGGTGTTATGTGGTCATACTTCTTTTTTCTTGACAAGATGCGAGCTGCAAAATTTTGCACTAACTGTAGTTTAGAAATGTTGCTCTTACTAGTACCAGACCATATACTAGAACAGTAGTATAGTTTGCTGAAAACGAGTGAATTGATGACAACGGACAGTGTAGAGTAGTCTAATAGATGGCGGATTCTACTGATCATACACAGTTTACTCATTAAAGATGATACTAGGGAATTGGTGTGTTCGTTGAATGAGAGTTTGCTATCCAGAATGACCCCAAGATCTTTTATTGAGTCTACAATGTTCAGTTCTTTTCCAAGGAACTTTATTGTTGGGATAGTGGATCTCATAAGCATTTGACGGGTACCAAAAACACAGAACTGAGTTTTGTCCGGGTTTATCAGTAGGTAATTAGAACTACACCATGCTGCTACGCGTAATAGATCATGCGTTAGGTCTTCTAGGCCTTTTAGAGTTTCCTTAGTTGAAAAGGATATGTACAACTTTGAGTCGTCAACATAAGATTCTATATTACAAATCTCACAAGTGGATGGTAAATCATTGATGTAAATGTTAAATAGTAGTGGTCCCAGTATTGAACCTTGAGGTACTCCATGGTTTATCACAAGGGGACTGGATAAAGAGGTGTTTATACGTACTCGTTGCACTCTATCAGATAGGTAGCTCTTAAACCACTTCAGTGCAGGAGTAGAGACGCCAAGTGTAGTAAGTTTTTCAAGTAAGGTTTCATGGTTTAAGCTGTCAAAGGCTTTACTAAAGTCTAGTAGTAGTGCTGCAGTGATCTTCTTTTCATCAATAGCTTTATATAACTGGCTCGTGAAAAGGATTCCAAGTGTTTCTGTGGAATGCAGCTTTTTGTTACCACTTTGATGTGATGTGAGCAATTGGTTGGTTGTGAGATGGCTAACCAGCTGGTTATGAACAATTTTCTCTACAACTTTTGAAAGTGCAGGAAGTAATGAAATAGGCCTGTTGTTACTGGCTGTTTCGTGGTCTCCATTTTTTAGATGGGGTATAACCTCTGCAGTTTTCCAGGTTTTAGGAAAGATTCCTTTAGATAGAGAATCGTTTATTAAGTCGGTTACGGGTTGGATAATGTGTGGTAGAGCAATCTTGATGACTTTCATACTAATCTTGTCATGGCCTGGAGATTTATTTGAGGCCATTAACATGATTGTGTCTCTCACTTGTTCGGTAGAAACTTGTTGGTATCCGCGTTGTCGAGGTATCCGCGTTGTGTCAATGGATCGACCAGTATATAAAGGAGGTGGTAAAAGGCATCTTTCAAGCAGCAAAAGAGCCAGAAGCAGAGAGCGAAAACCTCCGTGGTTACACATGAAAAGATCGTTAACATCATTTGTGTGAGGGGTTGGTGGATCCTCGGTAGATTGAGAAAAGAGCTCCATGGTGTTGGCAGGCTCACCTTGGGAGTCGTTAGGTGGCTCAGGATATAACTCCTGCGAATAGTTCGAATTAAGACTCTCCATGGAGCCAAAAAGGTCTTGCTGTCTAAGCTGTTGCGCATTTCCTGCGATGGCAGGATGTTCGGGATCTAGGGTTAGTACTTCTCCAATTGTCATTGTCACTGGAAACGACGGTGCATCGACAAAAGTGATCGGGCAAGAGGAGTGAGGATGTTTCTGTCCGCAGAGTCCACAAGAGCCCTTGAGAGGGCAACGATAATTGGTGTGCCCCCACCAATTGCAGTGGAAGCAACACTGCGGCTGTCCCCGGTATTTTACGTGGGCGATGTACGGGTCCAGGTGTACCTCAGATGGTATATGTTGCGTTAAAGTAATAAGAAGGCGGCGATCGCCTGTTTCTAGTCCGTCTTTATCTAGGTTTCTGATTTGTTTCTTGATGGAGCCGTATTTTGAGAAGAATTCTGTGACCTTCTGGTCTGGCAGTTCGGATGGAAGGTTGGAGATTGTGGCCACTGAATGGGTTGGCTCTGCCTCCGCCATATAGCAAAAGGCGCCACGCAGGTGAATGCCCCTGACTAATAGATTTTCCTTGGCTCTTTTGCCATTTTCCTTGAAGGTTACTCGGTATGAGGAGTTGTTCTGAGAGGCCTGAATACATTTTACATGTGAAAAATCTGCTTTCAAAGCCGCTTTGATGCTTTGTACTATATCATCACGCGAGAGTTGATTCCCTCTCTGGTTTATATGGCGAGGGACAGAGAACTCAAGGGTTCCGTCTCTTTTGACATGAAACATTTTAAATTACAACTTTCATACAACTTTCAATAATGATTTTAAGAAGAAGAGAAAAAGAAAAAACCTGGACTAGACCCAGAACTTGGGTCCAGACACAGGGATCCCACAACCCCACCGATCCGAAGACAAGCTCCAGGTCTGGGGGGAGAAGGAAAAAAAGGACCCCGGGAACTTCAACCGGAGGTCTGATCGACAACGGGAGGAAGTTTGCCTGTATACTCACGAATACGATGTTCCCACAAGTTTGTCTTTTCGTTTGCTTTATAGATCCTTAACCACAGGAAGCCCAAAAGAGAATGCCTGACGGCGATCGCGACAGATTTTTTTTTTTGTAAAATGTTTATTAAAAAATAAGCATTCTTAGATAATTTACAATTCATATCTCTACTAATCCTATTGATCCTACTAATCCTAGCGATTTCACAAATCATTATATTTCCATTGTATACTTATACTAGTTCTACTTATTATATATATTGCTATACTTATTGTACATATTGTACTTATTATACTTATTATATTTCTTATATTTCTTATACTTGTCCTTGTTATATATACTTATTGTACTTATTATACTTATTTATGCTTCTTATATTTCTTATATTTGTTCTTACTTATTATACTTATTATACTCCTTATATTTCTTATACTTATTCTTACTTATAATTCTATATTAAGTTAACTTTTGTTAACTTTTACTAAGATAACTCTTATACTCATTATGCTTGTTATATATACTTACTTATGCTAAGATAACTCTTATGCTATTTCATGCTCATAATACTAAGACTTATCATTCTATGTTAAGTTAACTTTGTTAACTTTTATACATTCATGTCTGCTAATTCTGTTCACTTATACTAATCCAACCCAAGCATGCGCGCCCTAAACTTCGCTTCCCATGTTTTGCAAAAAGTCCCCTCGGCCAGCCTTGCGCGATCAACTATAATCCGTCCTCTCACCTCTTGTTTACATTGACGAATCACATCACGATACGATACAATAATACGATCAAACGTTGCACGATTACGAAATAACCAAATTACATACAACATACATTCAATCACAAAAACTACGATCCCATCATGTTTACGCCCATTCACAAAGGTACACAGCAACACATTACTGACATTAATACTAAAACTCTGCGGAACTAAATCTTGCACTACAGACATCACCCAACCCCAGGCACGCTTCACTCTACGACACTCCAGAAAACAATGGTTAATTGTTTCCTGCTCACCACACACCGCACAGCTTATATCCCCGATATTATGTCCCCAATCTTTCAGATTCGTTCTAACTTTCGATATTCTTTGAACAATCCTCCATCTTACTTCACTCACCGTCTTAATTGCCATCGACTTCTTAAACACACCCCACACCTCTTTCCATACTAAACCTTGAACACAACGACTCCACAGTAGCTCACATCTAGGTTTCACATACACTTTACTAACCATAAGCGCATACACCGACTTTACTGGCGTATCAGCTTTCACAGCAAAAGCACGAAGATCAGCCAAAGCCTTTACGTAAAAATCAGGCAGCACCCCAGACGAAGGCAACAAATTAGTACGTAAATCAGACAACCCTTCAACTACATTAGCAACACGATTACCCAACAAATATCTCATAAAACAAAAAGCCATACAGTTATCGCGACGCAGCGTGCACAAAACATTCACCACATGCAAAGCTCTAATCCTTATACTGAAATCCACCATGCCCAATCCACCCTCCCCAACAGGTAACAAACACGTGTCTCTCTTAATTAGTTCAACCCAACCCCCCCATAGGAAACCCCAAATCAGTTTATTTACCTCCTTCACAACATAACCCGGAACACTTAAAACTCTCGCAGCATAATCTAACTTTGCCATACCCAAAACTTTAACAATTAAAACCTTACCCCATAATGATAGCTTTCTACCCGACCACCTATTTAACACACCCCTCAGTTTCTCGATCTTTCCCACCCAATTCTCATCTCTCACATTATCCCCAAACCAAATCCCCAGAATCTTCATCTTAACTACCCACTTCAGGCCCCACGGCTTTTCCCCTCTCCCCTTCCACTTACCCACCCACATTGCTTCAGACTTAACCCTATTTAACCTTGCCCCTGTACCCCTCCCAAAAAAATCCACTAAATCAAGTACCTTCACTACCGATGCCTCGTTCCTCAACAACAGAGTCGCATCATCTGCATATTGCACCACTTTCGACTCATTACCCCCCGACCCCGGAACCAAAAACCCCAGTACCCCTTCCGACGCTCTGATATTGCAAGCTAAGATCTCTGCCACCAATACGTATAGCATTGGCGACAGAGGGCATCCTTGCCTAATCCCTTTCCCCAAAACAACACTCCCCGTTAGCGAACCGTTACAGATCACTCTAGCACACGCTTCCTCATACAAAACTTTCATCCAGCCCCGAAAAGAATCCCCAAAACCAAAAACCTCTAGCACTCTGTTCAAAAACCCTCTGTCCACTCTATCAAACGCTTTCTCTTGATCGAGAGAAAGAACTACTCCCCTTTGACCCAATCTCTCAATATCCCACAACATATCCCTCACTAGATTCAAATTCTCAGAAATCGACCTCCCCGGTACCCCACACGTTTGATCACCCTCTACAACCTCCCCAATCACACCACTCAACCTCCCCCCCAGAACTTTTGCAATTATCTTATAATCAACATTCAGAAGGGAAATAGGCCGCCAGTTACGCAGGTCGGACCTATCACCCTTCTTGAACAACAGCCTCACCACACTCCTCACCATACCCTCTGGAAACATACCCCTCTCAAAACTCTTATTCGCTACGCTAGATAAAAACGGCAACAATAAGTCCCCAAAACATCTATAAAATTCTAGAGATAAACCATCCTCCCCTGGTGTTTTTCCCAACCCCATTCCCTTCACAGCCATTTCCATTTCACTCACATTTATCAACCCCTCACACTTTTCAGACGACTCAGTTTGCAGACCCTTCTCCACCTTTGTAAGTAACTCACTCTGCACACTGTACTCCGTAACCTCTTCCTTAAACAAATCCCTATAAAAACTCTCAATAATCCTCAATTTCTCACTCTGACCTACACTCTCCGTACCATTTTCATCCAACAAACTATCAATCTCGTTATTCCCACCGTGTTCTTTATTAAGGCTGAAGAAAAACCTACTCGGCTTTTCCCCATCCTCCACCCACTTCGCTCTACTTCTCACTTTGATACCTTCCACCTCACTCTCTACCAATTGCTTCAAACTACACTCTAGCTTGTCTAACTGCATGCTAACGTTCTCACCATTCCTTAGCTTTCCTTTTAATCTTATTATATCCTTTGTAATTATATCCTTTTTTAATCTCTTCACTCTCGCTCTATTTTTGCTATATCTTATGATGTATTTTTTCATACCTTCTTTCAAATCACTCCACTCCTCCCATTCACGCCCAGCACTCAATTCTAACTCAATTTTTAGCCATTCCCTCATATCTCTCACAAAATCCAAATCCTTTAGCAAATCATTATTCATTTTTCATAACCCCCTCCCCCTTACCTGACCTCCCACTTGCAAACTAAAACCCACCCCATCATGATCAGACACCCCTAGTGGCTCATGCCACAAAGAAAACTTACCTATTAATCCACGAGAAAAGTACACTCTATCAAGCCTAGAACCTCCCCCTGACCCACCCACGTGAAATGTGTAACTCCCCCATAGAACTGTACCCACCCATCTACTAAATCAAAATCATGAACAAAATACCCCAACTCCTTTGAACCCGCTCTATTAGCCCCTGACACACATGACGAATCAACATTACGGGATACACAATTAAAATCACCCGCCATAATCAGCAACGAACCAGGAAAAACATACGGATACAAATCACACAGGAACTGTTTACGTTTACGCAAGTCCACCGGCGCGTACACACATAAAAACGTATAACGAACCCCACCCAATTCTACTAAAACACTCATCACTCTTCCCTCAGTATCACGTAACTCATCCACCACTCGAAAATTCTTCTTTTTCTTCTTAAATATTATCCCCACTCCAGCACTCCTCTCCTCACCAAAACTCCAAAATCCAAACCCTCCCCACTCATTCTGAAAACGATCAGCTTTACACACAGAGTTAACAAACGATTCTTGTACGAAAACAACATCCCACTTAGACAACACAGACGCAACAAGTTGACATCGACGCGCGGAGCCCATTCCCCGGACATTAATACTTACACAATTAACAGACATAATGGAGATTGACGAACGGACTAATTACAAGAAACTAACGAAAAACAAGTCATTTTTTCTTCCCCCTTGGTCTTCTTGTATTTCTCTTCATAGGAGGTTGGCCAGGAGGTTGGCCAGGGGTCAAAGTGGAATCTGATTGGGTGGTATTGTCATCGTAGTCATCATCTTCATAGTCATAGTCACCGTTGTCATCGTTGCTAGTATCACCGCCATAGCTCGGGTTTCCAGTTGCAGCAGTTCCCATCAACATCTCTGGAGTAAACAAGGCTACACCCGACATTTGCGAAACATAGTTGGACGTTGCTTGAGAGTCCGTTTGCATTATTGAGACCGTTTCGCTGGCTTGTGAAGTTTCTACGCCTTCTACGACTTCTACGACTTCTACACTCTGCACACGAGTGCATGACGCGGCATAATGCCCGAAGTCTCGACAATTCATGCATCTCTTTTCCTCCATACATTCACGGGCCATGTGCCCTTCACCATCACAATTGTGGCAAATTATAGGTTCTGGACAGTTCCTTGCGTAGTGGCCTTGCTTCTTACATCTTCTACATTTGAATTCTGGGCACTTTATGCCAATGTGGCCTTCTTCCTGACATATTCGACACACTTTTTTGATGAGCGGGTACCAGATCTTTGCGATATACTTCCCAAAGGGAACTCTGTTAGGTACCTCGTCCTCTAAGATCATGAGCGCCGTTCTTGTCCCATTTTCGACTGTTGGGAGTGTAATCATCTTATCCCTTCTAAGAGATAACACCTCTCCATAGTGCTCAAGCATCTCTCTAACCTGCTTGTCGTCAAGCTCATATGGTAGGTCGAAAACCTTGACAATCGTCCTCGCCGTCCCCGGTCTTATTACATACACGTTACGCCCTTCCAATTGGATGTCCCTCATTTCTAGTAACTTTTTTGGGATCTCTTCGTCGTCGAAGGAGACTGCAAACCCCTTTTGGACTGGTTGCAGGCACTTAACGTTGTTTAGGTACTTCAAACTCTCTAGGTGAGTTATTACCGCTGCACCATTAACTGTCGCTTTATCTCCTATGAAAACCACTGTGCACGACCTATCCAGGACTACCATAATGTCCCACAAGTAGGTCTAAAGACACTAAGCTCCTCAACACAGGAAGCCCACTAGTCAAATTGACAGGGCTCCGCTAGATCTTAGCCAAAAGGCCGAGAAGCGATAACCTTCATTCTTGCCAGGCTGGATCCCAAGCTCCCTCAAAGAGGCAAAGCAGCCGTGTGGGTTGGTAGCTAAGGTAACAGTATGTTGCCAGCTACGGCCATGTTGATCAGTTAGCAAGCCGTGCACGTGTCAATTTTCCTTTAGGCGTATTGATCTTTTGGTACTGAAGTAGACAGTAGACATGATTTGAAGTACATCCATTTTCACCGCATGTTCTTTATCTTTTGCAGTCGTTGATAGAATGTCCAGGTTTTAAACAGGACAAGCAGGCTTTCTTTTCATTGAGTAGCTCCCCCTTTTCATCAATCGTCTTCGATTGTACTGTTTTTATTCATCAGTTCAATGATTACAGTTACCGTGAATTAAGCATCTACAATTTGGTGATTTTGTAGTCAGTTCTGATCCATCTGTTCTTTCTTGAATGTTTTCCACGTGGTACACAGCACGTGTTAGAGCGGATTTCGTATGACTGTGCAACGTACGGTACCGTGCCGTGACCGTGTCGTAATTTATATAAAAAGATTCGAAGTTTTTGCCGTGACCGTGCCCTGCCTTTACGGCCGTGCCGTGTTCGTGCCGTAGTTTCTATAAAGACATTCGAAATCACTGCCGTAACCAACCTGTGGTGTTTTGATAGGCACAGGAAAAACTCTCTAAATTTCATTTGTACTGTACCGTGCTGTGCCCGTGCTGTTTGCACAGTCATACGAAATCCGCTCTAGTGGCCCTGGCGCACAAATTCATGTTGCCCGCCATGAACCCGCCATGGTCAACGTGCCTGCAGAGACGACTTGGCAAACTATGTACGTACTGGGGGCTCGCGTTGCTCCACTCTGGTGCAGACCAAACAACAACATTGCCGTACATGAGAGAGAAAAGTACAGCCATCAGAAGCCGTCGAGAGGAAACGAATATCTGACCAGTGCGTGGCCGCTTTGCATGTCGTACGTACCTGTCCAATCGGACATCTTCCACATGTCTGTACTTCTAGGTCTGCCTGGACCGCAGCCGCTCGCCTAGCGTGGTGCTCAGGAACAATTCCCTCTTGGCGGGGGGTGCACCAGCGCTGTTTTGTTGGTCGTCAAGGAGCAGCTGCCGGCCCGAGCAGAACCTCTTGATGTTTGTGATGAACGTCCTCTTCGCCTCTCCAACCTGCCAGAAACTCACTGGGCCATCCTCGCCCTCCTTCTCCACGACGATAGGGCGAGGCAGCTCCAGTGAGTCCAGGACAAGGTTGTTGAGGTTAAACACTGATGGCGTAGGCGAGGGGGGAAGTATGCCCGAGTTTCGGCCAGTACATTACTCACTCCCCCTCGCCGCTCACCTCGTCAGCTTCATTTCCCAGCTTTCTTTACTCAGAAGGGCTCCCTACAGGTCGGAGAGAGAAAATAGTTACTGATGATGATGATGATGATGATGATAGTAATAGTGGCTAGAATCCATGTAGCATCAACCATTCCGAAGATTTAACACCCTACAAAGTGGAAGGCTAAAACAAACCAAGAAACGATTGAATTCATACGCTCAAGTTTGATAATTTTTTCTTTTTTAACATAATTCCGGGATATATATTCACTGGCGCTACGTAAATGTCAGTCTAATGTGAAGAGTGACTAATGTACTTCCTTCTCTTACCTACAGCTCAGCGTCGTGTGTGATGTTCGCCGCCACGTTGCACACGGCAAGGTGTCGGAGGCACGCGTTGGTGGCCCTGGCGCACAGGATCACCTCGCCTGCCATGAACCCGCCATGGTCCACGTGCCTGCAGAGACACCTTGGGAACCCGTGTACGTACTGGGAGCTCGCTTCGCTCCACTCTGATGCCGACCAAACGACATGAAGGATACATGAAGTTCGTGAACGAAGATATAATTTGCTTTAAAACTAATATAGAACATATACTAAAGTATGAGTAAATGAACTATTTACCTGTAGCTTGACTTTATTCCTTTTATCGTCCTCGAATTGTATTTAAAAAATGGCGCCTTTAATAAATTTAATTTTATACAGGCCTAGTCTCTCACGGACTTTAAGCATATTACGTCATACATTCGCCCGTCGAAACTATATCTACACTGGGTAGGAACCTCCATCAAGGTTGCCATGATACATCCAATCACACAGCTCTTATAACAAAAGGGTATTGTTTAGGCTTTCGTACCATGAGACTTTCTTGAGGGGAGGGTTGTAATTTTTACAGGGGAGGACTAAAGTTTTTGTGTGATACTTCCGCTGCTATTCCGCTCTGTTAACAACAAATATGCTAAAAGAATAGGTAAAATGCTCTCAAAGAATGCTTAAATTCATTCGGGTGAAGCTAGTATAGGAAAATTATTTTTTGGTGTTACAAAATGTGCACAGAGATGTGTTGTAAAGGGAAATACTTGAATGCTAATGTGTTTCTTATATTCTAATGAGGTCGTTGACAAGAAATATAACGAATTCACGTGCATACGTTGTTACAATATAAAAACCGTCATCTTTAGAAAGAAATTCGTTAATTGTGTTTACATTGTAACAACGTATGCACGCATACGTTATAATTGTTCTCAACGAGCTCATTAGCATAGAACAAATATATAGGCATACAAGAAGCTGCTTATGTGAAACTACTCTAATGCCTCAGATATCATTCTTTTCTGATAGGTATTATAATTAGAAACAAGAATTTCTTACTGTATTGAATTATTTCGTAACACGAACTTGCCGATTCTGTAGTACGTTATCTGGAAAAACATATTTTTCATCTGTATTTTTCTTTTTTTTATAAAATTGTTAAAAAAGACACTAGAGTACAAACACTTAAAGTGTGCAATACTATGTACTATTTACCACTAAATAGTGTTGATTAAACAATAGAGAACAAAAGAATTTGCATAATTTAGCAGTATTTAGTGGTATTTATGTTGCACACTTTTAGTGTTTGTACTCTATTAAAAGTGCAGTTCTTAAAGTAACAACAGCTCCTCAGCATTTTATAATTGCATCGTCTGGTCGTAAAATAATCTAGAAAATATGAATGTAAAAACCATAAACTATTTATAGCTCTCGGCGGTGGCTCTTGCTACAATAAACTGAATTTTGCAAATATTATGATTCCGCGGTCATTGAAAACTTGTACCTTACCCTACCCTAGAACGTACATTAAATGTACGTTGAAAACTTGCATAGCAAAGTTCTTACAGCATAGCACGAAAGCCGAGTTAAGACTTCCTACCCAGTGTAGTTATAGCTTCGAGGGGCGAATGTATGACGTAATAAGTTTATAGTCCATGAGAGACTAGGCCTGTATAAAATTAAATCAGTATTGTAGCCGCCATATTTAAAATACAACTCGAAGGATTTCAAAGGAATAGAGTCAAACACCCAAGGTCAAACAACAGGTAAGTAGTTCATTTATTCATACTTTTTATATGTTCTATATTAGTTTTGAAGCAAGTAATGTCTTCGTTCACGAACTTCATGTATCCTATCGCTCATGGATACATACACGATATTATGATAAATCACGAAAATGAAGATTTCTGGTTAATTTTTTTAAAAAGAGAAGTTTGTATTGTATCCCCACAATGTTGTATTTTTCAACTGTTCATTTTAACTATTTGTTTTGAAACGCCAGAATTTCACCCACTCCCCATGTTTCGCGGAACACAACATCAGAGAGACGTACACGGTCAGTTAAAATGCGTTCTCTGATATCATGTTGACACAGACGAATGACATCACGATATGAAACAACATCCCGATCAAAAGTTGCACGGTTACGAAACACCCAAATAGCTTTCAACATACATTCAATAACAAAGACATTTATCACATCATCTCTGCGACTCCTCACAAACGAACAAACGAACACATTACTAACATTGATACAAAACTCTCCTGGCAAAATACTCTGTAAAATAAACACTACCCGGCCCCAAGCTATTTTCACTCTAGACACTGCACACCCTGTCTCTACGATATTATGTCCCCACTCTTTCAAGGTCACTTTAACTTTCGTCACACCATGCACTATCCTCCACCTCACTTCTGTCATAGTTGTGATTGCCATAGATTTCTTAAAGGCACTCCACACATTTCGCCAAATCAGAACTTTTGCCCTATTATACCACATTCTCTCACATCTTGGTTTGACATACACTTTACTAACCATGAGCGAATATAGCGCATGTACAGTCACATCAGCTTTTACATTAAAACCTCGAAGATCTTCCAACACCCTCACGTGATATTCCGGAAACACACCAGACGAAGGCAACAAATTATAAATAAATAAAATAAAGCTTTATTTATTCTTGAATGGCAAATGCAATTTGAAAAACTCAAAGATTTAAATATATACAGCAATTAAAATAATAATGATAATGATAATGATAATGATAATAATAATAATGTACTGGGATGTACCTTTCCAACTCCAGAAAGCAGTTGTTGACAGCATCTCACTTTCGACGACACTAGTTGTGACACTTCTTCAGGTGACAAAAGGTGAAAACAAGACAATCTACATGTAGTAGAATCATTATCAGAAGAGTAAAAGGTGCCAGGGTTGCTCGTTATTGTCGCACGAATGGTTTTGATTTTATCAACAAAGAAGTCATTAAAGTTCTGAGCGAGCTGTTGATCAGATGGACATGGGAAGTGTTCCTCAGGTTTACGATTGACTAGTTTGTCGATGGATTGGAATAGCGTGCGTTGATCGCCCTCTTTTTCATCTATTTTCACGGAGTAGTAGGACTCCTTTGCATTCCTAACTAGATCATTTACCGGACTCCTTTGCATTCCTAACTAGATCATTTACCACGTAGCACTGTTCTGTATAACGTTGATGATCAGAATCACACTTAGTACTGCGCCTCTAGAATATCAGGAGTAAACCATGGTGAATGTGGACGAGATGCAACCAAGCGTTTATTTAAAGGTGCATAACTATCAATCAATGATGAAAGTGTGTTGTTGTAGTGACAAACTAGAAAGTAAAAACATCCATATCACAATCACAGTACGACTTTAACAAATCAGAAGAAACAAGGTCACTAGTAAAATCATCCATATTGATAGAGCGTAAATTGCGTGAAGTGACTAGTTTCTTAGCAGGACGTTTATTAGGAAGTTGAAGTTTACATTGAACAGCAAGATGATCAGATAGACCGGGGTCGGTGACAACAAAGTCACTGACAATATGATCTTCATCTCTGGTTATTACCAGATCAAGAATGTGGCCACGTCGATGGGTGATGGAGGATACATTTTGCACCAAATTAAAGGTCTGAATCAAGTCGAGAAAACGGCGTGACATGCTATCATCCAAAACGTCAACATGAAGATTGAGGTCTCCAGTTATAAGAAGATATCCAAAAGATGTTGATAAATGACCAAGATATGCAGCAAACTCATCTAAAAATGAAGAAAAACCAAGTCTGGGAGGTCTGTAAATTACAATCAGACGAACAATACGACTGCTACATTTAAGTTGGAGCTCCATATGTTCAAAAGATGAATAAGGCTGATGGGGTGACACTTCAGCATTGAACAGATTCCGTAAAACAACAGCAACTCCACCTCCATTAGAAACAGGGCGTGGTACATGGTGAATATTGTAACCAGTTGGACAAATTTCACGAGTATGGAAATCATCAGACTCGTCGCCATTAAGCCACGTTTCCGTGATCGCTAGAATATCAATGTCCGAATCAGACACAAAGTTCTTGATAATACGTGCTTTGTTTCGTATTGAACGGGCGTTCAAAAGGCAGAAGGCTGTGTTATCTTGCAACGTTACACTTGGTGAATCAGAACAATGGCTTTTGTTCGGTTGTACATAGATTAATGAGCTTGTTGTTATCGGTGAGGTTGTCCAGGTGGAACGAACAGCATCTTGAATATTTAATAAGCTACGATTTCGTTGTGAAATGTAGGTTTTGATGGGATACGTTTTACCGGCATTTAACTGGACTGTCCTCCTCGACATCCACGAGAACGACGCAAAATACCCAGAGATTTTAAAGATGACCAAGTAGAGTAGTCCAAAGGTAGTTGGTGTGTTGAAGTTGCACAATGGCGGGAAGTTTAAATATCAACAGGAGATAATTTCCAGCTCGTACATCGCGATAACAAGAAGTTTCTTGAATATCGAATCATGATTGAATCCAGAGAATGTTTAGTGAGCCAAATAGAGTTGAACTGATTTGAAAATTAACGTTGTAAATGACTTAAAAGCAAAAAACTAGAGAGCTCTAAAATAGGCATCCTGCTGGCGCTAATTATATACAATATTACTGAATGCTAATAATTTACATATATAAAAACTGAATATCAAAAAGTGAATAATTATGTACATTATTTGAAATCTAAAACCACAAGTCATGGAGATGCATCCCATTTTTTAAATGCATATGGAAGGAAACTGTTTTGAAAACGTTTGGTTCTGCATTTGAGAAGTGAAGTTTTCCTTCGGTTCCGTCTGGAATAAACTGACTCGGTTATTGTAGGTAAAAGGTCTTCAAGTTTGTCATAGGACGTCTTTATGGTTTTATAAAACCGGGGACATAACTCCTCTCTGCGCACTTGAACAGTAGGTATACTTAGATGAGCAAGCCGATCATGGTAGCAAAGTTCAGGAAGCATGATGACTTCCCCACCCAATTTTCATCTCTTACTGCATCCCCAAACCAAATCCCAAAAATTTTCATTGTTACCACCCACTTATTCCCACAAGGTTTATCCGCCCTTCACTTAAAACTGCTAACCCATTTTGCTGCAGATTTACCCCTATTGAGTGTTGCCCCTATTGAGTACCCCTCCCGAAAAAGTCTACCATATCTATGAACGAATGCATAGACTTTATTTAATGAGGGTAGCATGTGACAGTTTTACAACTGATGACCCTGTGGCCCTCTTAACATATACTGAATACATAGATATGAATATGAATATATTGAAGATATACAATAAAGTACTATTATTAATATATAAAAATATGAATAAAAATTCTGTCACCCTCCCTATCCAATAATAAATGAAATAGAGAACTAAAATAAAGTAAAAGTTCTAATGACTAAAATTACTAAGAGATGTATTATTTGTCTGATGTTCTAGATATTTCTAATTTAAAAAATCATAAAATTCATTGATATTAATTATGTTAAGTTATAAATATAGGTATAAATCTGATATTTTGTTTTTGCTTATTTAATAGATTTGTTTTTGCTTATTTAATAGATTTGTTTTTGAATGTTTTAGCGTCTTTGGCTTCTTTAAGGTATTTCTCTAAGCTGTTCCATTCTTTAATCGATCTTGCGCTAAAAGTTCGCCCTCCCTCTGTTACTTTCTTGAAAAGAGGACAATATAGGTTTAGTTTACTGAAGCGGGTGTTCCTAAGATGAACGTCAGAGTTTAGTTTGAGGATTGATTTCAAGTATACTGTTGTATTTCCTTGGGTTCTTTTGAAGGGTTCTGCATCCACTATTATTCTTGCAGCTTTTTTGTAATTTAAGGATGGTATTAAGATTTTCCTTGGAGGTTGATGTCCATGTGTTAGCTCCATATAATAAAACTGATTTGATTACAGCGTTATAATAAATTAGTCTGGTTTCTTTTTAAGTATGGACTTGTATGTTAAGACCGATTCGTTTTGAAATCTTTATTGAAAGATTTTCGCAGTGGTGATTAATGTTTAGGTCCTCGTCAATTTCTACTCCTAAAAGCTTATGTGATCGAACTCTTTCGGTCTGTGAGTTATTCATTTCGATGGTCAGGTGCGGATCGTCATTGGTTTGATTTTGATCGTCTTTATGCCTTTATTAACATTTTATAATTATTATATATGATCAATTGTGTATAATTAGAAGAGGCCTTCTTATTATTATAATTCCCTGCAGAATTTTATTCATTCATTTATTCATCCATCAATCAATCCTTTCATACATTTTTGTGATATTGTTTTTTTTTTTTCTAACATATTAAAGTATGTGATATGCACCTGAACTACTTAGAAATCTACCACTCTGTTTATTTGCTGCTCAATAAATGTGAACGAGCCATATTTTGCACAATAGCAGGGAGAGTAACATCTACCATCATCAGCAAGCACCCAAATCATTCTCCATATTTCAAAGTGTATTCCATAGTTGGGTTTGCTGCTCATTCCATAATTGTATCACAACAGGATTGACATAGAAACCAATGTGACGATAATAAGACGTTGATGAGACACAGGACACATTCATAAATTTAAACCTCCTCAACACCTTGGCAATACAGGATTTTAGATAATAGTCATTTAATAATGGTGTTAAAAAATGTAATTGTATTGTTATAATTTGAACAGAGTCAATTCCAATGTTACATTCTAGCTGAAAGTAAAAGACAAGTAGAGAACAACAGGTTCCCAACAGACTGTAAATAATTGTAAGAGGCAGCTCTCAAATACAATGAATTCTCTCTCCCTATAGCTACTTGCTTTCTGGTGCAGTTCTGTTTACTGGATTTAAAATATCACATTTAATTTAATTGTTGAATCAATTAAATGAATTTGAGATAAACCACTATCCGCAAATATTTAATGTTGATTCAGACGAGTCAAAACGTAATTTTTTTTAAGAAAACGAATATCTCGAAAGGAAAACGTTGTTTAAAGTTCTTGGCACATGGGTAAATGAACATCTTAAATGGACGGATCAGATCAAGCATCTATCATCATCATGTTATGCTGTTTTAACCACCCTTCGAAAACTGAAGAATTTAACACCACCCAATGTGAAGAAGCAACTTGCGGAATGTTTAGTTCTATCGAAATTAGACTATAATGACGTCGTTTGCTATCCCCTCCCACAATACCTTCAAAGAAAATTACAACGAATTCAAAACGCGGCAGCTAGCTTTGTACTTAATAGATATACCACCGAAAGTGACGTACTACAACGTCTTATGTGGCTCCCAATTAAAGAGCGAACAGAATATCACCTTCTCCGCCTAGCCCATAGGTCACTGTGGGATCCATCATTTCCAGACTACCTAAAGATAGAAATACGCAAAGTCGGCCGCCAGTTACGGTCAAGCAGTTCCATACACTTAGTAGTCCCACTTGAAACTGGAACCTTCCAAGATAACTGTGCAAAGCTGTACAACGAACTTCCAGGAATTACCCGAGAAAATAAAGACTTTAAAAATTTGCAAAACAAGTGTACAAACTATTGTTAAACAAAGCTAAAACACGCCTTGGAATTTCATAACTTTTAGATTATCATACATTCATATACACAACTTTTATACTATTTCCATATCACTATTTATTTTTCTATTTGACAATCATTATGTTACTTTGAAGATGTAGAGCTACCCTGTAGATAAGCTTCAAATAAATCATCATCATCATCATCATCATCATCATTATCATTATTATTATTATTATATCTTTAACCAATGCTCCACGAAAAACCTCAATATCGAGCGCTTTCATTAAAAAAAGTATAAGTCCAAAAGTTCCTATTACTTCGCCGTCATTTCTGCACATACAGCTATTTCAAAAAACGTTGAATACTGAATAGTGCATTCCAAGACCAAAGGGCATTGTGGGTCTTCTTAATTTAGATGAAATATAAATATACATCGATATTTACTCCCCATAACTAGCTTGTATATTGTTTAGAATGGAATGCGCTAAGAATATAATAACTAATTATTATTTATTTCACTTTAAACAATATTTTCTGTTCCAAAATGCATTTGGGTCTATCAATGCACTATTCAGTATGCAGTATTCAGTATTCTACGTTTTTTGAAATAGCTGTATATGTGTTCAAAACCGTGTCCAGTTTTTTCGATAAAATGCTTCGTTCTTGATTAAATGTGTTTCAAAGTCGACTCATTGTTAAAACTTCAAGTTAAATAACAAAATGGGCCATAACTCTAAAACTAAGCATTTTATCAAAAACACTGGACACGGTTTTGAAGACCAATATGTGTTGATTGACATAACGAAGAAATGACGGCAAAGCAGTATGAGCTTTTTGACTTATACTTTTTTAAACACTCGCATTGAAAGCTGTCAATTTTGAGGTTTTTCGAAGAGCATACCTTACATAAAATTGTTGTATATAACAAAACATACAGTCTTATTCTTTGTTATATAAGCTTTAAAATGATATATAATATGTCTATTATTATTGTAAAATGACGTGGTAAACACACTTTAACTGAGAGCATGTGAAAGCACACCGCGAACGTGGACCGTAACCTTAACAACGAATATTTATAAATAACTACCATTTATATCTAGTAAATGTCATAACATAATCAGTGTTCAATCAAGCTCTGGTCAGGTGAATACTACTGTTGAGCGATTTGTTCTCTTATTTCCAGTTCGTTGACGTCTTGCTTTGGTTGCCACAGTTGTTACGCCACAAAATGTAATAACTCGCACAAAATGTAAGACTAACACAGAATGTAATACAAACTGACACAAAATGTAATAACGCAAAATGTAATACAAACTGACACAAGATGTAATAACTTTATTATCGCAAAATGTAATACATTTTGACACAAAATGTAATAACTTTTTTAATGCAAAATGTAATACATTTTGACACAAAATGTAATAACCTTCAAAACAAAACAAGAATACGTTATCATCCCTTACGTCATCTCTACGACATCGCTTACGTTGTTTCTTAAAGGTAATGAATAGATTTGACAAATTGGCACGAAATATAAATCACAATAACTTCTCTATGTTGTAGAACATTGAACCTTTTTTGTGCAAACTGACTTTCTGTCTAGGGAAGAAAACTCAACGTACGTGCTTCAAGTTAATTGATATGATGTACACTCTCGGACAAACCCGAGTCAACGTCTATTTTAAAATGACAAAAACTACTTAAGTTACAAGCTTTTTTAACAAGAGATAGTTAGACACCAAAAAAAAGAATATCTATAAAACATTAAGTATAAACTGTTTTTTTTTGAAGAAAAAAAAAAGTTTTGAAAAAAAATTCAAAGCAATACAACAACCAAATTGATAACGAGAGAAGGAAAAACTCGAGTAACATGATAGGACTTTTCCACTCGTCTTGTGATGTCTGGTAACAGCAAATCTAGGCGACATTTTAATGGATGTCCCATTAACATAACTGCTGGTGAATTTCCAGTGGTTGCATGAGGACAGTTGCGATACTTTAACAGGAATGTGTCGAGCTTGTACTGCAGATTTGCAGAACTTTTGTTTTCCTTTCCAATGTCAGCCCACTTTTTACTAGGAGTTTCTTCTGAGTGCTTTGTTCTTTAATTCCACACACTATCCGATCACGAATCATATCATTTAATTTGTCTCCAAAATTGCAGTGTCTTGCTAATTTCTTGAGACGCGCCACAAATTGTGCAATCGACTCGGATTCCTGAATGGCAGTGTAAAATCGAAATCTTTCAGCTATTTCCACCTTCTTTTCTGTAAAGCGCTCTTCTAATACTCTTGAGATTTCTTGCAGGGACTTGTCTTTAGGTTTATTGGGATAAACAAGGTTTCGTAATATGCCATAGATCGATGGACCGATCATCGCCAGTAGACATGCAACTTGTCGTTCCGGTGCGATGTTGTTGATGACTAAGAACTGCTCAAACCTTTCAAAATAACATTCCCAGTATTCCTTGCTTGGATCGAAGTTGTCGAGTTGACCAACGATAGTTGTCATTTGAGGTGTAGCGTTATCCACTTGGTCGGGCATTTTGTCGTTCGAACGTGGGCCGTGATTTGATGCACGATCGAGTATTTCTGTGGATTTTCTTTTGAATTTCGACGAATATTTCGCTCTACCTATTCCCTAATTCCGGAGGGAATTTTTACACAAAAAATGTTTTTTTGTTAAGTTTTATCCTCGTCGCCAATATGTTGGGTATTGCACAACATAGATTACAAACATGCGACGGCCATCTTAGTTTATTACAAGACAACTTACACCGGGAACCCAACAATACATGTACATTACATGACACAGGTAACCCGGCCAATATACATCAGCATTCAAGGCATGCATTTGTGGAGTTAGGACAGCATTCCTGAATGGGGCCTGTTGGTGGACTCTTAGAGGGTAAGCAGGATCACCATACAAGCACATAGGGTTACCAGCAGTAGAATAGGCATGCTGGTTTAGCTGTTGTAGAAGCCCAGAGTCAGCCAGCATACCAGCATCATGCTTTCTTCCCTCTGAATAACAATAAAGAAAATTCAACATATTAGTATGATTCGATATAATAATTATGATAATAGTACTAATAATAATATAAATAGTGGTACAGTATGGCAGTGGTAGAATTCCCCAATTATATATATTTTCAGACAACCTGCATAACAAACATCAAAAACAAAATATAAATATTAACAAAACCGTTGAAAGAATGAGAAAGAAATGAATGAGAATTATCATGATATTTTATGATCACAAAGAAAAATATGTTATAATTTGACTTACCAACTGGGCCAAACAATTGGGCAATCATTCCGTTAGGCAGGGTCACTGACCGGGATTTAATTGCGTGGACTCTCTTGTGTCCATTATATAGAATTCTCTGGTTTTCTCCAGGTCGACAAATAGGTCTGACAGTTCCGTCAATAAAGCCAAAACAGTTATCTAATGCGCCACCGTTGTTTTGAATTACTTCAGCGTATGACTCCAGTTTAAGAGGATTGAGGAGTGTTTGATTCCATCCCGTTGTTCGATGGTGATGAGAATCATAAATATCATCGATGACACTATTGGTTATCATGCTAAGGACAGGAACGGGTCTTGCAAATAGAGGGATCATGTCGCTGTATCGACACGGGTAGGCCAGCCGTTTGAGAACTATGCAAAGACCCTCCATCCCATCACATATCAATCTTTGATGGCAAATTATCTTATCTGGAATGTCTAATGCTTCTTTCAGCATGTTTAGGTCGTTCTTTTCAACTCTAAAGTCAGCTTTACACAGAGCAGGATCCATGCTCACGCTGTCGCCAACCACCCCCTAAATGTACTACTAGATCGTGGGAAAAATGTATATGTTACCATATCTCTTCACTCAAAAATGATTTTCGGATCAAATTTGGGTCACGGTGAGATATTACTGGAAGCAATATATTGACATATGTTTTACTTCAAAAAATTGAAATTATGACGTCATAAGCTAAATTGCAACATTTCTACGATGGTCGTGACTGAGGAATAAATTTAATTTATCTTTTAAAAATGAAAGATCAGAGAGAGAGAAGATGAAAACCGAAAACAGAATTTCGTTAGCATTAATTGATGAGGAGTAAGAATTTTTAAGTTAAATTAAAATCTATGACGTCATTATCCTTTGTCAATTCTAAATAATTTTTTTTTATGTCTTTCAAAAGTTTGATTAGGAACGAATACCGATTCCCAATACAGACCTAGCCCAGTGCAAAAGTTTGAGTCACATTTAAAGGGAAATGGTTCTTTCATTCTCTTTTTTTTTTTAAAACAAAAAAACAGTGACGTCATTTCATGACGTCATATTAAGAATTTGCTTAATTTCTCTCCATAGAGAGGGACATTCAAAAATCTAAAATCATACGATTTTAGAAGGCATTTGGTAATGTTTAAACGATGAATGGGTATATTTAATGCCTTACAGAAAATTTTTTATCAAGGAGTTTGTTTTACCATATGTTTCTATAAATAAGTTATTGAGGGGGAGGGGTGGGGACCCAATCGTTTGATCTCTTATAACTTCACAAATATTAATCTTATCGAAAAACGGTTTTCACATTTCAAACTACCTTGTACTAATCATTCAAAATAAGTAAACGAAATGAACAGAATCGTGATTTCCAATTATGTAATAAAATGGTAACATTGATTATGACGTCATACTATCAAATTTGTGTCATCAAAATTTATCAAAAAATATTGCCACGATAGTTCCTGTGTATTGACAAAGTTTCAGTGATTTATGTCTAAAGCTTAGAAAGTTAATAAAATTTGAATGTCAAGTAGTACATTTAGGGGGTGGTTGGCGACAGCGTGGCTGTCCAAGTCAAACTTTTCGTAGTCTTCGTAACCAAATGTTGGGTTTTTTGAAGTGTGTTCTTCATATAAAATCAAAAATTCCTCTTCGTCAATGATCCCATTGTCGAAATCTAGGAGTAACGCCTCCCTAGTCGCTTTAAAAGAGCTCATTTTCGCAAACTAAAGTTATGAAGCTTTGAAGTGTAAACACCGCATCACATGCAAGCTTAAGGACAACACGAAGGCGCGAGCGATGGCCTCCTCGCTCCAGACCTCTCTCGGATTTCACGTCCGCGTTATGTTCTGGCGTCTTGATGCTTAAGGTCCCTAATAACAATAACAACAATAACAATAATGGTTTATTGGGTGTTCCACTAGGTGGCTCTTATATAACCAAATCTAACTAAAATAAATAAATCTACTATCTAAAATATGTACAATATCAATAAGATAAAATATTAGAATGAAATATATACAAAACAATAATTATATACAATAATTATATAGAGAAAATAACAATGATAGTATTATTAAAAAAAAATTGGTAATCCCACCCTAAAATCCCACCCCATTTGGAAATCCCAACCCGACCTATAGCTAGTTCATAAAAATGTGTAATCTATTTTATAAGTCTTTCACTAGATAAATTGAAAAGATAGCTTTTCACTTCTTTGGTAAATGTCCTAAAGTTGATACAGTTTCTTATAGTCTTTGGTAAAGGCTTCAGCGGCGCTGTCTTGAAAGGTTCCTTTGTTCAGAGAAATTGTTAGCTTTGTTTTACTAGATGATCGCAATGTTCTGACACTAGTGTACTTCTCTAATTGTACATATTCAGGCCAGGGTTTGTAATATAGTGCTTTAAATCTTGTGTTGAGGATGTGTAGTTGTCTTCTTTCTAAAATGGGCAGCCAATAAGCTTTAAACAATCCTCTTCACGTCCATACATCATTCAAACCCTTCTGTGACCACGTAGGATGGGATAGGTCGTCTAATTGCAATTGAAACCGTTCTGATTCCGTTGTCTTCTGTGGGGTGGCCAATCGTCCCTTGTCATTCCTTACACGATACATGTGTCCAAACTTCTCACATAATCTTTCAGCTCGTTGTTATCCACTTCGTATGGAAGTTGGTAAACCTTACGAAAACCATTCCACCATCTGCCGGCGTAACAATAACCAGTCCACCATTAATATAAATTATCTGAAGATTTAGAACCTGGATGTTGTTAATGCGGAAGTCATTTCTTGCCAGCCACAAACAGTATTTAAAATGAGTTGCAAAAAGTATTTAAAAAAAAACAGGCTTCACAGTTTGGAGTAACAGAGAAGCCTTTAAGAGGCTGTCTCGGTAAGAGCGGACCAGTGGACGTCGAGTCAAAAAATAGATTCCCTTCATTTTCTGCCTGTGAGAAGTACTTTATAGGTGATTCACAAAACTGGCAATTTTTAAGCGATATCTATTAAAATGAATTTTTTAGACGCGATTGAAATTTACGCCTGATCTATCGGCCGTTTTGCATAATTTTCGAGAGAATTTCGGGCAACTTTGCAGGCTTGTATCCAAGAAATGTGCAGGTATTTTGCTTAAATTTTACCATAGCTAGAAAGGACATCATTAGAACATCTAATTGACATAATATCAAAGCTATTGCTTTTTTCGTCGCAAAATGTGATAATTCCAAACACACCATAGTTAACTAGTCTACAAAAGAGGCCCGAAGTAGCTCTTTTTAAAAGGTCAAAAACTCAAACTTCCGGGAAAGAACCACTAAAAACAAGTCGCAATTTGTAATTTGCATACCTTAAAGGAAAGTAAAATGCAAAAAAAACGTGCGGTTATGATATTATACAATAGCTATGAGCTAACAAACTTTGACATTTTACGGCGCTCAGGTAGTTTCGTCGACATCAAAGGCGGCATTTTATGCATAATAAACCATTTAGTTTAGGCTTCTAAATACAACTATAATGACTTAAACTATCTTTTAAAAGGAAAATAAATTGTTCTAGCTACGAAGAATTATTCCCGATGTCGTTATTTGATTTTTCTACAAACTTAGTAAATAGCGTGACATATCACTATTTATAGACTTTTTTCGCCATGTCTGAGTATCTTAGTCAGCAATTTCTAGTAAATTTTACAGCCTTTTTTTTTTGTTATTTTTGCTTAATTACAGCAATTCATATTATTAATAGCATGAATCATTAAAAAAATTATCGTTAAATTTAAGAAAATATGCTTCTTTATAGTTTTAGATTTGATATGTTAATTGGCCGACTGGACAACACGACTGACAGCTACTTAGCTAATTAGCTCGATGTTATAAATAGAATTGTTTTTATTGCCTGATCCTGCTTATTTATAAATCAAAAACTCTATCCTTTGGAAATAGTGCTAAATGTAAAATTCTTAATGGTACAAAAAGGCACACATGGTGAAAAATACTAGGAAGAACAAGATCATTTCTAATATTGGCTTTTTGAAACACTAGTGTAATAGTTACATGTTTTGCAGGATAATAAATTATTCGTCACTTTTATTTCACACTGCTTTTGTAATTTAGAAATTTTGTAAATTATAACCTTTTTGAAAGCCTTAAAAACATTTGATACATTATCTCTATAGATATGTTTAAAGTATTGGCCGACTATGTTTCGATTTGTTGTCAAAAGCATTATCCTCATCAAGTAGATTGTTTTTTAATAGTGAATATATGCGATATATCTAATAGTGCTAGAAATTTATGAAAGTATCATATAATAGAAAAAGTTAAGAATACCAAAATAGATGTGTTTTTTTTAATTTTCTTTGATGTTTTTAAAAATAAATTAGAAATAGGAGTTCTGATTAGATTCCACCAAACCGACACAGGTATCCCACCAGTGCAACTTCGCGTTACTTCGGTTGTCAATATGGTCACTTGTTTTTGACGACTTTTATCACTGGTTAGGACATCCATTTCCTTCAAACGCTTAAAAATAAAAAAATAATACAAGAATATGATCAGGTTTAACCAGAGAACCAAATAGCAAGCACAAAATCTTCAAATATCAAAGAGTGAAATGTGTTCAAATATGGATATTCTGCAAAAGGCTTGTATGTTTGGCAGATATATCGAATAGATAAGCAAATCAATGGAACATTTGAAACGACCAAAGACCCATCAATGAATTAATAATAGTATAGTCTAGAATGTCACGCTTCATGTCCTTCAGTTTGACTGTAAGTAATACATACCTTGGCTAGTTGAAGCAGCTGCATTCATGCACAACGTCTGTTATAGTAGTGACAAGAACATCCTTTCGGTCTTTCGACTTGAAAGAAATGTCTAACAAACCACAAATATCTTTAAGAACTGGAACTGTGAACTTGACCAATTTATCTTCTCGCACATATGTGCATAGATCATAGATATCATACATAATGGGGTGTGTTAGTGCTACTTCAGTGATGACATTCTGTAGAACTTCGTTATGCAGCATATCGGCCTGATCCTCTTCTTCATCATCGTCATCCTCGTCTTCGTCAAAATCCTCTGTCATTTCAGGCTCTGGTACTTCCTGGTCATTTACTTTACTCTGCATTTTCCTTCGTGATGCAGTCAACCGCGAAAAAAAGCCTTGGATTTGAGTTTTGGTCAGCCATTCACTTTGTACAAATAATCTGTCACCGTTTTCAGCCAGTGCTTTGCGCATGTCCTTTGAAACCTGCAAAGGGTCACATTTATGTTTTGTTGTCTCACCAATATCGTACTTTGCAATGAGGTACTTTCGAACTTTCTCGTTGAAGCGACTTCCTTTAGCTCTTGGTTTTTGAAGGGCCCACCCTTTATCGGTAGTTGAACACTTTGCTTTGCCAGCAATACTCTTCATCTCTGCTTTACCTTGTGAAAGATATGCCACTGACGAGAATTGTCCGACCCATTTCCTTCGTAGAGTGTCAAAAAGACCCTCGGTATCGTCCTTCATCTTCTTGTGATCAAAAAAGCTATGGTGTGCTTCAACCTCTTCAATGCTTTGGAAAGATGCTGTGCAGTCTTGCTCTTGGCACTTGAATAGTTTATCACTTTGGTCATCACTTTTATCAAGATCACATCTCGGTTGAAACTCAATATCTCTAGAGGTTACCGGGAAAAAGCCATTTTCTTTCGAAATTTCTATGTTGGTTGGGCCTTGGTGTTGGAGAAAAATATCATCCCATTCAATCAACTTCCCTTTTCCCACGTCAAATGCCTTCCATACCCTTAGACCCTTATCCTCATTACGAAAGTTGTGATATTCGCTGAACCCTTTCACTTTCCTTAAGCTAAGGTTTTGACTTTCTTCGTTGAGTTTACATACAGCAGCTGTAGTTCCCCGTACTGGTCTTGACTTGAGTGCTTTGTACATGTCATCAGCACAGAGAACGTTGTTGCCTTCATTGCAAAATCTTCTAAGGGACCCTTTCAAGGGACAAATGATACGGTCTGTTATTTCCTTACCAAATTGTGGCTCTGAGTGATCATAACCTTCCACTCTTACACCCATGGACTTTCCAAGATCTTTAGCTGCGGCATAAAGGTTAACGTTATGGTAGCATCCGGCCTCATCGGACCTCAAAAATATCTTCTGTAAAAGAGGATCGACTTGTTCTCGGATGGCTTGAATAAGTGACTCTAGCAACGACGCCACTGCATACCAGTCTTGAGTACAGCTTCCGTCAAACAAATGTGCGAAGTACGACACTTGGAAGCTACCATCTTTGCCCTTTCTTACCACGCTACTAACATGCCAATTAATACCACGTTTGGCAAACCATTCCGATTGCTTCTCCCTGTATCTGATCTTGTTAAACTTCATAGCCCAGTCCAATAACAGTAATGCGGAATGAGCGTCTAGCTTCCTCAAAACGTCTTGCTTTCCTTCTTCTTGGTTTTCTGCCCTCATTATATGCGCTTTCCAATTGTAAACATGGTCTTTAGCTTGTTTAAAGTCGTACTTCATCTCTTCCTGCTGTTCTTTGGAATACATGTGTGATGAAAGGTCGAACATCTTGTTTTCAATTGCTTCGACAACCTCATTAAATTGTTCACAACTATCGCATGATTGGTTGTGCTCGTGAAGACAGTCAGTTGCAGCAAAGCATTCGTTGATGGGGTCACTTAAGGCAAAGGGTCGACAGTGGTCGGCGCAAGGACTAGATTCAGCACGGCAATGTTGTCGATATTCGGTTTTTAGGTATCTTTTGTACATTACTAGCTTCTTTTTAGTGGCGCTTGCCCACTCTTTGTCAGCTCCAAAGTTGCCTTCTAGTTCACCAACAATGTTGATTAGACACTGAACGCCCTCAGCGCCATCTGCTGCGGTGTTGTCAAGACCTGTTGTTATAATAAATTTAGATATAGGTTAAAGGTCTTTACGTCCTCCCCAGAGTAAGCTATACCTTTTATGATTTTATTTAAATTGGATATTTTTTTCATAGGATTACAAATGTGAAATCAATTGCTATAAATGTGATTTTCTACTTTATTCAACATATGAATAATTGCCGCGCAATGTGATGAAGGTCTCTATCATTACCAGCACAATGTTCGTCTCACTTCGATACAAAGGTCCGGCTACCTTACATAATGACATAGGGAACTATGAAACACGCCCATCCCCCACCCCCTTCCTAAAAAATCTAACGACGCAGGCCATTGAACTAGTTGATCGCATAGACAAACATACCTGACAAAGACTTGCGCTGCGACGCTTGTCGGACACTCAGCACTCGGTAGAGGGAAGCTCGGCTAAGAGGATCAAAACTTTCACTTTTGCAGAATTCCAAATATTGTGCGATCATCGTGGCTCTTGTTACCGTACGTATCACGTTTGGCATAATCAATTTTTCTCCACTTTCAAGTTTTATTTTCCTGGTGCCATAAGCAACGTCTTGATAGAAGTATGGTCGGTCGGTGAACCCAAGAAAATGGTCAAGTTTTGCCATGTCAATTCTTACACGATGTGTGATTTTCTTTTGTACAGGATTGCCAGAACCAATCATTTTAGAATGTTCTCTAGCGTTCTTTATTTGACGACTGCTCAGTTTTTCAAA
The DNA here is from genome assembly GCA_949775045.1 of Metridium senile. Taxonomy (NCBI): domain Eukaryota; kingdom Metazoa; phylum Cnidaria; class Anthozoa; order Actiniaria; family Metridiidae; genus Metridium; species Metridium senile. Next base: position 1,767,228 of record OX459095.1, read on the forward strand.
AGGCTCGTGCAGTTCTTTAAGTCTTTCCATGGAATAATTATATGCATATAAACTCAAAATCTGAGTTTTGATATTTTTCGTTGGGGCGTTTTTGTAGGCCATTATCAAAGATAACAGTTCGTCAGAAATCGTTTCTTCGCCTGACTGTTGGACCAATTTAAACAAATTGTTACCATCATTGGGTGCAATGGTCGTACATACCACTCTACAGGCGGTTTTTGCTTTCTCTGTGTAAGCAGCTCTATCTTGTAACGAGACATCTTGTAAAGTTGAATTTAGTTGACGCGACAAAGGTTCGAACCTTATCCCTTCGACTCCATTTGACAAGCTTGTAAGTGCACTATTGAATAGTTCTAATCTACCATCGTTGCTGCCAGCTTGAGGTTCAAGGGAGCAACGCTTTGACCAGTCACAAGGGCTCCATAATTTATCCTTTGGTAAAGGCGTTTCAGGTAAAGCTGTATACGGTGAGAAATATTTTGGAAGTGCAGATGCTGCATCTTGTTTACTTTTCCTATAAGGATAGAGTTAAATTGGATCATTTCTAACGTTATTCCAGTATTCTCTGCTACCCCACCCTCAGAATGTAGCCCTTAAATAACCAAATTTACGGGTCAATAATGATTCAAACACTTACATATATATACACCCTTTCCGAGAAAGTTTGTCACCTGTGAAGTGAAAGCCTTCAAGCTAGTAGCGCAGTGGATTATGGGAAACCTATGTAAACTTTATTAGAACGCAGGGATTTCATGGCCGCATTGCATGCTACACTTCTCAATATGTTAATGAGAAATGTCCATTTTTACTTATCAAACAACAAGAAAGGCGTTCCGGATGCACAATTAGTTTCTGAACCGATCCACGATCCTTTACGCCACTCGCTTGTGTGCTTTTCACGGGTGACAAACTTTCTCAGAAAGGGTGTATATAGTATGTGTATATCCGTTTCATTAATAGTTTTCGCAACCAAATCTACAGTCAGCTAATGATGACTACAAAAGAGGTCGCAACTATTATAATAATTTGTTGCAATATTATACGTTTTTTCAAGAAACGTTTGTTTAATCATCTGAGGTCATATACTGTACAGTGCAATCAAAAATATATTATGACTGATGAGTAGATAATATGAGAAGAAATTTGAAATAACTGATGTTAATCTACTGAAGAGGGGAAACGCACCTGTCATCGTCAACAATAGGCAGTTTTTCTCCACTGTCATCCACCCACCCAGCATAGTCTTTAGCAATGGTTTTGTGTTTTTTTCGGCAATTATCACAGATTGCTGCAAGATGGAATTTATTATAAATTAGAAATGCAATTTTTTTAAAATGATTTTAAACAACTGGTTGATAATAACAAGCATATGTTGAAGGACTAGAATAATTGTACTTACGCGAACCAAGTGGAATGACCCGTCTGTATATTAGATGCATCTCCTTTGCAATGGTAAAGGTAACCACACTTCGCCCCTTAACTGCTTTTGCTTTTTTCTTTTCAGACGCATGCCCGGGATATTGACATGACACTTTTGACCTTTTCCACCCACACCCTAGCAGGTCTCGATGCCGTTCACATATGTACATCTTCTTTAGTTGTTCGTCCTTTATGTCCGCAAAAATCCCCGCTCTAGCCATAATCAATTGGTATTCTTCTAATTTATCACTTGAAAGATGGTAATAAGTGAGATGACTTTTAACATCTTGTCTGCAGTCCCCTAAAGAATAAAATTTGTCGCCGTCTCCACACTCTCCGTGTTCTGCCAATGCTAAAAAACACTGACTTGACATATCAGTAATTCAACGAGCTTATATTCAAGTTCTGTCTAAAAAATGCGTAATGTATTTTTAGATCAGTGCTGTCTACCTGGTCAGCGGCTAAATGTGATATATATTTACACATGTCGTCAGTGAAATGCATTCCCTTTAATCATATAAACAGCCGTAGATGTCAAAATTTCGACCATTTTTCGGAATTATTTTACCGTAATTGTAATTGCTAGGCCATACAAATATTCTTATTCAGTAGTGTGGTAACTGAGGTTTTGATTGATAAAAATCTAGCAGGATTCGGCAATAACAAAAACAATTAAACATGACAACTCTATTTATAACATCGAGCTAATTAGCTAAGTAGCTGATAGCGTCCAATCGGCCAATTAACATATCAAATCTAAAACTATAAAAAAGCATATTTTTAGTAAACTTAACAACATCATTTTTAAAGATTCATGCTATCAACATGCAATCTGAATATTCTGAACTGTAATTAAGCAAAAATAACAAAACAAAAGACTGGAAAATTTACTAGTAATTTCTGACTGAGATATTCAGAAATGATCTTGTTCTTCCTAGTATTTTTCACCATGTGTGCCTTTTTGTCCCATTAAGAATTTTACATTTAGTACTATTTCCAAAGGATAGAGTTTTTGATTTTTAAATAACTAGCAGGATCAGGCAATAAAAAAACAATTCTATTTATAACATCGAGCTAATTAGCTAAGTAGCTGTCAGTCGTGTTGTCCAGTCGGCCAATTAACATATCAAATCTAAAACTATAAAGAAGCATATTTTCTTAAATTTAACGATAATTTTTTTAATGATTCATGCTATTAATAATATGAATTGCTGTAATTAAGCAAAAATAACAAAAAAAAAGGCTGTAAAATTTACTAGAAATTGCTGACTAAGATACTCAGACATGGCGAAAAAAGTCTATAAATAGTGATATGTCACGCTATTTACTAAGTTTGTAGAAAAATCAAATAACGACATCTGGAATAATTCTTCGTAGCTAGAACAATTAATTTTCCTTTTAAAAGATAGTTTAAGTCATTATAGTTGTATTTAGAAGCCTAAACTAAATGGTTTATTATGCATAAAATGCCGCCTTTGATGTCGACGAAACTACCTGAGCGCCGTAAAATGTCGAAGTTTGTTAGCTCATAGCTATTGTATAATATCATAACCGCACGTTTTTTTTGCATTTTACTTTCCTTTAAGGTATGCAAATTACAAATTGCGACTTGTTTTTAGTGGTTCTTTCCCGGAAGTTTGAGTTTTTGACCTTTTAAAAAGAGCTACTTCGGGCCTCTTTTGTAGACTAGTTAACTATGGTGTGTTTGGAATTATCACATTTTGCGACGAAAAAAGCAATAGCTTTGATATTATGTCAATTAGATGTTCTAATGATGTCCTTTCTAGCTATGGTAAAATTTAAGCAAAATACCTGCACATTTCTTGGATACAAGCCTGCAAAGTTGCCCGAAATTCTCTCGAAAATTATGCAAAACGGCCGATAGATCAGGCGTAAATTTCAATCGCGTCTAAAAAATTCATTTTAATAGATATCGCTTAAAAATTGCCAGTTTTGTGAATCACCTATAAAGTACTTCTCACAGGCAGAAAATGAAGGGAATCTATTTTTTGACTCGACGTCCACTGGTCCGCTCTTACCGAGACAGCCTCTTATCGTGCGGTTATGATCTTCTTCATTTAGCTATGTGCAAGCAAACATTGACGTTTTCACCGGTTCGTCTAATTTCGTCGACTTTAAAGGCGGCATTGAATAAACATTGAAATATAGAATCCATACTTCTAAATACAAATATAAATAATTTAAACACTTTGTATAAGTTAAGAAATGTTTTAGCTACGAAGAAGTCTTTGAGATATCGATATTTGATTTTTCTATTAACTTGGTATAGCGTGACTTTGATGTTTACATGTACATTTCACGACGTCGTGTCTGTGTCACTCGGTCAGCATTTTCTAGCGAATTTTACTATCCTTTAGTCCGCTTAGTTTTGCTTTAATAATTATAGGAATTCAGATTGTCAATAAAACTAAAAATAATCTTCGTAAAGTTTAGTTTTTCCATGTAAACATAGTAATAAATAATAGTTAATAAACATAGTTAATATTAACTATGATGTAAAGTGACTGATTGAATAATGTGATAACAACTAATAAGCTTATGTAAAGCGATTTTTCATAAAGTAACTTTGTTCTAGACGATTCGGTCGAGAGTTTGCATAAAATGGGATCAATAAAAAAGTTTTTAAAGTATAAACCATCACTTCAACGGAGTTCCACGGCAGTTTTGTAATTTTAGAAAAGTGTCTTTATTTTGGTTTAAAAATGTCAAGTAACTCGAAAAATACGGATGTCACTTATTTCAGTTAGTAAAGTTTACATACGGTAACGGTCAGAGATATATGGCCTGCACTCAAGCCTTTATTTAGGGAAAATGAAAAACAAAAGATATTTAAATATATAAATATATATTTATATTACAACTTCATACACCTTGCTTATATTTTATTCTTCTAACGAAAAAAAGATCGCTGTGCTACTGCAATCGGTGCCGATTGTTGCTATCAAGTCTATCGTACTAACACGGCGACTCATTCAAGTTTTAGGTATGCCCATGCATGCATTGCGAATACCACGGTCCCTAAAATGCATTTTAAAAGGGCGTGGCAGGCCGATTTCAAAGCCACAAAACACACGAAGATTTAAACAGAAAAACAAAGTGGTTTACTTAACACGTACATTCCTGTGTTAGTTAGCCACTATTTTCTGACTTTGTCCCATCTATATTCACTTAAATTCATCCTTCATAATGGAGTCACGATGACCTCGAAAATTCGGACATTAGTTTAAATATTATTTGACTGTAATTCACATTATATCCAATTTTTCAATATATCAGACACAACCTTTTCAGATTTTCTAAAAGGACATATGATTCTAAAAGGTATTATAGAACTGGTTCTTTTTTTCTGATTAGGATAGGACCATTTCACATTTCATATGGAGGCTGAGCCGGTTTGCTCGATATTTTGTTTTGCCCTTTTGCCGTATTTGACGTTGCAGGTAATTTTTTTTAAGGATCGAAGCCTTACTCGTTGAAAGTTGAAATTTTGGGGATTTCACATACCCCATCAAATATCCGTTCCTTGTTCTATTTATAGTACTATAAACATCCAGCTAATTAGTTGTTATCACATTATTCAATCAGTCACTTTACATGGAAAAGCTTAACTTTACGAAGATTATTTTTAGTTTGACAGTATCAATTTCAAGAGTTGATGCTATTGACAATCTGAATTCCTATAATTATTAAAGCAAAACTAAGCGGACTAAAGGATAGTAAAATTCGCTAGAAAATGCTGACCGAGTGACACAGACACGACGTCGTGAAATGTATACATTTAAACATCAAGGTCACGCTATACCAAGTTAGTAGAAATATCGATATCTCAAAGACTTCTTCGTAGCTAAAACATTTTCTTAACTTATACAAAGTGTTTAAATTATTTATATTTGTATTTAGAAGTATGGATTCTATAATTCAATGTTTATTCAATGCCGCCTTTGAAGTCGACGAAATTAGACGAACCGGTGAAAACGTCAATGTTTGCTTGCACATAGCTTAATGAAGAAGATCATAACCGCACAATATTTTTGCATTTTATTATTCGCTAAGGTATGAAATTTGCAAATATCTACTTGTTTTAAGTGGTTCTTTCCCGGAAATTCAAGTTTTTTACCTTTAAACAGGAGCCACTTCGCACCTTTTTCGAAAACCATTCAACTTTGGTGTGTTTGGAATAATTTTGTTTCGCGAATAAAAAAGCAATAGCTATGATATTGTGTCAATTAGATGTTCTAATGATGTCCTTTCTAGCTATGTTAAAAAAATAATCAAAATACGTGCACGTTGTTGAGTGACGAGTTTGTGAAGTTGCCCAAAATTCTCTCGAAAATTATGCGAAAAAGCCGACAAATGAGTCCCAAACTTCAAATGCGTCTAAAAAAATCATTTTAATTGATATCGCTTAAAAATTGCCGATTTTGTGAATCACCTATAAAGTACTTCTCAAAGGCAGAAAATGAAGGAAATCTATTTTTTAAACCGAAGTCCACTGGTCCGCTCTTACCGAGACAACCTCTTAACAAGGGAAACATGTGCAATTTTCGCTGTGATTTCGGAGACTGATGTTGGAGAGTCATTGCTTGGTGATATAAATGAGAGACTTAGTCGATGATGTTCATGTCCCCCAACAAAGCCCAAGAGTCTACAACAGAATTGTAAAATGGTGGAAGGAGATGTGCAGGATAATAAACTGGGAAAGCAAGAAGTTCAGAGACTTGAATCCCAAAAGCTTCGTGGACAAAAAAGGAGAAAAAGTACTTCCACTTCGCCTGTGACGTAGCCTTGATGGGCATTCGATTTCTCCCCATTTTTACCAGACAATTCACGGTATATTCATTTGATGTTTGAGGCAAAACTCATTCGATAATTCGAGCAATATTCATTCGATAATTCGAGTAACATTCATTCGATAATTCGAGCAATATTAATTTGATAATTCCAGCAACATTCATTCGATAATTCCAGCAATATTCATTCGATAATTCGAGCAATATTCATTCGAAAAGCCGAGCAATATTAATTCGATAATTGCATGTGACCTATCTTCCATATTAGGCATAGAAGGCTGGGCTGCCGAGCATTGAAAATGGCGCATCAAGTTGAATTGGAGCCTTTGGCACGTAGCCTGCTCAATTTACTGGATAAATGTGAGATAGACCCTGAAGAAGTAACATATCCTATCGCAGCAAATATTTAATGGAGTTGAAATGGCTCTTTCTGTTATTCTTGTCATGGGAGATACTATAAACAATAAACAACAGTCTTTGTATCTCTCTCACAGATACTGGTGGCAACAACTTGCAAAAAAAGGACCACCAGTTCTGTTGATTTAGGCAAGCCCTCTTCTAAAAATAGTGGACGCGGGAGACCATTTTTTGAAATGCCATCAGCTATTCTGAATGAATTGAGAGGACTTGGGTTCACTTGGACTGGTATTGCTAAAATGTTAAGTTTCTCGTTCTACGATTCACTGACGTGTGACAGATCATGGTCTTGAAAGCCTGAGTAAGTTTTCAAACATAACTGATGCAGAACTCGATCATATTATAGAAGACTATATGTTCCGGCATGGGCCCACCACATGTCCATCATACCTAATTGGGCACCTAAGAACCCTAAGACTAAGAGTTTAACGTGACAAAGTGAGGTCAAGCCTAACAAGAGTGCAAGAGTGAATCCTGTCAACACTGCAATACGTTGGGCAGGTGTAATATCAAGACGTGTTTATAGTGTGCCCTGGCCAAATTCACTATGGCATATGGACGGCCATCACTTGCTAATCCGCTGGGGCTTTGTTGTACACGGTTGTATTGATGGATTTTCTCGCATGATTGTATATTTGTATTGTGCCACCAACAACTATGCTGTCACTGTTCTGGATTTGTTTCTTGGTGGAACAACTGAATATGAATTGCCCTCGCGTGTCCGTGGTAATCATGGTGAAGAAAATATTCGTGTTGCAGAGTTAATGACCCAAAGAAGAGGTGAGAACAGAGGCAGCTTTATTGCAGGGCCCTCAACAAGGAATCAAAGAATAGAGAGGCTATGACTCAGAGGTTCTACCCAATATAGACCTCTATGGAGTTGACCCTAAAGGGCCAGTTCCTACGGTGGCCCATGAGGGCCATGCCTTCTGTAGAAATAAATAGCTCTTCTTCGTTGAAAAAGAACGTTTCCTTACAAATAAAGACACTTTCCCTACAAAAGTAAATCTCTTCTTTGAAAATATGAACGCGTTCTGTAGAAATATGAACGCTTTCCGTAGAAAAACGCTTTCCGTAGAAATATGAACGCTTTCCGTAGAAATATGAACGCCTTCCGTAGAAATATGAACGCTTTCCGTAGAAATATAAACGCTTTCCGTAGAAATACGAACGCCTTCCGTAGAAATATAAACGCTTTCCGTAGAAATACGAACGCCTTCCGTAGAAATATAAACGCTTTCCGTAGAAATATAAACGCTTTCCGTAGAAATACGAACGCCTTCCGTAGAAATATAAACGCTTTCCGTAGAAATACGAACGCCTTCCGTAGAAATATAAACGCTTTCCGTAGAAATACGAACGCCTTCCGTAGAAATATAAACGCTTTCCGTAGAAATATAAACGCCTTCCGTAGAAATATGAACGCCTTCCGTAGAAATTTCAAAACCTTGCGCGCGCATGTGACCGGAAGAGAATGGGCACTAGTCGACTGGGCACTAGGCAATATCCAAGATGGCGTTTTGTGTTACATGTGGATGCCAACTTCATCAAGACAGCAAGTTTTGCCACAATTGTGGACTAAAGTCACCGGAAATTGGTAGGTATATTATAAAACGTTGAGTACAAGAGTTGGGATGGAAATTTTTTGCGAGTTTGGGAGGACATTTGCTTCTTAACTGACGTGAGTTAGTAACTAAGGAAATGTCAAATGGATCTGCTAGCATTATTTTCTAAATTTTTAATTTACATTTATTGGTCTCTTAACCCTCGATTGGTAATCGTACTTATAGGTACCAAACATATTTGATGTTTAATAGAGCTTTTTAACACAGCCGCTTGAGTACGTCATCTAATTACTGATTGTAAGCTAAACTGAACAGTTTCGAGAACGATTCCTCAATTTATGCATTCACGTTGGCCCAAGTTTATTCTACTCTTTTGAAGTTTAATTTCCCACGCTTTCCATTGAGCTCATTTCTTACACTGAGAAACGTAAAGTTCTTCATTTTTTATTTCTTGCTGAATTCCTATTCCCACCACAGGGAGCCCATTTTGATCCATGCACATTACTTATTGTGGACATTGTGTGGCTTCGGCTTTGTATATATCAGTTATATATATACCAAGAATTAAAAAGCCCCATGAAAATTAAACAATTTATCCAAAATATAGAACAAGTAATGATAGTAATAATAGTTAGTTTATCATTATGATAAATTACTTTTTTTGCTTATAGCAACAACTGATGGATCTAGAGGTCAAGCAAACTCAGGAGACAGATCTATGCCTAAGAAAACCATAACATATGAAGAGTTCAAAAAACAAAAAGAAGGCTTGAGACAATCATTGTTTAAAAAATGTGACAAAAAGATGAAGCCAAAGCCAAAGAAAGCTGATCCAGTAAAAGTCCAAGTAGGACTTGTCACTTATGACCAGGATGCAAACCATCTGAAAAAAGTTAAAGGAAGAACAATCCCTATTCTTCTCGACACTGATTCTGATGACAGTTCACTTCTGTCAATAGCTGTTGAGAAGCATACCAGATATTTCAAGCAGTTTGACAATTCTCTTACCTATGTAGTTCTTTATCCAGATATGTCATTAGTGAATTTTTTGCCTGGTAGTTCCGTAAAGTTCACTGTTCAAAAATACAAGGAAGACTTACTAAAACCATACTCCAAGATTTATTTTTGGCTTTGTGAGAAAGACGAGTTTGAAGGTTACAATGAAAAAAGCAGTAGTGATGAATCTGATCTTGAAAAGCCCTCGATATATATAAGATCTCCACCTGCAGCAGCAGCATCAACATCTTCTGGTGCTGCCTATGTGTCACCTGCAACAGCAGCGTCAACATCTTCTGCAACAGCAGCAGCAGCGTCAACATCTTCTGGTGCTGCCTTTGTGTCACCTGCAGCAGCAGCGTCAACATCTTCAACACCGACTTCAACCTCATCCTTATCAACGGCTTTAATTTCAATTGATGATGACGATATTACAGATCCTAACCATCAGTGCCCCACGTGCCTCATGCATTTCCCTTTGTGTAAGATAGAAGAGCATGCTGATTTATGTGCTGAAGGATGGATTGATCCAATTGGACGACCAGTATTTCAAGTTGAGGAAGAAGTAGAAGAACATGAAGAAGACATACAGGAAGACACAGATGGAGGGCATCATGAGACTATGGGTACTGAACCATCAAAGTTGGAAGCCATCAAAAATGCTGTTGAACAAATCCAGAGTATATACATCACAGCAAATTCAAACAGAATAAATATTAGACGATCTACAGCTTTTAAGGATTATTCTGCATCAAGGAAGAAAAAATGGTTCAAGCCAAAGAATCTGTTAAAGGTTACATTTTTGGGAGAACCAGCAGTAGATGATGGCGGCCCAAGACGGGAATTTTTCTCAGGTAAAAAAAATCATTCAAAACGTTAAGGGTATCATTGTATATTATGTAATATAAACTGCACTTATAATACTGCATGATACCATAAACGTCCCTTCCTCACTGCCCCTCTTTGCACTATATACCTCACATTTTATATTTTCAACCTTTTTTCACTGATAAATGTGTTTCTTTTACAGATTAGTCTATTTGGACCATTGTTTATTGCTATCATGTTTAACATGTGAATTATTCTTTTTCAAAAGAGGTCTTAACCTATATCAAATCAACATTGTTTGATCAAGATGGCATGCCCTACACAGATATGCGAGCTTTGGCTAATGAAGACTTTAAAGTTGTTGGTGAGCTTATGGCATATTCTATCATACAAGGCGGTCCAGCACCCTGTTTGTTGTCACTTCCCGTATACACTTATATTATTAATGGTATGTCCAGCATGGATACACAAAATACAAATGTCTGGTCATCACAAGTGAGGGATGTTTCTCTTAAACAACATATAGAACAGGCAAGTTAATTAAATTAAAATGAAAAAAAACACAAAATTAACTAATTAACTCACCACTACCCGCAGATGTTATTACATATTTTGTGCATAGTATTTATTAGAATTAAGTTCCTATTTATAGGAAAGTGTATAACAAAGTTTACAATGTCCATTTCTACTGTAGCTCACTGCCTGTAAAAGTGATGACGATGTAAAACAGCTTCTCAGTAAAGATTCCATGCTCGATGTTCTCTCGAAGACTGGGTACCGAGGAGTTCCTTCCAGGGAGACTCTTGATTCAGCTAAAGACATAATAAGGTACATGCGTTGTTAAATATTGATGTAGTACAAAGAGAATATGCATGATTTAATATTAGATAATCAACCCATTATACATTCCCACAAATGCTGTATGCTGAAGGGGTTACATATCTAGTATAACCAGTCTTGTCTGCAACTACAAATTAAATCTCTAGCTTTTTCAGCAGCAAACAATTTCATGACAACAACTCCAACGACTCCAAGCAATCCCGTACATACATGTACTTGTCAAACTCAAATGGACATGTATGCTTATCCCACCAATATTTTGTATATTAAACCAACACAGGGGTTTTTTTTTCTTTTTTTGAAAGGTGGATGAAAGCTAGTTATTTGACTTAGCTTATTGTCAACTTTTACTGGTATTTCTAAAACATATCATTTTCATTTCACCATTTAAGACTACTATATAATGTCACTTCTTCAGGTCATTGGTGATAGCTGGGATTACACAGACTTTGGCTGTTATGGACCAGCTAATTGGTGGTCTACAAAGCTTTCCATTCCTATTAGAATATGCAAGGCAAAACCAAAGTCTGATGCAGCCTATATTCACAGTGGATGGCACTGACATCTTCAAACCAACATCAGATATGTTTTTAAGTGCCCTCAAACCAGAATTCAGTGATGATGGAAGCAACTTAAAGCCTACAGAAATAGACATCTACAAATACTTCTGTGACTATTTGCAAGACCTTGAGATGATAGAAGGTGAGGAGCAGATGTAAAAAAGTTTAGTATAGCTGTTTCTTGGTTCAGATATCATCCGTCAGCTCTCTGGAGGATTAGCTTGGGCTAAAGGGACTCCTGACGTTAAATATGGTTACTTTAGTTTACTTTACGTCAGAAAGGGACAGACTCAAATTAGAATATAACAACATGGTTGGATTACTATTACTCCACTGTTTTGTCGGTCCAACAATCAACTAAAAATAGCCACTCCACCATATTTTAAAGGCAATTTTTTTCAAGAAGAGATCTAATGGGGGTAAGACTACAGCCAGGGTGGAGAGAGACCCCCAAAAAATTTAGGGACTTGTGACAAAAGAACAAAGCAATATATGACAATTGATTTCTCTTCATTCTATTGTTTCATGAGACAATGGGATGTCTATCTCTGCCCAGAATGTACTCTTTTCGGATCTAATGGGTTTTTATACTGTTGACCTAATTGTCATTTTAAAAATATATATATTTTTAATTATAATGAGAATCTTATACTTTCTTACAGGTGGTCTTTCAAAGTTGTACAAGTTTATTACAGGATCCCACAACCTTACACCACTAGGAACAGTAAATATCATCAACGTGAGATTCAAATACGGTTGCCAAGCTGGCTGCAGATGCAGGCCTACAGCATCTACATGTGATCCAGCCTTCTACTTACCAATCCATTATGAAGATATGGCACAGTTTGAGCAGAGTTTGAATTCTGCAATTGAAGAGGGTGTGGGATTTGGACTTATATAGTAATTGGTGAAGTAATCCAATGGCAGATATTATACCCATATATTAGCCTGAGTATGCTACCCATATATATAAGTCTGCAATTAAAAATTGTTTTGTTTTCAAGCATAATCCAAGTGAGGCTTTTGTCCAAACACAATACCCAGTTGACCAAGATTTGATTGAGCTATAATACTATTACAAAATATAGGAGAACATAGCATATAGGAGAAGTGAAAATTATTAAAGTATATATAAATTACAAATGAATAATAACAAATGCCTCACTTGAATAAATGTTGAAACAAGAGGTTTTTACGGCAGGGTCAGGTATAATGTCTTCCATACAAAAAAAAGTTCAGGTTTTGCCTAAGATTTACCTTCAGACCTTCTTTGTTCAATTTTTTTTTTTCATTAGTTCCTGGTCATATCTTATTGTACCAGCTTTGTGTTTAATACTGTTTAGTAGTCCATCCAAGGAAACAGAGCAGAATCCAGTTAGACTATCATTTTTTGTGTATTTCACTTTTTTTACACACTGAAACCTAAAGAATTATAAGTTACATTCACATTTCATTTTACAAAGTTTTTGTTTTAACTACATCATGTTTTATAGGATTGATTTTCTCTATGTTTCGACACTAAATTTAACATGTGTCATGTTCAACGGTTAATCACAATGTTGTATTTTTTCAGAAAAGGTTGTTTGAGAGAAAGGTAAATGGCAAATTTTATGTTGAAACAAGTTTTAAAAACAATTCAAGATGTACATTCGTGTGTACATCTTTCATATACAAAGTAAAGATACTGTACAGCATGGTAATCCCAATTTTTAATTCGAGTAAAATATTTCTCATCTACTGTTCTCTTGCAACCTTGTTTCAGTTTTTAGGGGATTATAAAATTAGTGATTCAAAACAATGTAAGATTGTTTACACATCTGTAATGAATCATAATTATTTTTGTTGCTGTTTATTGATGCTGTGAGGTACTCTAGTAACTGCGTTTACACCTGATTAATAGCTTGCATAGCAAACCTTTAGATATTGGGCCAGGGGCTGAGAAATTGTCTTAGTCCAATTACCAAGGGCTTGCTACACATGATACACTGTACTTCAAAAAAAAAGTGAAAAAAAAAAACCTCAAATAAAGGCATCACTGTTTATAATAAATGCATTGTTGTACCTTTGGTATTATCCCATTTGCACTCTTGGCCTTTGGTAATGATTGTACATAAAGGAAAGTTTCTTTTTATACAAATATTTTCACTTCCATGCAATACAGAACACAGTTCACAGTTCTTAGATTTACGATACAACAGCTTTGTATATAACAATGGAAGGCTCTATGCAAAAAGGCACCTCATCTATAGCACAGTGCAGTATGTTCATTCTCTATTTTAAAGGGGTACTTGGACGAAAATGGCTCGAAATTGTAAAATGGCAAATACTGGGTTTTAAGAGCTGAAACTTTGCTTTAATAATCTTCAATACCTAAATAATCATTGTGTAAAGTTTTATTTCGATAGTCCAAAGGAAAGTATTAAATATTTACGGTTACGTTTTCGTCCGCCATTGATTTGTTTGTCTCACGGTCAAAAAGTCATTGAGTACAGCGGCTCGCCGTATGACGTCATACACGCAACGAATATTAATTAGTCTCCATTTCACCGTACATTTCTTTAGAGAATTTACTAAAGTTTTCTAGTCAATACTTGTTCTCTACGGCGGAAAAATCAGCTCTAAGGGTATTTTTAAAAGCCCCTTATATATTGCTGTTCAATGGAGAGCCCTGGGAATGTTCAATTTGGGATATAATGAAGATTTGGAGCCAGTTGTATCTATTAAAGTACAAGATGTATTATACGGCTTCCTGTACAAAATCAAACAAAGTCAAGTAGAGTGAAATAACTCGAATTTATTAAACAAGGAAAATTCACAGCTCTCACAAGTATCAATACTTTCTTCGGCATTATTACTTGACCTTTATTACGACATAAGACGAAGGATTAATTTTTCATGTATTTTTTAATGTGACCAAATGTCTCGCAAACCATGAGAAAATTGGCAAAGTTTGACGCCTTGAAATGCTCCTGGAACGTGAAACTTGAAAATATTTTTACCGATCACATGAAAGCATGTTTATTGGTCGTTTATATACAAGAGAAGTGTCATCCTTGGAGTCCAACTGTATTATAGTTAGTCAGTTTACAAATGATGGTTTAGGTTGAAATTCGTCAAAGTAATTTAAGTCACGCAAGTCTGTGCATCACGTAAACAAATGCTATAGTCTATTAAACCGGGCCGGCTAAAGGATGAATTAGCTGCTCTAAAATTGCAGTGAACATAAGAACATATATCATTTCGAACATAGCACATAATTGTAAATAGACTTTCTGACATAACTTTCAATCCACAGTATAAATAGGTCAGCGAGAGTCAAGCTGGGATCGCATGTCAACTCAAACAAAACGATACGACCGGATACGAAACAAACAACAGTTTCGAGCTTAGATCAGTCCTGAATCATTCTAATAGTCTTTTTAAAGCCAATCGAGCGGTAAATAATATCTAGCTAAGTCTTTTATAACATCTTTTACATTATATACATCGACTATTGAAAGAAGTTACATAAATAATTAACGCGACCGGAAAAAACTAAGCACTGTCAATGAGTGCACTCGTAAACGAGCCAAAATATTTCAATAAAACAATATTCCAATTCATAGCATATAACCAAAGTGAATGGATCTATTTTTAAGTCTTAAATAGTTTTTTTGCTGCAACACTTATTTCATATTAATTCGAAAAAGAAGAAGTGAAATCAACGATCTTGATTGAACATGCCTTGGTCAGTTCGAATAATATTTCGCTTACCTGACGCCAGCTTCTTGCACTCAACACTGCTGTGTATCGGTCTGTTCAAAAACCCAAATTGTTGAGATTGCCCCCGTTAAAAGCCTTTGTGTTGTCCTCTGAAATGTATAGCCTTACAGACTTATTTTTATCCAAAATGTTTTGAACAAACCCCAAATAATCCCGAAGGATGATGGGCGCGCAAAAATCTCTTCTATTTGTCTGAATCAGCCTCAGTTTTAAGGAAGAAATGTGCACAGAAATACTAGATGCTTTGTCTACAACACTCCTGAAGCCATACACTTCGCAGCACCAAGACATTTTTCGGTTAAAACATAAGTTTTTCAATTTTCCAAGCAGATTTACATGTATATTAGCCACGAGTGTTTGTTATGTGTTGCGGGTATGATGTCATTTCCTGACTCGACCCAATCCTCTTGAGCCGGATTCATGATACAAGCAAAACAATGGCGGACGGAAAATAATCGTTAATTTTTAATACTTTCCTTTGGACTATCGGAAAAATACTTTACACAATAATTGTTTAGATATTAAAGATTATTTAAGCAAAATTTCAGCTCTTAAAACCCATTTTCACAATTTCGAGCCATTTTCGTCCAAGTACCCCTTTAAGCTAATAAAAAAAATCAAGTCTCTCATAGTTGTCAATCAAGTGCATGCAAGTGTAACCAGCTTTTGAAATAATTCAAATCCTTCAGCAGCTGTACATGGAAACTGCAGATTTTCATTAAGCATTACATAGTTGAAGTATTCTTGATAATCCATGAGTTCATCATCTTCTTCTAACTGCACCTTCTGCTCCATTTCCTGTATTTGCTGCTCTGTCGAAGTGCATTTACAATCAATTCCATTGGAGCGTTCAGGTAAATAATACATTACATCTGGTATTCCAGATACTGTTCCTTCATTTCTCGAATGGCGAATTCTATGGGTGTTCCATTGTATTTTCACTTTTTCCAGTTCATTGGTAAGAACGGGATGGAAACAAAACCACAGACTTTCCATGTGTAAAGAATTTCCAAGGTCTAGTATACCAGATGTTACCATGTCTTTGAAGAAGTCAATCCACCAGCCAGCTCGTCCTCTCCGAAAGAAAGACCACCACACTTCAATGAAGACCACCACACTTCAATGCGTTGGTTTGCTGGTGAACTTCCGTACTTATGTGCTTTCTCACCAGCAAACAAATCATTTCCATTTTGGCGAAAAAAACATTGCATAGATGCCATTATCCCATTCTCTGTACCACAATCTGTTCTTATGAGAAGTGGACATCCTCTAGTTTCTTTTACGCACTCCAAATAAAAAGTAGCTGGAAATTCAGGTTTATTGTTGCTTCTTGCAAGCTTCAAGCCAAAGGATCTTCCGACTATAGCCATCAATGGCGCCATGTATTGGGAACCAATATGGTTTTAAAAAAACTATAATGATTTAAAAAAACAGAACTATTACAATCTCAATGAGTAAAAGACATAAAATCTTGTTGCTACCCTCTTGATATGAATGTAACAGTGATTTTAAGTAATAACAAAGACAATAATTTTATTTATTATTTTGATTTGATTTTGTTTTTTTTTAAACATATTTTACATTTGATACTTCTATTTTATCATATTTTTATTATATTTGTTTATTATGCCTTCTCAGTGTTCATTTACTTTATTTCTTTTGTATATTTTCAATTTATTCATCAATTTAAGGTACTTTGTTAGAATCTTAAAGCAAATTTATAAAACAACAACAACAACAAAATAATATATATATATATATATATATATATATATATATATATATATATATATATATATATATATATATATATATATATATAACAATTATATCCATGAGAAATGCTTACCGTCAACATGCCAACAGAAGTTTGGTCCGTAGCTTAAATATTTTCTCCTTGAAAGCCTCCTGCGTCGCCTTTGCTCGACACCATCAGGGTCCAGCTCTTTCATTATGCTTGCGACAAGTCGTCGAGGTACATGTACCTTGTGTTCCAGGCGTAGTGAATGCCACATTGCTCTGTAGCCCAATGAGCTGCCAGAGCCCTCCATCTCATTCTTGATGATTGTTCGTAAATTGTCTGTCGACTCGTCTGAATTGTTTCTTTTAAGACCATACTTTCTCAATCTCCTTTTCAATGTACTTAAACTTATGGCAATGCCATGATACTCCCTTATAAATTGTAGTATAACTACATTTTGATACCCAAGATGGAAGTAATGAGCTATAACATCAGCTTCCTCGTCGTCCGCCATCTTTGATTGAGCTAGTGCCCATTCTCTTCCGGTCACATGCGCGCGCAAGGTTTTGAAATTTCTACGGAAGGCGTTCATATTTCTACGGAAGGCGTTTATATTTCTACGGAAAGCGTTTATATTTCTACGGAAGGCGTTCGTATTTCTACGGAAAGCGTTTATATTTCTACGGAAGGCGTTCGTATTTCTACGGAAAGCGTTTATATTTCTACGGAAAGCGTTCATATTTCTACGGAAGGCGTTCATATTTCTACGGAAAGCGTTCATATTTCTACGGAAAGCGTTTTTCTACGGAAAGCGTTCATATTTCTACAGAACGCGTTCATATTTTCAAAGAAGAGATTTACTTTTGTAGGGAAAGTGTCTTTATTTGTAAGGAAACGTTCTTTTTCAACGAAGAAGAGCTATTTATTTCTACAGAAGGCATGACCCTCATGGGCCACCGTAAGTTCCTCTAGAAGAGCATGGATCTGTTGAAGTCAATGACATGCAGAACCCATTTTCTCAAAATGTTTTTCAGGAGCTCAAATCAGCAATCAATCCCTTGAAGGAGTCTCAAACATTTGGGATAGACATTTATGTAGATGCTTTAGATTTTCTGGAGAGACTAACCTAGACAAATCCCTGTTATTTAAAAAATACCTTTTTCGTCAAGCATTTGATCAAAATCTAAGGTATTTTTATAGACTCGCCATTATTGTTAGACACAAACTATGATTCTATGAGTCATATTAAATGAATGATATACATACACTCAAAAACAGTAGTGTTGTAATATATATTTTTCAAATTTTTTCAAATATCTGATTAATGAAAAATACTGTGCATATATGATGAAATTGGCTTAATACCACAAGTGCGTATTCTGCCTCTTTCATCAAATACAAGCAGTATTTTTCATTAATTCTTCGAGAACTAAGATGGAATTGATAACACATCTACAACAAAATGTAAGTCTCAGATGAAAAAATGTCAAAAAATAAACACAAGACACAAAGCAGGCCAAGGATGAGTGCAATTAATTAATTATGAATTAATTGCATTAAGAAAAATCAGTCATTCAACCAATCGGAGCATTTGATAGTAAGCACTTTAAATATACAAAATTAACCGTTTAAGAAATAGGTTCCATTTTTCCAAGTCTCTACTCTAATATAGACGTAAAAATGTTGTAAGAACAAAAAAGTACGTACTAGCAGTCGATTGCATGAATGACAGTTGTTTCATACCATGTTTACTATTATAGGAGTACATACCTTTTTAAACGTTGTTGTGATTACAACACAGACCGCATTCCAAGACCGTAAAAGATCTTGGTTATTTTTCTTGCTGTGGATTTATGTAAATAGACCTGTTGTTCCAATTCTGTTTTTCATGATATAACACACTTTACTGATTGAAATATTTTGTTTCAAATTGAATTCATTGTTGCTTTTCAATTTCAGGGGGATTACAATGTGTTTATGACAAGAAAAATAACCAAGATCCTTTTTACGATCTTGAAATGTAGACTGTGCCATGCTTCCAACAAAGATTTTTGAATTAAGTGTATATTTATAACAACAGCAGCAACTACAACAATAAAGCAATAAACTTGAACACTTTATTTAATAAAAGTATGAGATAACATTATGTTTTCTTAAGGATGATGCAGCATTGTTAATATTGATCAAACTGCCTGTACCTATATCCTTAGAATAATTCAGTTAACAAAGTACTATTGCATTTTGTCTCTTGAAAATGTAAGAAAAAACTGTAAATCATACTCTTTAAACTAGAAAGTAGAAATGCAATGTGATTTTGCAATAATCTATAATTGGCATTGGACACTCCTATCATAAACTGTAATACTGTTGCCTCACTCATGATAATTAAGTTGCAAAAATATTGTAAAAGTTTAAATAATTGAGAGTCATCAACCTTTCTTTTTGGATTATTTACTCCGACATTTCGGGCTAAGTGCCCATCTTCAGGGATGTTACAGAATGTTTGATATCGTTATTACAACTGTCAAAAATTAATAAAAACACGTAAAAGTTGTAATCAATTCTTTTCGATAACAATTCCGTTAATAGTAGTTTTATTTCATTGACTCATAAATGAAGTCAGACCATATTATTCAAAAGCCTTGTTTTTTTTAAACATATATTGTGTGAACATAAACAAAATCACAGTAATTAAAACTCAACATGTACTAATAAGCATTTTATGTGCATGGATGTTCCTAAAATTAGCCATAACCTTCAGCTCCATATTTAAGGCTTGTAAGACAGGCCTTCTTAAAATCAGTATAAGAAGAGTGGCAAGTAGGCAAATACACTTTATGAAAGCAAGACTCTGCCTCTAAGAGTGGTCCTTCTACAAAAGAAACCTTCCAAACATCTTTACACATGATCTGCCCACAGCCTGTGACAAACTTGACCAACAACTGAAGATAGGTCTTTCCAATGCTTTTATCTAAAAAGAGGAGAATATACTTGTGAAAAACTATTTTTAAATCTCAAATGCGATTTCTGTTGGTGCTCGAGTGCTCCCCTATAGGATAAAGAGCAATTTTGCAGAGGTAGCCACCATTATTCTTTTCATCCTCAAACCAGCAAACATCAAACAGACACTGCACTGTATGCTGCTTTGATCTGAAGACCAAATTATATTTTCACAGTCCTTGAATGTTTTGAACAGACTCGATAACATGCTATATTCTTCAGAATTTGACTACTGTAGTCCTTATTACTCTGGGTACACTTATCACTTTTCCCAGACTGTAATCATGTTCTAAATAATATATTACATATAGACTGCAAAACACTGTCTCGTTATATCTTACTTAAATCTAATACTACACCATCTTCTACCTGTCACTTCTGCTTATACTTGGATAAATGTATGGTACCTTTGGATGGCTTGTCTTTCCTTGTCATTGCTGTTAACATGGATAACATTTGATGATTTGGCCTTCACTTGTTCTGGGTGGACAGACACATCTGAGGTGGTAGGGAAAATTAGTGGGCCAATAATAGAAGGGTATCCTCTGAATAATTTTCCTAATCCTATAAAATCAAGACCTTCAAAGAACTTATCCATTGCGAAGACCCGGGTAATTACGACTTCCGCAATAAGGATGTCCTTCATTGATTTATCTTTATTTAAGTTAGTGATGGGAATATCTGTTAATCCATGACTAACCATTCTCCCATCCAACTTGTTCCTTTCGTCTGAGGTGAGCTCAGTGATGTCATGATTGAGAACCTGAAAAGGAAGGTATATAACACTTAATTTCACTGTGAAAAGAACATTGCATTTATGATCCAGTTGTAATAATTTAAGGGCCATAGTGTCAACACTTTTTTGGTTGCTTCGTCAACAATCATGTTATGATTTCTTGCGCACATTTTAAGGGTCCACAATAGGTTTTTCAAATCTTTTTTTGCCAATCCCACAGACTAGTTAAGTTGACCCTACTTTTCCAGTGAGTATATTTAGGTATATAATGTTGGATTGAAATACATGCATTTCTGAAGTTTAATCACTTTATAGAATAGCATTCTATGATCTTGTAATAATGTCTTGGTTTCATATCTGAGACCATGGCTACTCACAGAGTGAAAATGCTTTACTGACCTAATGCTGTTCCATAGAGTCATCTATCATTTCATACCTGTTCAATGATGTCTTTTAGTTCCAGGTCACAAACATCATCTATGGCCACCTTGGATGCTGCTTTGGGGACTGATCCTGTTGATAAGTACTCAATAACAGCTGGTGCAAGGCCAGCAAGACCTTCTCCACCATGAAGCACACTCCAGCATGCAGTCGCCCAGCCATATTAAAGCACTCCTCTGAAATTGCTTCCACATTATATAGTGGGACACGGTGGTCGACCAGGCCTCCAAACAATTGTATTTTGTAGGCCTGGTCGACATCTACAAGACATTGCAATGCACGTGAAAAGAATTCCCTCTTGGGTCCTCCCAAGTCTGCACCTAACTCTCCTTCAAACATGATGTCCGGTTCTTTTCTAAGATCCAAAGTTGGATATTTCATAAGTCTCATCAACTGCCTAAAGGTAGACATTTGAAATCTGTTGAAATTGACTGGCTGCTTGGAAACTTTGCGTAGTTGAAAGTGTGTTTAAGTCTTGTTGTAAGGAGACGGCTTCATTTGGACTTTGAACTGTGGCATATACGAGATGAAGATATGGTGTCGCTTGCGCCAGTCCAACCAAAAGTCCTTGACGAATTTGATTTAATACGAAAGTTTTCGTCTTCCAGAATGGAGACATTTAATTTCCAGTAACCCGTTCCTCTGAGCGGGGAAGAAGGCAGTGTGAAGGCTGTAGTGGCAAGACAGTGATCAGAGTGAGGACTTTGGTCGGATAGAAGATTCGGAAACGAAATAATAAGGTATAGGAGAGGAATACAAGTATGATCAATTCTAGATTTTAAAGCCCCATTGCTGATGGAAAAAGTTGAAACAAAGATGTCTGGGTGGAGGTGACGCCAAATGTCAACCATCCTACACGTAGATAAGTTATTTAGTATTCCAGTTTGACAGTCATATGAATGATGCACAGATGAGTAGATGTTCTATCAAGTTTAGGGTCGAGTACAGAATTAAAATCTTCCAAAAGGATATTGTCATGTGCAGGATTTAGGATAGTTAAGAGATTTGTGCTTACTGAGGATTATGGTTAGGGGCATATATTGAAGTTACGGTGAAACGGTATGAAGCAGATGACAATGTAAATGATGCAGATGACCAAGTGCCCATCATCTATTGCAAAAGTTTTCAGTACATTTAAACTGGATGATTTTTTGAGTAAAATTTTTTTGAGGAAACAGTGTGTTTCCTGGATACATATAAGGTCATATGACAATGATGTCAGCCAGAAGAGACTCGCCGCACGCTTGCTGCGTTCTCTAAGCCCTTTGACATTGAGAGTGTAGATTTTAATTTTTTCAAAAGATGAAAGTCAAACGGAAGACGTAGAAAAGGAAGTACATACATACATACATGTGTTTTAACTCTTCTTCTTTACAGAAGATGGAGTGACTTAATACGTCTATCTTAAAGTTACTATTCTAAACGTTCCTATTTACAGCAGCTTTAAATAGCTGGTCCTTAGTAAAAAATTGATTCATTTTCAACAACCTGTTCTAACAGTGACAGTGTAGGACGAACTACTTTACAGTATTTGTCATCATTGAAGAGGTACTTTTGTTTTTTTTGATAAAATGTTCAATATCTTCTGTGTGACATAGTCGGTGAATATCCAAATTTTTGAGTTTAAATTTGAATCTGTTGTCATCTTCTTTACTTAGTTCATGTTTCCGATGACCACCTCTAACAAGTTTTCGTAACATTTTACGATATTCTGTGTTCAGTTTTTCCATTTGTGATTTTGTTAAATTCCATTGCTGACAGGAATAGGTCATTCAACTTCTTACATATCTATTGAGAAACATCACGAGTGGACTAGACTGTAGGAATGTACCGTTCCTTCCTTATTACAGCCTAGGCAAAGTATTGCCGAAAGTGAAAAAGCGACTAGACTGCAGGAGGGTACTTATCGGCACCGCGGAAATACGTTTCATGACGTCATTTATTTGGTCAGCGGATTCATCATTCGCTTGAGTCGGCCATTTTAGAATTCCATGTCGAATTTTGTAGTTTCAACTTAATTTACTTGGTAGAATGAAAGCTATTTTAAACGAAATTTATTGTCCCACCGAAAGGAACTCTATTGGTATTATTTTACATAAAAATTTACTAGATTTATACTCAAAATGCTTGATTTCTTGAGGACTTTTCACGAAGCCGACTGTTTTGTTTACCGGGCAGTTGTTGAGGCGAGTTCAATAATATTACAGTATGTGGCTTACAAATCTACTTGCTGCACGATTTCTAAAACTTTTAGCATGAATAGTTTGCAGTATAAACGCAATTAGATTTTATTTACAGGCAAACATGGATTTCGGGAATATAATAAATATTATGTACATTTGATAATTGTTTTCATCAGTAAATCGTTTCTCATTCTGGATAATTATACATATATACAGTTCGTATTATATTGCTAAGAATCTATCTTTTTTATTGTTTAATTAATTGGTGACTTTCTGAACTACAATTAATTATGTCATGGTTTAAGTGCAAACATTCTACTGGAATATAGAAAATAATTTATAACTCATGGAGGTTATGAGTGCTATTTGATTTTGTTACAAATAATTTCATTTTTTGTGTTCTATTTAGAACATAATCTTTGAATAGTTTAGAAGCGAAATAAGCATAATTTGTTGTGTTTTCCCCAGGTTTCAATGGTGTGCTGTCATCATCATCAGGATCATCATCATTGTTATCGTCATCATTATCACTATCGTAATCACTGCCATCATCTTTCATCAGGCCCTGGCTCCACAATTGTGACAGCTTCTTAATATCTTTGATAAGGTTGGGGAAACATACAGTACAGCCATTATTACCCATGCAGACATAGTGGAATGTGTGTCCACATGTCAGCCGTTTAATCTTAGATTTTGATGGTGATTGACATATTGGGGAATCACAGTCGAGGAGGGGGGCTTGGTTCAAATCCTGACCATTTGTACGCAAGAGGGATGCTCTTGTTAGTGAAGTTATTCTCAAAGCTTGCCAAGCTGTATGAAGCTTTACCATATGGTTTGCCAGCACTGTTTAATGGTCTTGGTAACTTAACAGTCTGGCCAAGGTTCGACGCCACTCGCTCAAACATTTCAAGAATGCTTTCAGCTGCTAGACCTGGAAAAAAAAACCAATTTATTAAAATATGCAATTGATATAGAAAACGAGTGCTTTATTACCAGTTAAAAGAAGCAAATTCTGGTTGCTGATACCACGTCTATATCCGTTAACATAATCTTGTTCAAAGAAGTTGTCATCCAAGTATGACCTTGGTGCTTTCTCGTTTTTGTTGATTCTACTTCTGATCTTGGAATGGAATATTTCTACTTTTTTCTCAGTGAGGACTGGGCGTAAATGCTGCTTCGGGTTGAAGTAACCAGGAAAGGTCTCCCTTTGGTATTTGGTGTCACTTATCCAGGACAGTGAGGCTTTGTTGTAGTGATGTCTGTCCATGCCTATAAATTTGCTACTTCGAGTTGCTGGACGTTTCCTCCTCTCACAACCACAGGGTAATGCATAAAGGTTAGTGGCACTAATTCATCAAAGAGGTGGTACAGACAGGCAAACTCAGCATCTTTGCGTTGGCCAAATGCAGCTATAACATTATCTCGAACCTGGAGCCATCCTGTAAATGCTAGAGTGATACACAAGGTGACTTTGTCTGGCTTTGGCTTTTGAGGCAACACTTTATGTAGGCCAAACACTGCCTTATACATCTCGCTGAAGACAGTATGGTATCTCATAACTACATTTTCAGTGCCATTTAAATAGATATGAAACTGTCCTAGTTCTGGAATCAAAGAATCTGCCTCGAGGTCATGGCAAACTATTTTTTATGGAAATACCACGTTGGACACCAGCAACTGGTAAAACATTGATTTCCAAGAATCTGGACAGTTGGTAGAACTTGAAATATGTAATAGGTGAGTTTCTTTTTAGTTTTGCTTGCTATGTAGATCAAGTGTTTGACACTTCGTTTGACACTTTTACTCGCATAACTAAATTTCGTATTATATTCTTCTCTCTATCTTCTGATGATGTCGGCGTCCGACGAAAGCTCGAGATAAAAATAAAATACAGTAGTACATGGCCTCAATCCCTCTCTAATAATTCCTTTCAATATGCTACTGAAGGACAACTTCAATATTAGTGTTTCTTCTCAGTATAATTTAGTGACAAAGAAAGTGCCTACCTTTTTCATCATGAGTTGTTTAAACTTGTCTTCAACATTTTTAGTGTGACTGAGTGATATTTCGAGTTTTTTCTTTGTTTTTGTCTTGGGGTTCCCTGAAAACCCAAATGTCATCCCTGCTGACATTCCTGTAGATGTGAGACCATGAAGACCCAAGAATATTGAACGTTCATCCTGAAAATTTCGAGGTCTTTGGTTTCTGTTTGATAATAAGTAATCATAAAGATTCCACTTTCAATTATCTATGCTTATTGGACTATTATAACTTAGTTCACTTGAGCAAAATGTCCTCAACATATTACTAAAAAATACCTGAAGTATAGTAAGTGCCATTTTAGTGATGTTATTCTCTTTTCTTGCATGGTAATTGTTTTGGATCCTTGCCTTTCATTGGAATTGCTTTTGAGTAAGGTATGGTAAAGAGTTGGGGCATGGCATTTGACAAAAGACTTCATGTTGTCATGACTGACCAAAGATTGTCTATCATGATGCTTATCTATTAAGCAACTAAGTTTCATCAAGTTGTTTTCAAAGCTGGGCTCTCCAAAATATTAATATTTATCTTGTTTATAAAATGTTCTGTTCATCTTTATATAAGTGCTATATACCATTCTAATATTATTTTTAGTGACAAGGTCAAGACAACATACAATAAATAATTTATTGTGTACAATGGCTAAAAGTGTACAACATAGTTGTTACTATTAACATAATAACAAGCAGTACTATTTAAGCACTATAAAATGTACAGTATGTTGCACAGTTTTACTATGTATGTATCCTAGAGAACGAATTAATTACTCTTAGTAAGGAGTAATTTCACAAACTAACTCTTAAGTTGCATCTGAATGTTTTCCCATGTTGGCTTCTCTAGCATCGCATCACCATCTCCGCCTAGAAGAATTGGACCATAGCTACAATGGCTTAACCTCCAATAGTTTTCCTCCTCATGGAGTATCAGTTCGAGAAAAAGAGTTTAATGGATATTCAATAAAGGATAATTTCATTTTGGTTGTTAATTAATAGACAAGTACATTATGACATGCAAACATTTCAGACATGGAATATATAGCAGTGGCTTAAGTACACGCTATGTTATTTAGTACTGTTGAGTAAGTAGTTACTCTAGCTTGTATCATCTACCCTTGTTTAAAATATGAAAATAAACCTGTTTATAAAATATTTATTTGCATTATTTATTTGTTTTAATGTATCACACAAATCATTTCAGTGTAGTTTTGTCGTTTATAAAGAGCCCCGGCCAACTATAAACACGAACATCCCAAAACATTACTGATTATCGTATTACAGAAATCATTTTAGTGTAGTTTTGTCGTTTATAAAAAACCCCGGCCAACTATAAACACGAACGTCCCAAAACAATACTGATTGTCGTATTACAGAAATCATTTCAGTGTAGTTTTGTCGTTTATAAAGAGCCCCGGCCAACTAGAGTACAAACACTAAAAGTGTGCAACATGAATACCACTAAATACTGCTAAATTATGCAAATTCTTTTGTTCTCTATTGTTTAATCAACACTATTTAGTGGTAAATAGTACAAAGTATTACACACTTTTAGTGTTTGTACTCTATAAACACGAATGTCCCAAAATATATATCCATTGTTTTCTTTTGTTTATACAGTTTTTGTCTATTACATCTATTACGGCTTTATAAAACCGACTGGCAGTTACTGCGATTTTCATAAACATGCGAACTCCAAGGCTCAAACACCAAACTCGTTTCAGTGGTTTTCGCTTCCGTCAATCAAACTTCCGGAATTTTCCAAAAGCTTTCCGAAGTGTCGACATTCAATTGCAATATGGCGGAGTTCGACGCGGAAAGTGATTCTGAGCAAATAGTTCATGTTGAGTTGCCGGATACACAGACGTTGGAGGACGAGGGAAACCAAGTAAGTATGGAATCACTTTGAATCTCTAAAACAAACGTTAGATCATCGCTTTTGTGGTAGAATTACACTTCAATTCACACACGTGGTTCTCAAGCAATACATATTTTGGGGATATTGTCATTTCTACCTGACACATTGGCTAGAATCTAATTATAGAATAAAGTTTTTGTTAGATCTAGTATTTTTGTTCACTATTTTTGTTGTGAATTTTATAGAGAGAGGTGTCAATATTTACAAATATAAAAGATGGGAAAGTGAACGGTGCCGAGAGTACTCCATTCGTACTTACAAGAAGATTGACTTTTGACACACTTAAACAATGCGTCGAAGATTTTTTGAAACGAAATAATCCTTCAGTTTCGTTGAAGCTGAAACAACTGTATTATAAAAGAGCACGTGGAAAAGTGGTCGTGAAACTTGACGGTGATGGAGATATTGCAGCCTTACTGCGCGAATACCCAATGAATTACCCATGTGGAAAGAAAAAAGGGAAAAAAACTGTCATGTATCTGGCAGTCGATCTGGAGGAAGTCCATGCTAAAGGTAATTACATTAGTCGTTAGAACTATTACTGAAATTTCCATATTTGATGCAAAAATAAAACCTGTGAAAGCTAATTTCTGAGAATGTTTTCAAGCTAGCTCACAGCTTTTTTAAAGGATAAATGTACTTTTTTGGCAATATATCCACCAATATATACTGTGTAGAAGTGACTCAGAAATTTTGATGAAAAAGCAAATAATGAGCATGTAAACATAATGTACAGCTATTTCAAAAAAACGTTGAATACTGAATAGTGCATTCCAAGATCAAAGGGCATTGTGGGTCTCATTGTGAAATGAAAAATAAATATACATACTATTTACTCTCCATAACTAGCTTGTATATTGTTTTGAATCGAATGCACTAAGAATATAATAAATAATCAGTATATATTTTAAACAATATTGCCTGTTCCAAAATGCATTTTGGTCTTGCAATGCAGTATTCTGTAGGCAGTATTGATCAGTAGGCAGTATTCAGTATTCTACATTTTTTGAAATAGCTGTATATACCCTGATCTACAATTCCCTAGATGCACGTCACTTAATTAAACTTACTCTAATAGATCTGCATTCCTATATTTTAGACTCAGAACATGTGGTGGAATACACACAAGTGAGAAGATCTCCACGTTTGGCTAAAAATGGCATTGATATATACCTTTATAAAATAAAAGATGGAAAGATTTCATCCAGTTCCGATATCATCCATAATGTCAAAAAGAATGCAACCCTAAAAGATCTGACCAACTTGGTGTTACTTCAAATTTTGCCTAATGATAGTGACATATATGTACCAGCTAAAGGATTGTACTGGATTAGAAAGGGAACAAAGCAGCTTGTGTCAATGAAAAACGATGAAGACTTTGAGGCAGGGAAAAAGGAATATGAGAAATCTGCTAATGCGAATGCTAGCAGTATGCGTATTGCGTGTGCCACAATACAAGAATTAGACAGTGACAAGAATTCCCCAGGTATGTTGCTACAAAACAATACTTACTATATATATATATATCAACATCCACTGGATATGAGCAATCACACACTCTGGTTGGTTGCTTTACTACTAGGCTATCAGCTCATTTACCATAAGTATAGAAAGGAAAGCAAAATGGTGGTGCTTTTTTCTGATATGGATGGAATAAAATCTTTACTAGAAAATATAACTAAAAAACTAAACAAAAACAACAAAGTTTGTAGAAGCAGTATTTTATGTAAGAAAAATCATTATGTTTCAAGAATTGCTGATTTTTACACAAATGCAAACGTTTCAGTCACTTTTTATTCCATTTTTCAAACTTGGAAATAATTAAAATGGGATATTTTTCACAATCCAGTGGATATGGATATAATAAAACAATTGTTCCACTCAATCTCAACACTAGGCCAATAACAGACACAGCATGGCCTTGTCACCTATTTGCTTATGTATAACTTGATTTTGTAATAATTGCTAAATATATGTTACTACAACATCAAATTGGTTATACAAAATATACACGCAATCTCTCTTTGATAACAACCATACATTTCCCTACATTGTTTTGCAGGCAAAGGACCCAATAGCAAAAGGAGGAGAAAGCTTGATATGTCCAGTGGTACACAATCAGAGAATGAAGATTGGAACGAAACCCATTTGACTTTGGTACGGGATTTAGAAAGGAAGGGGATACTTTGGAGGTATGGGGTAAAACACCTTAAGTTGTGGACCGACATGATAGTAGATGGGAATCTTTCTGGTGTGGGTGAAGAACCAGAATGGAGTGAGCATTTGGAAGCAATAGTAGTTCCACCTAAAAGTAGAAGGAGTACTTCACCACAAAGCTTGTCAATGTCCTCCTCTAGTAGCACAGTATCTACTGGTCAACCAGCAAATTTGATGGAGATAATGGTGTTGAACCAGCAGAGCATGGAGGCCGATAGCAGAAGATCTGAGATGTTGCAAACAACACTGTTGTCAATAATTTCTTCTAATGTAGCAATGTTACAAAGCAAGGTACTGATAGCTTTGCCTTTCTTTGCACACACATTTTTGATCAAAATTTAGCCTTTTGTTGTTCTTTAACTGGGGACATGCCCCTTTGTTTACAATACAGACAGTGTTTGCAAGTGCCCTGCATGAGTGGGCTATCCCACTTGTTTAGGCAAATTTCTATCTAAAGACATACCCAACCACCCACCTACCCTTCCCCCTCCCCACACCCCCTCAATGATAAAAAGTCATGTCACATAATATAAATGCTTATGTGAAAATACAAAAGAAACCTCAATTTTCTCTATTATTAAATGTGTGAGTTTCTTTTTTATTTTCATGTTAGCCTAATATCCAAGATCATTTTGAGTGGTATAATTTGAAACAGACAGATGCAATATCTGATTCTATAAAGTTTGTGTGTTTATAGTTTCCAGGAACAAAGATTCCAGAGCATAGTTTTCCTTCCACCTCTAAAGGTTTAGGTTGCAGTTCGTCACCACCAAAGGAACAATATAACAAAGAAGCTGTCAATGAGAATATCAAGAATTTCACTCAAGATCAATGTTGTCAGTTCCTTACATCATTGGGTCTAGGTAAATATGTGCCACAGTTCCAAGAAAACCAAATGGATGGGCAATTATTATGTGCACTAACCCACCCTTGTTTTGGAAAAATGATGCTGGATAGCATGGGGTTTAGTGCAGAAGAGGAGGACATCCTGAAAAGTGCTATCAATTCTAAAGTCCATTAACATTGATCAAATCCAGGCATGAAAACATTTAGTTATATTGTTAAGTTGTTAATATTAGAATGGTGGATATACTTACTTGCAATAAGGTTGTCATACCGAAATGGAACATTTGTCATAAAGAAAATAGAACATTTGTGATTTAGTAGGGTAGGAATAGATTAAAAGACAAAAGAAGATCACTCAAGCTGAACTCTCTATTTTGTCTTTTAATTAATTCCTTTCACACTAAATCACAAATGTTCTATTTTGTATGACAACCTTATTGCAAGTAGCTGTACCACTGAGTTATTTAATAGGAAATCCTGACCATAAGTTCTGCATCGAAATGTTGTTGTTTAGTTATGATGTAAATTTTAAATTGAGAGCTATCTGCATGTGAGTTCAAATGTTGACTTCATTTGCTATTTGCATCATCATGTTAAAAGATTTGTTATGTTGAAGTGCTAATAGCTACTGCAAACAATATCCATTACAATATTATATCATATTATTGTTTGCAGTAGCTCTTAGACTATGAATAATACCAATCAATCTTACTCAACAGTTTAAACACTTTTTTTATTAATATACAAGATTGAAAACTTTATGTTTAACTAAAATAGTTAAGTTTTACATTTTGAGAGGCATCAATAAAACAGTACAAAGTATGACAAAACAAATTAAAGGAGTTAGAGTTACTAAAACAGTGGTGTATACATGGTCTACTATACAGTGATTTAACTCAGCCCATTGAAAATAAACATGCAAACATAAATTAATTACATTTTTTACTATGACATTCCCTAATTATCAAGTTTGTTTCATCGCCCACAAAAATCTCTCTAATCATATAATCTTCATTCTGAGAATATTTTAGAAGTAGCCACAGGATGTAAAGAAATGGGAGCAGCTATTTGGAGAAACCTGTGAAGAAACTGGTTTTAATTGTTATGATTATTTTGAATATATACAACTGGCATTCTTATATATATTTAATTCATCCATCCCCCTCCCTCATTTCAGAGTTTACTTTGTACCCCTAATTTGAAAATATTCTATAAAAAATAGTGTTTTTGTGATTCTAAGCTTGCAATCTTATTTTACTTTTTGGTTCTAAGCTTTTTGTGGGCGGTACCTTTACAGACCGGTATATATTTGCAGAAAGAAAAACAACAAAGCCCAAATATATAAATACTACTCTAATATGAAGTAGTATGATTACACAGGTGATTATAGAAAATCTATCAAACTGATTGGTTCAAGTACCCTACAGCCTTTCACACCATTTTAGAAATAAGAACGAACAGTTTTTCTTCAAAAAGACAGGTCAGTAATTTTCACTTTTGGAAATAGTCACCTTTGTATTTATACTTAAACAATTATTCTCCAAGCTCAATGTATAAGAACAGATAATCACCTGTTGAAGAGCAATCTCAAAACATCTTTTTGGAAATCTGTCACATATATCTTGATGCCTCTTTAACCACGCCTTGGCAGCACTGAAACAAGTTTCGATAGGATTCATATCGGGTGAATAGGGTCTGAAATTCAATCAAAAAAATAAGAATTGCCCTGCTTGGGAGACATTTTTTCCAAAAGAAACCTCTGGATGGACCTGTCATGCACAATGTATGAATGATATCATCACTGGTTTGAGGTTGATTTATTCGTGCAATGTTCTGGTAAGTAAGAATTGAATTACAAAAAAATAAATTGGATTGAACATAATTAACAGCCAAACCTACTGAAGCGTTCCTATCGAGGTTAGAACATTCAATTTGTTTATCGAAATTTGATTTCTGATTTGTTTTGAAATTTGCATAAGTGAATCAAAACTTGTACATTTCAAAATGCAGACTTCCAATGTCAACCGATAATGGTTCCGAAAACACGATGTGTGGTCAATAACTGATAATGCTATTGTAATAAAATACTTTAGTAAGCATTTATAACCACGTTTCTGTAAGCAGACTGGGTTTAGCAAGTTTCTGTGGTCCAAAAAAAAAAACACATTGAAAGTAATGTTTTGATTTGAAGCGGTTTTGAAACTTACAAGAATCGATTCATTTATGCAAATTTCAAAACAAACTTAAAATCAAATTTCGATAAACAAATTGAATGTTCTAACCTCGATAGGAACGCGTCAGTAGCAGTTGGCTAGCTGTATGGTCCTGTATATTAAAACACTCACGGTAGAAATACGGTGATCCCTCCTTTTTGTCGAACGAGATTATACAGCCTGTCTGAGCGATGTATATTACAGTTGTCTAACACAATAACTGAACAACTTTCATTTTGTGCATATGAGCCTATATGTGGTAATACAAAATGTTCCATAGCAAATTCAAATTGTTCTCTATTGAATGATCCCACAATAACGTGAGAAGATTTGACAGAGTCCTCAGAAATTGCTGCCAAAACACTGTATCGCGTTCCACGTGTAAAATTTCCTTTTCTTGCTACTCTTGTCCCTGCCAGTGTCAGACCATACTTCCTCTAGCGAAAGATAATAGATATTTAGTTTATACTGGAAAATGTACTGGGTGCAACTATAATAATATACCCATGTTACAATTAGTCTGACTAAATAGTGCTAGCTTGATGAACAGATGAATGGTAAATTAAAAATCTTAGACCCGCCAAAACCCTTGTTTTGAAAACCCGAGACTTTTAGAAAATCGCTACGTGTACCTGAAAAGTTCTATCATCCTTTGAAGACTCGTCTATAAAAAGTAGATGGCGACGATGAAATTGAGCAATGAGGCGACGGAACTCTGCACGTCTCCTTTCATCTCGTTGTCTTGCTATTATCTGCATCTAAGATGGAATTATGTGGGTGAAGAATTTATCGAATCAAAATAAAACAAATAATTGATCGCAGACATTACCTTGACGATAGAAAGGCCCATTTTTCGTAAAGTCCTGCTAATCGTTGCTAACGAGAAGAGTCTTCCTATTTGAAAATGGACCCAATCACGTAGTTCGTCTAAGTACAACTCAGGATATTGATTGACCAACCGCCGAATGAACAGCAAATCCCTCGCTGAAAATATCACAGTTGGAGATCTCAGTTTTTTTTGTTTCAAAAGAAAGTAGTTATAAATGAACTTACCATTCATAATACGAGATCTTCCTCTAACTCTCAAAGCATAGTCATTATCGACTCCTTTGGTTTCCCTGTAAAGTTTCAGAATTTTATGCACAAAGGTCTTCCCAATACATAAGATGTCTGCTATTTCACGAGGGAGAAGATGACTAATTTCGTGAAGAAATACAATTCTCCAACGAAATGACGTTCCGTATTCTCGAACCATATTGTTCTACTGTAATATGTTTGTTTATAATTTGTGTTGTAATATTACTCGGAATTCTGTTCGTCGTCGGACTTCGGAAATTTGATTGACGGAAGCGAAAACCACTGAAACGAGTTTGGTGTTTGAGCCTTGGAGTTCGCATGTTTATGGAAATCGCAGTAAAGATGTACAACAAGACTAATTTTTTTTTTCTTTCTTTTTTAATTTTTTTCATAACCCAATTAAATTTTAAAAACTATCTTGTAATCAAAAAAAGCAGTAATGGGCTCCTCTCACTTTCAATTTGAAATAACTAGTTTTAGTATTTTTTATTTATGGTTTGAAATTCACTTTTTGTCGTTAAAAAAATCAAAACTAGCCGTCCAAAGTGTAGCTTTACGCGAGAACCCGCTAACCAGTATAATAAAGTGATCGACAACTAATCCCTCCTTATTACAGTCTAGATGAAAAAAAGCCAAAACGAAAAGACAGCAGGAAGGTACTGACACCAGGAGGTCCTAGACGGTCACCCATCCAGGGACCAACCCGGTGTCTCCGAGCTTCACAATGGTGCCAGGTTTTACAGTCATTCCAAGTATTATGAAAACGATAGATCAGCAACAAAAATGGAAAGCGACTAGACTGCAGGAGGGTACTAATCCCTCCTTATTACAGCCTAGACAAAAGATGTTTAGAGGACGGTTTCGATTTCTTGCGGATGCAGGTCAGTGAAGTGTTGTTTTCTCCTTTGATACTGTTGCTGCAGCACAGGGTTCCGTCCATTTCAACATTTTGAATTTTTTAACTTTCAAGCAACTTTCAATAATGATTATTGTGAAAAGGAAGATTAGAAAAGGCCTCACCGACACGAAGACAAGCTCCGAGTCTGAGGGAAAGAAAAACTGAGAAAAACGCTCAGAAAGCGAATATGCAGTTTTGAGAGAAAAGAGTAAGAGAAAGGTGTAGATTATACTCACAAAGCTTGACACTTTTTAACAAATGGTCCCAAAAGTATGGCTGTACCAGAAGGAGCATCGATCGCTACCACACGAATCCTGAGCATGCAGCTTGACAATATTTTTTTAATTGTTTTTTAAATTGTTTTATTGAAAAACATAGTAGATTATTTATGTACATCAACAAACATCTTCTTAAATCAGCTATACCTAACTATTTACTCACTTATTTTCCATCTTGGTTTCCCGCGGTGGTCTTGGTTTTGTGTCGTGCTTTGTTTATATTCGGTGTAAAGTCCTGAGGCTTTCTACGTCTTGGTCGTTTCTCCTGTTCATCGGACGATGAAGATGTAGGTAGTGGTCGTTTTTTTGTTTTGGTGGGTGGGATGACATTCGAGTCTGACTCCGTAAAGTCTTCGATCGTCTCTGTCCTTCTTTTGTCGCTGTTGGACGGCTGTTGGTTTTGTGTGTTGTCTTCTTCTTCGTCGTTATCGCTGGCGTCGGTTGCTTCACTGTCGTCGTCACTAGTCATATGTTCGTCTTTTCTAGTCTCCTCGTCTTCGCTTTTGTTGTCTTCCTTTGTGTTTTTTCCTGGTTCAGTTTCTGTGGTTGGGTGATTTGCTTCTGTTGTTGGTTCGTTATATCGGTGTTGTTGTTCTACTGTTGGCTCTGTCATGCAAGAGCATGCCATGTGCCCTAGGCCGTTACAGCGTCTACACTGCATCGTCGGGCAGCGCTCTCGCGTATGGCTTTCTTCTTGGCAGTTTGTGCAAATTTTCTTTTGGTCGTTGTCAATAATGCAACAGTATTGCCCGTCGATCTTGAGGGCATATGGCACGCTCTTGGTCAGGATCATTCTCGAGGCCAGCGAGCTCGTGGCCTTTCTTGTACTTGAGGCGGATTATTTCGCCTTTTATTTTCCCGTAGGGTTGTAGGGCTGCGACTATCATCTGGTCATCCACATAGGCCCGAAGGCCCATGATGGAGACCATCGTATTGTGGCCCGTTGGTGGGTGGCATGGCGTGTGGCATTCGTCGATGTCTATGCCAGACTCGATGAGCTCCTCTGCTAAGGAGTTTGACGTTAGTTGGACCAGGTA
Source organism: Metridium senile (assembly GCA_949775045.1). Lineage (NCBI taxonomy): Eukaryota > Metazoa > Cnidaria > Anthozoa > Actiniaria > Metridiidae > Metridium > Metridium senile. The sequence goes on from OX459095.1 coordinate 1,803,047, forward strand.
TTACCCTAGAGCCAACTCCTGGACGACTTCGATTGTGTCTAGTCCAGCTTGATCCTGGATTGCATCTCTGACCTGAGTCAGAGAGAAGGTACGCGGTGTCTTGAATACAACCGTCCTCAATTTCCGGTCGGCCATTTTGGCCGTCCCGGTGTTGTTGTCTTTCTTTGTCGATAAGTTGGTAATGGCGATCGCTCGCTCCAAACTAAATAGCCAGACAAAATTGATTGGCCGATAAAAAATTCGGGTTTGCTTGAAATTAGTGCAAATCTCGAATATATGGAGTAAATGTATGTGACTTTATAATGTATGAAAATAGAAATTGAAATTTTTGAAATAGAGCCGATTATGAACATGAACATGTTTGGTCAGCGGTAAACCCTAGTCAAAACTAGGGTTTCGTATTACGTCCTTGCTTTTGTGCACAACTTAAAGATTTCCACAAATGTTATTGCTTATGATACAATGTTTACAAAAATGGTTTTGAAGCGTCGATTTACGCTTTTGCGCATGTGCAAAAATTATTCATTTTTGGCTGAGCCCGCAAACCTAAACCCCATAAAAATGCATTTTTTTGAAACTTTTTTTCGATCATGGTTTTTATAATCGTATTATCTGCATGTGTGATGATTTGCATGGTTTTTCAATAAAAAGGTACAATGTTATTCATGTTTCTATCCACGGGTCAGCGGTAATCCCTAGTTAAAACTAGGGTTGGAAATAACATCGTTGCTTTTGAGCGTAAATAAAAGATATTCACAAAATGTAATACTAATGTGAGCGTGTATAGAAAAATGCTTTTGATGCGTCGATTTGCGCTTTTGCGCATGTGCAAAAGTTAACTAATTTTCGCTTGAGCCAGCAAACTTCAACCCCTTAAAACACCGTCTTAATTATCTTTTTTCCATTTTTTTTTTCAATGAGCGTCTTTATTATCGTATCATCTTTAGGTGTAATGATTTAAATGGTTTTTGAATCAAAAATAACGATTGTAGGGATGTTTTATTTTACCGGTCAGCAGCTACAGTCATCGATAGTTTGAAGTGCGCTTTTTTCACACAGGCTTATGATTATCAAAAACGTATTGCTACAAGTTGAAGTGCTTGTGATGCATGATTGAAACATGTTTTAGTTTGTATAATTTGTTTAATTCGTTCCGAATTATATTGCGCATGTCTTAGTGAGCCTGCGATTTTTCGTTTTCAAAACGTGCCCTTAAAAACATTTTAAAACAGCGATTTTTTTGTAAAATTAAAAATAAGCTTAGAAAAAGTAGTTTTGAGGTTGTTGACCATAATAAGTCACATACAAAAAAGTTATGGAGATTTTGGCTAAAGTTAACCCTAACCCAAAATTTCCCTAAATCTTCTCTAAATTAGCAAAATCTCTTATATTGTATAGATAGTGTACACAGTAATAGTTTGTTATCAAAATAAACTTTGTTGCCATTTGTTCTTTCATTTTCTCGATGTTTGAAAAGCGAAAAGGTGCCATCTTTGAAAAATTATTTCTCACGCGCATGCGCAGTAACTTTTGTCAAACCCTACTCTAACGTTTCATAAAGCCTTGTCCATTAGGTGTTTAAATTATTTTAGCCTTTTCTGTATGTTAAGTTATTAAAAAATGTCTGTCAAATTGAGCTAAACTCGTATTTTATTGACTACGAAACACCCACTCCCACCCCTCCCTTCCTCTCCTTTACGATACTTACAGTTAGGTTAACACGTGTATTTTTGCTTTCAAAAGTTTCTACTTTTTCAACGTTGTAGTGAAATCATCTTTCAATCAATCTTCGGAGATACATTTATAAGGTTAGTATGAACATAAATTGGTTGTGATCGTTAATAATTTATTTGTAATATGCGATTTATCATTCATTTTCAAAATTAATTTAAATCGCCGACATTGGAGACAAAACTTCTTGTTGTTGACTCGAAAGTTTATACTACTTCAACAACCACACACACTCTATTTATTATACTTTTTGATAACTTACTACATTTATATGTATTTCTATTTGTAATTATGTAAATTAGTCATATTGTATTTTCTTTATTGTTATAATGTGTGTGAATAAAATTCAATTCAATTCAATTCAATTCGACAAGGGGGAGGGGTGGGTTAGGATATATAATAAATTTTAAATTTTTTTTTTTTTTAATTTTTTTTTTTTTTTTTAAATAGAATGGCAATTATTGGTATGATGCATCTTTGTGCTAACGCGGAGCAGCTTCGAATGTGTTACCGGAAAGCTCTACTTGCGAAGGACTACAACCTGGGGCAAATTGTAAGTGAAGTAGCTAGTAAATTAATAGCTTTTCCGGTTCTAATATATGTTTCAATTTTTACTTAAACCAGCTTAGTGCTCAGTTCGACATCAACAAAAAGCTGTTGCTCACCTACTACAGCATGGGGATTGGTGAGATAAGTCTTCCTTTGGACGAGCAGCTCCACTCGTGTATTCCGCTGATGAAAGGTAACTATGTAGTTGCATATTGTGTTAGTTTAGGAATGTGATAATTAATTAGAGCAACGATTATGTTTAGATTCTGGAGAGGTTTTGCTCAGCTCCCTGAAAGTGCCGGAGGAGGCAAATAAGAACCCTGCAAGCACACAAACTGGTAAGAAAGCTGTAGGTTTGGTGTTTCGAAGGAACCGTTGCTAAGTGTACTTTTTTTTGTAGATGACTCCCAACCTATTAAGCAATTTAAAAGTTGCGAGAGTCAATGCGATGAAGAGCATATGCTACTCGATGGAGTAGCAATTACAATTACTGAGGAAAAGACTCAAACGATTTTAGAGGACCAGGGCACCCAAACGATCTGGGCCGTCAAGATCGTAGAGCCGCCAGAGATAGATCTTGATATCTCCATCTTTGCAACAAGTAAGGGTTTGTGTAAAAAATAACGTCAATCAACCTTAAATGTGTTTTTAAAAGGTTGAAAGCTTACATTAGTGTATTTCATAGAACCTGTCACTGAAACCGCAGCGCCCACTGAGCTGATCCCAACAAGCGCCAGTGAAGAGGAAGATCGTAAATATGACATTTAAAGGTTTTCAGCTCATGAAAGCACAGATTGAACTAACCTATTTTGTTTCTATTACATGTGAAATTATAGAAGTCTATACTGTGCCTGTGCCAATAAAGTACAGCGCAAAAAGCACCAGTGATCACAAAGATCGTAAATATGACATTTAAAGATTTTTGAGCTCATGAAAACACAGAATATTGAATTAACCTATTCTTTTTTTATTACATGTGAAATCGTAGAAGAGACTGAGCCAACAGAGGAGGAGGACGAAGAAGTTGTTGTTCTCGGTTAGCAGCTATATTACAATACTCACTTTAAGTTATATTTAATATTACTTACTATAACGCTTTTTTTCAGAGGTGACTAAACGCAGTTGCCATTTGTGCAACGCCGAAGTGTCAAACATCGCCCGACACTACAAAGGTGTACATAAATATACAGATAAAAAATACAAAGAGCTAATATACTCCCCCCAAAAAAAGAATCCAATTCGACGATGCCCAGTGAAAGGCTGTCACTATTACTCCGCACGCTTTGACAAGCATATCCCCAAAGACCATGGCATTGCGAAACAAACTGTCGAGTAAGTATTGCATGAATTTAGTTAATCTGATATCAGAAATCTGTATAAATGATAACTTTTTCTATAGATACCGTAACCTATTGAAAAAAGTGCGGGTAAGAGGTCTCGTGAACAAAACAAAAAAGACAACAGATCAACCACCAACCTCGCAGCACAGGCCCGCTAAACTAAAAACTGTGAAAGGTATTTGAAAACTCATAAAAGTTTTACATTGCAAATTAGAATTATCAATTTGTTTCTATATAGTTAAAGTTACCAAGATAGCCAAGAAGGTCACATTTGCTGAACAGACAATACCTGAACAGCCAATACCTCAAGGTATTTGAAAGCTCATAAAAAAACGTTTTGGAGTTCAAATTAGAATTATTGTTTTGTTTCTATATAGTTGAAGTTAGCAAGTTGCCGGCCATGATAACCGCACCGCATCCAATATCTACAACATCAATACCTCAAGGTATAGTAAAACTGGTATGATAGTACTGTTTGTTTGTTATTTGAAAAATGGCAATTACTTTTACAGAAACCACTACTAGAGAACCTGCACCTAAAATAGTCCCACCTCAACTGATAGTCCTGATTGATGGTGCAAGCGACAGCGAGGACGAAGAAAATTCCAGTAGCGGCGAGTCAAGTGACGAGGAGCTGGCAACTCCATTGCCAGAGAGCGCCGATGAGGAGGGTGAAGAAGAGGGCGAAGATCTAGATGAAGTAGACTCGGGACTGGCAGCGGGGGAATCGTTAAGTCTCCCTAGCGATAGCGAGATAGCAAAAAGTCTGGTTGAGTATCACCAGCACTTAATGAAGCCGGACGGAGGAAGAAAGGTGGATTATTATTTATCATTTAAAAACAAATATCTGCATTAGTGATTTTTATCATTATCATTGCTATTTCTAGACTGATAGACAAGCGAAATGCCATACCAGGCAAGTCAATCTCCTGGTCCTTCATCTTTGCTCTAACCAAGAACCTGCTCAATTGTCTCAGCCTTGGACAGACAAAGATAAGGTATGGGATGGTTTTTTTAAGCCGAAGTTGGACCAGCATCTGAAATACCACACAGAAGATGGTCAGTCAAGTGGTAAGATGTGTTTTCAAGCGGCATTTGTTTTTTTATGATACTTATTGAATTTATATGCTGTACAGGTCTCCCAAAGGGGCTTAGTCCCAGCACTCTTCAGAGCTATTCGGCATCTCTGCACTCGTACGCCACATTCGTGCTGGCGAGCAAAACCTGGTCGCCGAAATTGAGTGATACCGCGAAAGAGGTGTTGACAGGTAACATGAAAAGCACTTAAAAACCAGGCAGGTGTATTGATATTAAAAAATATGTTTTCTTATTCATTTAAGCTTTGCGTGATTGTCAAAAGCAATGGAGAGTATCGCTAAGTAAGGACCGGCGCATCCAGGTAAGCTAACTACTCGAAAGAAATTGAAATGAGAAGAAATTAATTTGTTGTGCTTTTTTAGATGAACAGGAAGTTTGTGGATGACCAAACAAACAAACTCAGCATCCAAGACATGGAGACTGTTTTTAAATCTCCCGTACGTATAGAGGTTTCTGCAATTAAATGCAAAGTAAAATCATCAATTAATATTTTTTATTTATACCTTTGTAGTATGCCAAAGAATGTGCCGCACGGCTCAAGTACTTTTACGAGTGCGTGAAAGACAGCACAAAGGTCAGTAAAATTTACTGGATAGTACCATGACCGTTTCAAATATTAAAATAATAATTTGTAAATTTAGGAAATTAACGTAGGAACGGACGAGGCCATGATGCTGTCCAACTTCCTCATCACGAGGCTGTTGTACGATAACGCCGGCCGAGCTTCGATGGTGACAAATTTCACCCTTAAAGCTGCCGATGAAATGACTTGCGAGGACGGCATGTACACAGCCTCAATCACTCAGCATAAGACGGCTGCCTCAGAGGGGACGGCTTTCCTACAGATGAAAAGGCCAATATACCGGTACCTCAAGGGGTACCAGTATGTTGTAAGGTATAACACACTTCGCAATCTTATTGAAAAGTGAGTACTCTTTCAAATCTGCTTTTCTTTTCTTAGACCTCTACTAGCAACACCCGAGTCCAGCACGTCCTTTTTTCTCACTCTCAATGGAAACCCCGCAGAGAGTAGCCGGATCAGTGGGTACATTAATACGTTTGTCAAAAATTCAAACGCACTATCCAGGGAGAAAGTAAGTGAATTTTATTGGTCGAGGTATCTGTTATGATCTTTTCGGTCTCACATGTAAATTGTGTTTTAGATATGTCCCACTGACATGAGGAAAATGTGGACGACCACGGTCTACGGCAAGGGGACTGAGGAAGAACGAAGAAATCTGTCAGCCAAGATGTCGCATAGTCAAAGGTTTGCCAATATCAAACATCATTTCAATACATTCAATATATTAACTACCTTTTCTTTATTTATAGAACGGCTCAATTATGGTATGATTTGACTGAGAAGAAGGTAACTGCCACTGAAGGATTTAAAATCATTGAAAAACGGAAAGCAGAGGTCAGTGGGGTGCCAGAGGAGGAAGAATCTCCTATAAAAGCCTCTAAAGTAGAACGAAAAAAAAGGTAATTATTGTCTTTTAATTGTTATATTTATTGATATTCTAATTGTCATTGAAAGTTAACGGGCTCGTTTTTATTGCAGAACAAGAGTGTGCTGGAGCAAGGACGACGAACGTCGTATTCTTACTAACTTTAACAAAGAGATTCATTCTCCTGAAAATGTAAAGATAAAGGCCATACAAGCCAAGTTCAATGAGGTGCTGCCAGAAATATATAAACGTGAAGACAATCCAAAGTGGAGAGAGAGGTGCTTTGATAAGGTCCGCACCCTTTGGACCAGATATGGCAAAAAATAAAGTGTGCACCATTTCAATTCCGCCTAAGTCGTAATAAGGAAGGATTGGTGCCTTCCTGTGGCTTAGGTGTCTTTTTCTCTCCTTTCAATGTTTTTCCCTAAGTCGTAATAAGGAAGGATTAGTGCCTTCCTGCGGCTTAGTTCTTTCTACCTTCTTTTTCTAAAAAAAAAAAAAAAAAAAAAATACCAAAAACAAACTCATCGCTTTTCATATTATGTGTACATGTATTATCATTTGTCATTTTCCTCTACCAGGGTTGCGGGTGCTGTGGACACTCGTAGCTCTGTCTTATTATCATGTTCTCTTCTGTAATTCTTTTCCATTGGGAGGCGGGACTCGTTGTCCCGGCTAGGTCGGCGTTACAGTGTTAACCCTCCCTTGCGCACCATGCTGACTTTATTGCACTACTTAAGTCACTGGTGAGACTGCAAAATCAAAAAGATCAAGTGTAGTATCTGTTATATATGAAACATATATTATTATTTTAAATAGTTAGACAAATGAAGTTAAATCTATAATTAAGTCTGTACAATCAGTGTATATTCTTTTAGTAAACTTCCGCTAATTTTTTTGATAAAAAGATGAAACTCAAATTTTCGATATTTTCGAACGAAAAAATCAAATATAAATACTACAGTGAAAAATCAAAAAAATCATTTTAATTAAATCTATACAAGGTTAAAAAGAACTTTATATAAAAAAAAGATAAGAAAAGAAGAAAAGACAGACAATAATGTTTACAAAAAAGCAAGGTCGATTGGTCAGCTTCGTGTCTATCGGTCAGCAAAGTGGGTCTATCGGTCAGCTACGTGTAGATTGGTCAGCAAAACTGGCAAGAAAATGGCTACGGCCAAGTCCACTGACTTATATTCACTAAACACGGATATTGAGTTCTTCTTTCTGTATAAAAAGGTAGAGAAATGATCTACAGTAAGTAATAAATGTCGTTCGACATAAGTATAATTTTTAGTAAAGTATTTCGCTGACTTTTAGCAAAATATCAAACTGAAATTTTAAAACGAAAAAATTAAATATAAATACCATCGTAAAAAATCATTTGAATTAAATCTATACAAGGTTAAAAAGAACTTTATATAAAAAAAAGATAATAAAAGAAGAAAAGACAGAAAATAATTTTTAGAAAAAAAGCAAGGTCGATTGGTCAGCTTCGTGTCTATCGGTCAGCAAAGTGGGTCGATTTGTCAGCTACGTGTAGATTGGTCAGCAAAACTGGCAAGAAAATGGCTACGGCCAAGTCCACTGACTTATATTCACTAAACACGGATATTGAGTTCTTCTTTCTGTATAAGAAGGTAGAGAAATGATCTACAGTAAGTAATAAATGTCGTTCGACATAAGTATAATTTTTTGTAAAGTATTTCGCTAACTTTTAGCAAACTATCAAACTGAAATTTTAAAACGAAAAAATTAAATATAAATACCATCGTAAAAAATCATTTGAATTAAATCTATACAAGGTTAAAAAGAACTTTATATAAAAAAAAAGACAATAAAAGAAGAAAACACAAAAAATAATTTTTAGAAAAAAAGCAAGGTCGATTGGTCAGCTTCGTGTCTATCGGTCAGCAAAGTAGGTCGATTTGTCAGCTACGTGTAGATTGGTCAGCAAAACTGGCAAGAAAATGGCTACGGCCAAGTCCACTGACTTATATTCACTAAACACGGATATTGAGTTCTTCTTTCTGTATAAGAAGGTAGAGAAATGATCTACAGTAAGTAATAAATGTCGTTCGACATAAGTATAATTTTTAGTAAAGTATTTCGCTAACTTTTAGCAAACTATCAAACTGAAATTTTAAAACGAAAAAATTAAATATAAATACTACCGTAAAAAATCAAAAAATCATTTGAATTAAATCTATACAAGGTTAAAAAGAACTTTATATAAAAAAAAGATAATAAAAGAAGAAAAGACAGAAAATAATTTTTAGAAAAAAAGCAAGGTCGATTGGTCAGCTTCGTGTCTATCGGTCAGCAAAGTGGGTCTATCGGTCAGCTACGTGTAGATTGGTCAGCAAAACTGGCAAGAAAATGGCTACGGTCAAGTCCACAGACTTATATTCACTAAACACGGACAATAAATGCAAATTGATGTTATTTTTCTGTACAAATAGGTAGAGAAATGATCTGCAGTAAGTAATAAAATCGGTACAATCATTGTATGTTATTTATAGTGAAGTATTCGCTAAACTTTTAGCAAAATATCAAACTCGAATTTTCGAACTAAAAAAATAGGTAAAAATAAGTCCGTGAAAAATCTAAAACACATTTAACGTATATCTATAACTGTTTAAAAACATGTTTATAGCTTAATGAACGGATAAAAGTACCAAACAAAGTTGATATTTTCTCAAGAAAAGGCCGTGTGTTGGTGTCGATTTGTCAGCTGTTCGGGACTTCGGTCAGCCGTACTTGTCGCTTTGTTTACTACTTTGTTTTGTCTCCAAAGTTATAATATTCTATAGTAAATACCAAAAAACTAAATATTATTAGTAGGCAGGTACATATAAGCTAGTTAATTAGCTTAAACATGGTTATTTAGTCTGTTTACTTGTCGGTTTATGTGTATATTTTGAGTAAAATTTTCGGTAAATTTTCGATACTCGAAAAAGTACAAGTCGAATAATCATTCGAATGACTCACTCTAAATTTACTTTTATTCCTTAACATGACAAATATAGTCAAATAAATTAATAAAGTATGCTTCTGTACATATACCACTGCTGTTTATAACAAAAGGAAAGGATAAAAGAACCAAACAAAGTTGATATTTTCGCCGTATATTGGTGTCGATTTGTCAGCTGTTCGGGACTTCGGTCAGCCGCACTTTTCGCTTTGTTTACAATGTTAAACTGTCTCAAAAGTTATAATAATCTATAGTAAGATACGAAAAAACTAAATATAACTAGTAGGAAGGTACATATAAGTAAGTTGAAGAGCTAGAATAAGGTTATTTAGTCTGTGTACTTGTCTGTTTATGTGTATATTTTGAGTAAATTTATCGATAAATTTTCGATAGTCGAAAAAAAAGTTAATGTTGAATAATCATTACCAAAAATTACATCTTGACTTACTTTTAATCTTTAAAATCACAAGTACAGTCAAAGAAAGTATTGAATAAAGCTTTTCGGTAAAGAAAACTGTTGTTTAGTGAGGCAATTGGCTCATTTTTAGCAAAATAAACTAGCGAGAATTTCAAACCGAAAAAATTTCAAAAATAATTCCGTAAAAATTTCAAAATCAATTGAGAATAAAACTATAACTATTATAAAACATGTTTATAGCGAAAGAACCAAAAAGGCATCATAAACAATCAATGAAATAAGCAAATAAAGTCGTGTAGATTGGTCAGCAAAAGGAAGGTAGTTTGGTCAGCAACGCAAATGTCGATCGGTCAGCAACATGTCGATCGGTCAGCAACCAATGTCGCAAAATCAGCATGATGTCTATCGGTCAGCAAAATGATGTCGATCGGTCAGCAAGATATGGCCGTAGACAAAGTAATAAGGCGAATCTTTTAGCAATATATAGCAGGTCTCGGTGGCCATGTCTTGCTTCTTCTTCGCCCTTCTTGGTTCTCGACGGTTTGGAGCTGCGTTCGACACGTCGAGCCACTGCCAACATGCTGGAACCACTGGAACAACCTTAGGCACCAACCCACACGGTTGCTTTGCCTCTTGGAGGGAGCTTGGGATCCAGGCTGGCAAGAATGAAGGTTATCGCTTCTCGGCCTTTTGGCTAAGATCAAGTGTAGTATCTGTTCTTATCAGCTTAATATCTGATACGCTGCTCATTGAGTAGCTCATATATTAAACTGATTTTTGGAACTGGGCTGTGGAAAAGAGGCTTGCCTCGTCCCGGCCACGGGTTGTCTCGGTCTTGCACTACCTCCGAGTACGGCCCACTTCCCTTTACGGGAAGATTTTCATTCAATTCAAGTCAATCTACTTAAGTGGTTTCAAATTGTAACATTTGACAAGGTGGCGTTAATTGATTATCGCTTGATTTTAATCAAGCGATAATCAATTAATGTCACTTTTGACGAAATGTGTTTGAAAAACAAGATCAATAGACTTAACTTGATAGAGAAACTTTTCTAAAAGTTTCAAAAAACTCATCATGTCTAATTCACTGAAACCTTGTCATTAATTCCATTGCAGATTATTTCAAGGAAAGTTTACAAGTTCGATGCAGTGTTTCAATCCCCCAAGGGTTTCCCACATTCCAGTTCGAGAGGAGACTCAACAGTGGAGGGCAGCGGACTCGTGATATTCATACTTACCTGACGCGGGAGGCAACTGTGATCAACAAGGCAGTCCTCTCAGGGTGAGGCCCTTTCATTGCACTTCGATTGGGTTGACCCCTGCGATTACCCCAAATGTGGGTAACTCGAGCGTATAATTTCTGGTAGTGGGGACCTGCGTTCGCGCTAGTCCCCGATCAATTCAACAAATAAAAACTTCATTCCTTCTAGAATCCTTCGTCATCAATGACTCTCGCACAAGCATCATCAATCGAACGTCCAACCGCGCGCGCAAACACACAGGAAAAAACAAACGAAAAAAACTAAAAAAAAAAAACTACATTCAACCTTTTTCTTCGACCGGGTTTCCTGTCTTACTACGCTAGTAAACCACGACCGAAAGGAACTCTGGGACACCAGCCAGGAAAACACGCAGCGCACCCTGCCCAGACAGAGAATTTTATATAAGTCTTTCGCCAGCATAAGCTTTTCACCCTACGACAGCTCTATCTTCAAAATACTTGCTCTATACAAGGCCAAAAAGTGAAAGCCTACAGCACCAGGTATTCCCAGGCGGTCACCCATCCAAGTACTAACCTGGCCCTACCGAGCTTGACTGCGGTGATCGGACGAGAACCGGTGTTTTCTCGGTGGTATGGCCGTAGACAAAGTAATAAGGCGAATCTTTTAGCAATATATAGCAGGTCTCGGTGGCCATGTCTTGCTTCTTCTTCGCCCTTCTTGGTTCTCGACGGTTTGGAGCTGCGTTCGACACGTCGAGCCACTGCCAACATGCTGGAACCACTGGAACAACCTTAGGCACCAACCCACACGGTTGCTTTGCCTCTTGGAGGGAGCTTGGGATCCAGGCTGGCAAGAATGAAGGTTATCGCTTCTCGGCCTTTTGGCTAAGATCAAGTGTAGTATCTGTTCTTATCAGCTTAATATCTGATACGCTGCTCATTGAGTAGCTCATATATTAAACTGATTTTTGGAACTGGGCTGTGGAAAAGAGGCTTGCCTCGTCCCGGCCACGGGTTGTCTCGGTCTTGCACTACCTCCGAGTACGGCCCACTTCCCTTTACGGGAAGATTTTCATTCAATTCAAGTCAATCTACTTAAGTGGTTTCAAATTGTAACATTTGACAAGGTGGCGTTAATTGATTATCGCTTGATTTTAATCAAGCGATAATCAATTAATGTCACTTTTGACGAAATGTGTTTGAAAAACAAGATCAATAGACTTAACTTGATAGAGAAACTTTTCTAAAAGTTTCAAAAAACTCATCATGTCTAATTCACTGAAACCTTGTCATTAATTCCATTGCAGATTATTTCAAGGAAAGTTTACAAGTTCGATGCAGTGTTTCAATCCCCCAAGGGTTTCCCACATTCCAGTTCGAGAGGAGACTCAACAGTGGAGGGCAGCGGACTCGTGATATTCATACTTACCTGACGCGGGAGGCAACTGTGATCAACAAGGCAGTCCTCTCAGGGTGAGGCCCTTTCATTGCACTTCGATTGGGTTGACCCCTGCGATTACCCCAAATGTGGGTAACTCGAGCGTATAATTTCTGGTAGTGGGGACCTGCGTTCGCGCTAGTCCCCGATCAATTCAACAAATAAAAACTTCATTCCTTCTAGAATCCTTCGTCATCAATGACTCTCGCACAAGCATCATCAATCGAACGTCCAACCGCGCGCGCAAACACACAGGAAAAAACAAACGAAAAAAACTAAAAAAAAAAAACTACATTCAACCTTTTTCTTCGACCGGGTTTCCTGTCTTACTACGCTAGTAAACCACGACCGAAAGGAACTCTGGGACACCAGCCAGGAAAACACGCAGCGCACCCTGCCCAGACAGAGAATTTTATATAAGTCTTTCGCCAGCATAAGCTTTTCACCCTACGACAGCTCTATCTTCAAAATACTTGCTCTATACAAGGCCAAAAAGTGAAAGCCTACAGCACCAGGTATTCCCAGGCGGTCACCCATCCAAGTACTAACCTGGCCCTACCGAGCTTGACTGCGGTGATCGGACGAGAACCGGTGTTTTCTCGGTGGTATGGCCGTAGACAAAGTAATAAGGCGAATCTTTTAGCAATATATAGCAGGTCTCGGTGGCCATGTCTTGCTTCTTCTTCGCCCTTCTTGGTTCTCGACGGTTTGGAGCTGCGTTCGACACGTCGAGCCACTGCCAACATGCTGGAACCACTGGAACAACCTTAGGCACCAACCCACACGGTTGCTTTGCCTCTTGGAGGGAGCTTGGGATCCAGGCTGGCAAGAATGAAGGTTATCGCTTCTCGGCCTTTTGGCTAAGATCAAGTGTAGTATCTGTTCTTATCAGCTTAATATCTGATACGCTGCTCATTGAGTAGCTCATATATTAAACTGATTTTTGGAACTGGGCTGTGGAAAAGAGGCTTGCCTCGTCCCGGCCACGGGTTGTCTCGGTCTTGCACTACCTCCGAGTACGGCCCACTTCCCTTTACGGGAAGATTTTCATTCAATTCAAGTCAATCTACTTAAGTGGTTTCAAATTGTAACATTTGACAAGGTGGCGTTAATTGATTATCGCTTGATTTTAATCAAGCGATAATCAATTAATGTCACTTTTGACGAAATGTGTTTGAAAAACAAGATCAATAGACTTAACTTGATAGAGAAACTTTTCTAAAAGTTTCAAAAAACTCATCATGTCTAATTCACTGAAACCTTGTCATTAATTCCATTGCAGATTATTTCAAGGAAAGTTTACAAGTTCGATGCAGTGTTTCAATCCCCCAAGGGTTTCCCACATTCCAGTTCGAGAGGAGACTCAACAGTGGAGGGCAGCGGACTCGTGATATTCATACTTACCTGACGCGGGAGGCAACTGTGATCAACAAGGCAGTCCTCTCAGGGTGAGGCCCTTTCATTGCACTTCGATTGGGTTGACCCCTGCGATTACCCCAAATGTGGGTAACTCGAGCGTATAATTTCTGGTAGTGGGGACCTGCGTTCGCGCTAGTCCCCGATCAATTCAACAAATAAAAACTTCATTCCTTCTAGAATCCTTCGTCATCAATGACTCTCGCACAAGCATCATCAATCGAACGTCCAACCGCGCGCGCAAACACACAGGAAAAAACAAACGAAAAAAACTAAAAAAAAAAAACTACATTCAACCTTTTTCTTCGACCGGGTTTCCTGTCTTACTACGCTAGTAAACCACGACCGAAAGGAACTCTGGGACACCAGCCAGGAAAACACGCAGCGCACCCTGCCCAGACAGAGAATTTTATATAAGTCTTTCGCCAGCATAAGCTTTTCACCCTACGACAGCTCTATCTTCAAAATACTTGCTCTATACAAGGCCAAAAAGTGAAAGCCTACAGCACCAGGTATTCCCAGGCGGTCACCCATCCAAGTACTAACCTGGCCCTACCGAGCTTGACTGCGGTGATCGGACGAGAACCGGTGTTTTCTCGGTGGTATGGCCGTAGACAAAGTAATAAGGCGAATCTTTTAGCAATATATAGCAGGTCTCGGTGGCCATGTCTTGCTTCTTCTTCGCCCTTCTTGGTTCTCGACGGTTTGGAGCTGCGTTCGACACGTCGAGCCACTGCCAACATGCTGGAACCACTGGAACAACCTTAGGCACCAACCCACACGGTTGCTTTGCCTCTTGGAGGGAGCTTGGGATCCAGGCTGGCAAGAATGAAGGTTATCGCTTCTCGGCCTTTTGGCTAAGATCAAGTGTAGTATCTGTTCTTATCAGCTTAATATCTGATACGCTGCTCATTGAGTAGCTCATATATTAAACTGATTTTTGGAACTGGGCTGTGGAAAAGAGGCTTGCCTCGTCCCGGCCACGGGTTGTCTCGGTCTTGCACTACCTCCGAGTACGGCCCACTTCCCTTTACGGGAAGATTTTCATTCAATTCAAGTCAATCTACTTAAGTGGTTTCAAATTGTAACATTTGACAAGGTGGCGTTAATTGATTATCGCTTGATTTTAATCAAGCGATAATCAATTAATGTCACTTTTGACGAAATGTGTTTGAAAAACAAGATCAATAGACTTAACTTGATAGAGAAACTTTTCTAAAAGTTTCAAAAAACTCATCATGTCTAATTCACTGAAACCTTGTCATTAATTCCATTGCAGATTATTTCAAGGAAAGTTTACAAGTTCGATGCAGTGTTTCAATCCCCCAAGGGTTTCCCACATTCCAGTTCGAGAGGAGACTCAACAGTGGAGGGCAGCGGACTCGTGATATTCATACTTACCTGACGCGGGAGGCAACTGTGATCAACAAGGCAGTCCTCTCAGGGTGAGGCCCTTTCATTGCACTTCGATTGGGTTGACCCCTGCGATTACCCCAAATGTGGGTAACTCGAGCGTATAATTTCTGGTAGTGGGGACCTGCGTTCGCGCTAGTCCCCGATCAATTCAACAAATAAAAACTTCATTCCTTCTAGAATCCTTCGTCATCAATGACTCTCGCACAAGCATCATCAATCGAACGTCCAACCGCGCGCGCAAACACACAGGAAAAAACAAACGAAAAAAACTAAAAAAAAAAAACTACATTCAACCTTTTTCTTCGACCGGGTTTCCTGTCTTACTACGCTAGTAAACCACGACCGAAAGGAACTCTGGGACACCAGCCAGGAAAACACGCAGCGCACCCTGCCCAGACAGAGAATTTTATATAAGTCTTTCGCCAGCATAAGCTTTTCACCCTACGACAGCTCTATCTTCAAAATACTTGCTCTATACAAGGCCAAAAAGTGAAAGCCTACAGCACCAGGTATTCCCAGGCGGTCACCCATCCAAGTACTAACCTGGCCCTACCGAGCTTGACTGCGGTGATCGGACGAGAACCGGTGTTTTCTCGGTGGTATGGCCGTAGACAAAGTAATAAGGCGAATCTTTTAGCAATATATAGCAGGTCTCGGTGGCCATGTCTTGCTTCTTCTTCGCCCTTCTTGGTTCTCGACGGTTTGGAGCTGCGTTCGACACGTCGAGCCACTGCCAACATGCTGGAACCACTGGAACAACCTTAGGCACCAACCCACACGGTTGCTTTGCCTCTTGGAGGGAGCTTGGGATCCAGGCTGGCAAGAATGAAGGTTATCGCTTCTCGGCCTTTTGGCTAAGACCTAGCGGAGCTCTGCCAATTTGTACAGCGGGCTTCCTGTGTTGAGGAGCATTTGCACGTTTTTCCACAACCTTATGGGACATTATGGTGGCCCTGAATAGGTCACGAACCGTGGTGTTTACCGGAGAAAAGGTGACAGTTTCTGGAGGAGCTATAATTGACCATTTAAAGAGTCTAAAGTTTTTGAACAACGTGAGGTGCATGCAGGCTGTGCAGAAAGGGTTTGCTGTGTCCTTTAACAACGAGGACATCCCAAAAAGCTTGCTTGAGATGAGAGAAATGCAACTGGAGGGCCGTGACGTCTTTGTAACGAGGCCAGACACTACGAGATCGATAGTGAAAATCTACGACTTACCTTATGAACTTGAGGACAAACACGTGAGGGAAATGCTCGAAAATTACGGTGAGGTGCTATCATTTAGAAGGGATAGAATGGCTCAACTCCCGTTAGTCGAGAATGGCATAAGGACGGCCATGATGATAATGGAGGATGAGGTCCCTTCGAGACACGCCTTTGGCAAGTACGTAGCCAAAATCTGGTATCCATCTGTTAAGAAGGTCTGCAGGATATGCCAGGAGGAAGGACATATTGGAGCGAACTGTCCCGAATTCAAATGCAGGAGATGCAAAAAACAGGGGCATTACGTCAGGAACTGCCCTGATCCTGTGATATGCCGCAACTGTAATGAAGAAGGGCACTTTGCCCGCGACTGCATGGCGGGAACGAGGTGTAGCAAGTGTAGAGATTTGGGCCACTATGCTGAAACGTGCACTCGCGCACAGGTGGCTTCGCAGCCCAACGTGATCGAGTTAGAGACTGACTCCCAGGTACCAGGGATAGCGACGGAACCCCAGACGGCAGAGACACAGATGGACTTGCAAAACTTTGTTGCGGAAATGACCAGCTCAACATTGTTTACCCCAGACATGCTGAACAGAGTCGCGCCGAATAGTATCCCGCTGTATTCTGACGGGGCTACACAAGATGACTTTACAGATGATGATTATGAAGATGATAACAGCACTACCCAAGACCAATCCTCGACCTCTGGTCAACCTCCGACGAAGAGGAACAGAAGAAGGCCAAGGGGAAAGAAAAAATGACTCGTTAGGTTTTTGTAATGTTCGTCAATCTCCATGTCTGTTCATTGTGTAAGTATTAATGTCCGGGGAATGGGCTCTGCGCGTCGATGTCAACTTGTTGCGTCTGTGTTGTCTAAGTGGGATGTCGTTTTTGTACAAGAATCGTTTGTAAATTCTGTGTGTAAGGCTGATCGTTTTCAGAATGAGTGGGGAGGGTTTGGTTTTTGGAGTTTTGGTGAGGAGAGGAGCGCTGGAGTGGGGATAATATTTAAAAAAAAGAAAAATTTTCGAGTGGTGGATGAGTTGCGTGATACTGATGGAAGAGTGATGAGCGTTTTAGTAGAGTGGGGTGGGGTTCGTTATACGTTTTTATGTGTGTACGCGCCGGTGGACTTGCGTAAACGTAAACAGTTCCTGTGTGATTTGTATCCGTATGTTTTTCCGGGTTCGTTGCTGATTATGGCGGGTGATTTTAATTGTGTATCCCGTAATGTTGATTCGTCGTGTGTGTCAGGGGCTAATAGAGCGGGTTCAAAGGAGTTGGGGTATTTTGTTCATGATTTTGATTTAGTAGATGGGTGGGTACAGTTCTATGGGGGAGTTACGCATTTCACGTGGGTGGGTCAGGGGGGAGGTTCTAGGCTTGATAGAGTGTATTTTTCGCGTAGATTAATAGGTAAGTTTTCTTTGTGGCATGAGCCACTAGGGGTGTCGGATCATGATGGGGTGGGGTTTAGTTTGCAAGTGGGAGGTCAGGTAAGGGGGAGGGGGTTATGGAAAATGAATAATGATTTGCTAAAGGATTTGGATTTTGTGAGAGATATGAGGGAATGGCTAGAGATTGAGTTAGAATTGAGTGCTGGGCGTGAATGGGAGGAGTGGAGTGATTTGAAAGAAGGTATGAAAAAATACACCATAAAATATAGCAAAAATAGAGCGAGAGTGAAGAGATTAAAAAAGGATATAATTACAAAGGATATAATAAGATTAAAAGGAAAGCTAAGGAATGGTGAGAACGTTAGCATGCAGTTAGACAAGCTAGTGTGTAGTTTGAAGCAATTGGTAGAGAGTGAGGTGGAAGGTATCAAAGTGAGAAGTAGAGCGAAGTGGGTGGAGGATGGGGAAAAGCCGAGTAGGTTTTTCTTCAGCCTTAATAAAGAACACGGTGGGAATAACGAGATTGATAGCTTGCTGGATGAAAATGGTACGGAGAGTGTAGGTCAGAGTGAGAAATTGAGGATTATTGAGAGCTTTTATAGGGAGTTGTTTAAGGAAGAGGTTACGGAATACAGTGTGCAGAGTGAGTTACTTACAAAGGTGGAGAGGGGTCTGCAAACTGAGTCGTCTGAAAAGTGTGAGGGGTTGATAAATGTGAGTGAAATGGAAATGGCTGTGAAGGGAATGGGGTTGGGAAAAACACCAGGGGAGGATGGTTTATCTCTAGAATTTTATAGATGTTTTGGGGACTTATTGTTGCCGTTTTTGTCTAGCGTAGCGAATCAGAGTTTTGAGAGGGGTATGTTTCCAGAGGGTATGGTGAGGAGTGTGGTGAGGCTGTTGTTCAAGAAGGGGGATAGGTCTGACCTGCGTAACTGGCGGCCTATTTCCCTTCTGAATGTTGATTATAAGATAATTGCAAAAGTTCTGGGGGGGAGGTTGAGTGGTGTGATTGGGGAGGTTGTAGAGGGTGATCAAACGTGTGGGGTACCGGGGAGGTCGATTTCTGAGAATTTGAATCTAGTGAGGGATATGTTGTGGGATATTGAGAGATTGGGTCAAAGGGGAGTAGTTCTTTCTCTCGATCAAGAGAAAGCGTTTGATAGAGTGGACAGAGGGTTTTTGAACAGAGTGCTAGAGGTTTTTGGTTTTGGGGATTCTTTTCGGGGCTGGATGAAAGTTTTGTATGAGGGGGCGTGCGCTAGAGTGATTTGTAATGGTTCGTTAACGGGGAGCATTGGGTTGGGGAAAGGGATTAGGCAGGGATGCCCTCTGTCACCAATGCTATATGTATTGGTGGCAGAGATCTTAGCTTGCAATATTAGAGCGTCGGAAGGGGTACAAGGCTTTTTGGTTCCGGGGTCGGGGGGAAAGGAGTCGAAGGTGGTGCAGTATGCTGATGATGCGACTCTGTTGTTGAGGAATGAGGCATCGGTAGGGAAGGTACTTGATTTAGTGGATTTTTTTGGGAGGGGTACAGGGGCAAGGTTAAATAGGGTTAAGTCTGAAGCAATGTGGGTGGGTAAGTGGAAGGGGAGAGGGGAAAAGCCGTGGGGCCTGAAGTGGGTAGTTAAGATGAAGATTCTGGGGATTTGGTTTGGGGATAATGTGAGAGATGAGAATTGGGTGGGAAAGATCGAGAAACTGAGGGGTGTGTTAAATAGGTGGTCGGGTAGAAAGCTATCATTATGGGGTAAGGTTTTAATTGTTAAAGTTTTGGGTATGGCAAAGTTAGATTATGCTG